>CM042017.1:5952500-6365000 GCA_023525715.1 Cichorium intybus | reverse complement strand
AACCACAACGTGAAATGGACGAAAAATATGGGCAAATGAAAGGAAGTGATGAAAAGCACGGAAAAGGGTGTATGGGACCTTACAAGTGGGCTAAAGCATAAGTCGGTTTCGACCTAAAACCGAACCTAAACTGAATAGCATCGATTTTCCAACATCTAAAACCAAACTCAAAGCCAAACCCAAACCGATCTATTCAATCTTTTGGTTTTCGGTTTTTTCACGATCACTTTGAACTTGCTTATTCGCCCGCTAACAAAACCATGAGGACTAAATGTGGGACACCTCCAAGGTTAGAGTTAAAAGGCAGGCATATAGGTATATCTTATATAAGATGTGAGTTTGGCACGAATTCGATGTGGGATGGAGATGTAGCGCCAACAAAATAAAATCCGACATGATGGACAAAAATTGAACTTGACACCTCTAGTTCACCGATCCAAAGGCTTAACCACTCAACCAGGATGCTTCTTATGCTTCTAATTCGCATAGTTTACTAATAATATATGTACAGAAGAATGTATTTTTAAGGATTTTACAAAACTTGGTTCTGTTTTTCGGTTTTTACATTCCTAAAACCAAACCCAAACCGAAATTTTCGGGTTTTGAAAATATAGAAACCAAACTGTCGGTACCGAAATTTTCGGATTTTGAATATATGGAAACCAAACAATCGGTTTTATGTTCGGTTTTTTAGTTTACGATTCAATTTTTGCTCACTCCTATTAAAATACGTGGGAGGTTTTTGTATGTTTCAAAGACTTGGAAATAGATCACTGGTACGGAGGATATATGTTGTATTATTCGAAAGCCAAGTTGAAATAACTTTTAAAGGTCGTTAAAGATAGGATTTCTTTTTTATATTATGGGAATTCACACATTTTTCAACTTTAAAAAATTATAAGAAATAGTACTATACCAAAGATTAAGGATGAGCAAAAGAACCAAAGAATCGAACCGAATATGTTTGCGGTTCGATTCTCAGTTCTAGCATTTGGTTTTTTCGGGTCGGTTCGATCCAATTGCAGTTCCGAAATCGATCTCATCCCTAACAAAGGAAATTAAACATGGAATCGAATCGGATTCGGAACCGTAACCAAATTAGAAGGAATTACCCTTTCAATTCGTTCATCGGTTCCACCGTTTTGACTATTGCAAGTTCAGTGCTATCGGGTTCCGTTCTACTCGGTTTGGTTCCGGAGCCATGACCATCCTTACCAAAGACAAAGAGATGATAAAATATTTATGCTATCTATGCACATACATTTATCTTTACTCGTCTCCTCGCCATTCTCTACTTCTTATGTTGTAATACGCAACTTTCTTCTCATTCGAGTCATATGTCAAAATAGCATGTTAGAATGGGAAATCTGGCAAGTTACATATGAGTCAGACATCATAAAAAGATGTATAAAATGAATACATTTATATATTTTCTGGAGATAACCCCTTTTATTTTAAAACTATTTAAAATCATATTGAAATATTTTTGCGAAAACAATACATATAAACTAACACACTAATTAATAATGAAGAAAATGATAAACATCAAATATAAAATAATATAATGCGTTATATGGATTCACATGCTCAAATCTCAAGTCAACTCGTCAAGTCATGTTTCTTTGTTTCTCATTTATTTATGAGACATGGGTTAAGTCGATCATATTTTATAAAGTAGCATACAACAATAAACAAATTCCAATAACATTTCAAATTGTGTAACATATGATCCACTAGACATGTACCACATAAGGTTTAGCGATGTACGAGTGTTATGAAGGTGTTCTCCATTGGCAACACAATCTCGTTTACTCACATGTTTGGATATGTATGTCTCGTCAAAGTGTTCATACCACACTTGTTAATTCAACCATATTCCTATATGAATAAATGCAACATTTGTATGATTTATGAATTCTTCAAATGTATTAATGAACGCATAACAACCCCTTACATGCCTCATCTGCATATATAACCCCTTTCATGTATGAGCTGACACCAAGCCTTGCAGACCGTACAGAAACCCTCGTAACAATCCCTTATATGCCCCATTTACACAACATGTGTATTGTACATCCAAACTGTATGACTTTATCGTATGAACTCTAACACTCACAAATAAACATTCATCCCTTTAATCCCAATTTCTCATAAAAATTAATGGTTTTCACCATTTCAATCCCAATTTTGAAATAACATTGGAGAGGGTTTAAATCTTACCTTAAAAATCTTTTCTTATGGATTTGGATGCATCAAACAATTACAAATATAAATTCCCTTGCATGTTCTCTTGGATTTCACACAAATCTATCTCAATGTATCTCTTTATTTTCTCTTCTGCAAATAGGGCTTGATAAACCTGAAAGGTTGTGGAGAAACATCCAAGTTCTTTTTAAAATTATCCTGATCAGGAATAACCAATGGAAATTATATGTATTGATTTTTCAAGACCAGACAATAAGGTAGAATTTAAACTATAATAAACATCATCCAACATGAATACATGACCAAGTTTGATTATTTAGATAGAGCCAATCAGTACACAACTCGAGACGAGCATTGCTTGTCTCTTATGAAAAAAGAAGAAAGACTGATTCAAAACGATTACAGACCCAACACCATTAGGATTATCATATTTTGGGTTTTCTTTGATGATATGAGTTACCGTTCATATGTCGGCCATCTTTATTAACATGATAATCTTTGAAGTCTTGGTTTAATCGACATGTACCTCATGGCAAAGAAAATAGGCTATTTCTCAGTGTGAAATATGACTGTCGCTATGTCGAATCGATTTCTTCTGTTGATTATATTTTGACAGAAATATCCTCCTTTTGTAGTAGTGTCTAGATTTGAAATTTTCGAATACAATTTGGTCATCGAAGCTTGGGAAAGTTTGTGAAATTTCACAGGTTGATGTGGACTTTACAACATATAATGGACGATGAGAATTTGAAATTATTTGATTGTTATAAAAAAAACTACCCTTAGTTATAACATTTTTAAGAGAATTTGGAAGAGGACAAAAATATGAAAATGGGTAAGATTAAAAAGCAACTCCATCATTTATAGTAGAAAAATATTACAAAAGTAGTAAATATTAAAAATTCATATATTTATAATTATTACAAAATCTATAATTTTCTGATATTTATATATTTAAAAATATTACCAAATTTCTAAGATTTTCTTATTAGCATTTTTATAAACAAAAAAATAAATAAAAATAAAAACATAAAACCATTTTTACTCGTAATTAATAAAGAGAAATCTTATATCCTCCTAATTTTCCTTTTACCCATTCTCCTAATCATGTGAAATGGTGACAAGCCTATTAAAATATTATTAATTTTATGATTATGACACTTGTCATCATTTCATATGGTTAGGAGGATGAATAGAAGAAAAAATTAAAAAGATCTAAGATTTCTCATTAATAAATTACTGGATAATATCTATTTCACAATAAATAAATAAAACAATGAAAAGGCTCCATTATTTGGGCTCCAAATCGCACAAAATGAATAAATTATGTATTTTACGACTAATCCAATGGAATTGAAGGGTGCCTACATTTATTTGACCTAAAAAAACTTCTATTGTGAATCTTTTTGATGGTTTCGCAATGTTTGTTTACTAAAAAAACGTTTTATTCGACCATTTTTTTGGTATACATCGAATTATAGCAATATTCAAGAAACTAAAGTTTTTGTGTCAAAATTATGTATTTGATTTCGTTGTGAAATCACACAATACAGTAGTTGATCTACACACCAAATTCTATATTTGTCTTTATGGATAAATGCTCGTCAACAGCGAGATCTTGGTTAAGATTGTTGTATGTTTTGCAAAATCGAGATAGAAATATCTAGATCGGAATCGAAAGATCCTACCAATGAACTAGTCTCTAATTTTTTTCTCAATGTCATACTTTATGCAGAATCTATAATAACTTAGTGTTGATTAAAACATTAATGGTAGAATCAAATTTAACTTCTCAAGCATAAACGATAGTTTTTGTTGTTAGAAACGCAAAAAATTAGGAGGAAAAACCTTAAGCCAAAAAAAAAAGAAAAAACAAACAAACAAGATCATAATCATTCACAACTAAATACATAAAACTACAAAGGGAATACCACAAGTGGCATGATGTTCTGCCTAATTCGAGATAAACAGATGAAGTGCTAATGTTGTGTGAAACTTTTTGCGGCATGTGATGCTCGATTTCAAGTTGAATGGACGAATTATTTAGGCTTAACTATTTAATAAATACTAATGAGATGAGATCGCATCGTGTTAAGACCTTGAGATCCTAGTTGGGATCCTAATATCCCAGTTCACATAGATTTTATTCTGATCGGGATTGTTTTTCAGTTGTAAGATCTTAAGATCAAGATCGAGATCTTAACAACCACTTCCGCAAAGTTTTTCTCCTAAAAACTAGATCATATGTGATTATATGTGAAACTGTAATTGCAACGCCATCGACATATCGGGGGTGTTACAAGCAACATTTTCCCTCCCAACGTTGCACTAACAATGTGTATCAAAGAGAGGCTCAAACTATTCTATAAACAATTTCGTGCTCTTCAAAGTTGAAAATTAGAGTAAAAGATGTTGAAAAAGTCACAGAACATTTTCCCTCCCAACGTTGCACTAACAATGTGTATCAAAGAGATGCTCAAACTATTCTATAAACAATTTCGTACTCTTCAAAGTTGAAAATTAGAGTAAAAGATGTTGAAAAAGTCACAGAACATTTTCCCTCCCAACGTTGCACTAACAATGTGTATCAAAGAGATGCTACTATTCTATAAACAATTTCGTACTCTTCAAAGTTGAAAATTAGAGTAAAAGATGTTGAAAAAGTCGCACAAAACTTTTCATCTAAAATACGTTGGAAAGTTGCATCCGTGGTAAAACTGAAGGATCTTAGGAGATATTTTTGAGCTGTAGACCGGTAGAGTTTCCAAGAAGCATTGATCCAAGATGACAGTGAGGTGTTTGAGAGAAATATAACTTTTGATTCGTACGATTGTGACGAGCAATATAAAGTAAAGGACACCATCCGACTCTTGGAAAGAAACCCATAATTGTGGGAAGTCAATTGGGGAAACTATTGCAAATTTGTGACACATTTGACGTGGAAAGCCTTCTAGACTAAAGATTAAGGAAGACTTTTGTACGGAGATGGGTGTGACCTTACGTTTTTGGAGTGTAAAAAAGTTCAAGGTGTAAGAATCATTTTTTTGGTATAAAAACATGTTAGTCTATAGAAACATGTTTTGGTGCAAAAAACATTTTTTTTGTAAACAAATTATAAACTGTAAAATGTAATAATTATCTTAAATAATAATAATGCTAATAATAGTAATAATAATGATAGTAGTAATAATTTTATTCTTAATAATCATAATAATAATAATAGTTATAATAATCATAATAATAATTATATTAATATAATAAGTTAATAACAACCATAATCAGATTTATCCTCATACTAATAAAGTAGGGATGACATCAAATGAAACCAACCCGCAATTTCCAAAATCATGGAACGGAAGACCGCACCAAAAGAGCATATCGGTCTAATTTGGTTCTGATTCCGGTTGCAGCTTGCTTCCATGCCTAAATTTCTTTGTTAGAAATGAGATCAGTTTCGGAACGGGACTAAACCGACCCAGAACCGGAAAGTTGAACCCATAAAATGTCAAATGCTAGAACCGAGAACCGAACCGTATACCTTATTTGGTTCCGGCTCCGGATCAGTTCTTTGGTTCTTTTGCTCATCCCTTGATAACAATAACAAATTACAAATTACAACGAATGCTTATTATTATCATCGATATCTTAATAATAATAATAATTACAAATGATATTAACAATAACAATAATCATATCGATAATAATAACAATTACAAACAACAACAACAACAACAATAATAATAATAATAATAATAATAAGTTAATTAGGACACAATCATAAAAATAATAGTTAAATGACTAGATCTACAAGTCAAAAAAAAAAAAAAAAAAAAACACACAACGTGTTTTCTTTGTATTATATATTCGTATCAAAATCAAAAAAGCGCGAGCATAGTATTTTAAACAATCAAGAAATGTATAATAGTCATTATTGATAATATTCAAGTAGTTAAATTGATTACGATGAACATATATTATGTTTTTCTGAAATTTGTCCCGAGCTTTTAGGAAAATACGCAAGTCAGACAGGTTGGATAAAAGATAAAAACATGCAACTTTTGATACTGTTAATAGTTGAACCGACAGCATTTTTTGTTTCATTTTTAAATTTTATAGATAAAAATCATTAACAATGGTTAATTTAAATATTTGATTTTGGAAGTTATGAGTTATGACTATTTCTGTTTAACGTATTTGACTTAATTCAATATTTATTACGCGTTTCAAATTTACTAATAAATTTTTAGTAACTTGTCCAAATTCCATATGGAGTTTTGACATATTTAAGTACAAAAAGCATATGACACCTTTTGCGTGATAGAACAAGTTAGTACTATTAAGTATTAACTGGTAGAGATAAAGATGTAAGTACACACCCATTGTTCCAACATCTAATATACTTCGTGTGTGAATCAAGTCATGTTTTTCCTAAAAGCGAATTTTACCCAGTTTTAAAAACATGTGATGAAGAACCTAATTTGCTAAATGCTCGGATGAAGAAAATAAACCCCAATCCCTTCATCGTCTTTATTCACCCCCTTTGCTTTACTGACAGGCTAAGAAAGCAAAAGAACCACAACTTGTTTTTTATAAAGTTCACTGACAAGTTACATTAGTTTATTATTTATAACCCCGTACCCATGCATCTCACGTGTCCTTGTTTTCTTCTGTAATTTTTCTTAGTTTTTGCCAACAGTTTTTCTTTAATGATCGATTGATGGTTCTTCATTTGTTTGTACTGTTTATGGTTCCATTTTTAATCTTAGTATCTACCTCAAAATAACTAAAAACTGTACCGGTTGTTTCCTTTCTTTTCTTCTTGCTTTTGGTGGTCCTTCAATAAAAGCTGCCAACCTTTTTTTAAATGATTGATGAAGGTAATAAACCTTGTAAGGTTTTTTCGACTAAACCATGAAGTGTGAATAAATTACAATGTACTCACTCTTGCTACCAATATGGACACATTCTTTACGCTTTAGCAACATACTTATACTTTTTACGAAATAGCTATACACTTTATTTTTTACCCATAATAGCAATGTAATTATGTTTTTTTACCCATAACAACAGCGTACAACTTGAGTTCGTTGTTGTTATGGGGAAACATTTTACATGTTTTAAGCTACATATTGCTATTACACGTAAAAAAAAAATGTAAAGTCGGTTCCTATTTCGGGAAAGTTGCCCTTCTTTTTTTAATCCATGTTGTCAATTGGACCTACTGAATGCTTATCCAAAGAGGAAAAATAGCTTTAATTTTTTTAAGGGGTTAACACCTACATGCAAGTAAGGTACTTGATCCAAACTTTGAAATATTCCTCATCTTTCCTTTCATTATATAACAGCTAGATCTGGCGTAATCAAAAAACCACACACAAAAATCAAACATACCTTCTTTCGTTACCTTTCAAGCTTCAAGCAGACAAAAATGTTGAAGCAATTGATCAAAAAGGAACGGCGGATCTTCAACTCATCTGATGACAGTGCAATTACAAAGCAAGTTTTAGCGACACATTTACCCGATGGTCGTGAAGTTGATTTAGACTTACTTCTTAGTGTCATTGAAGAAACATTCCATCATTCTGTTCCTGCTGATATCGATGCTGTCGTTAATGTAAGAGCAATTACTTATTTTGTTTTTGTTTTTTCAATGTTGAATAATTTTTGGTTGCTTTGTTATAGCAGGGGACAGATAGTGGGAACATTCATGAATTGGCTCATGAAGAGAAGGCATTATTAGGGTTTGATGACATTACTGGGGTCCCCGATGGACTGGCTAGCATCATCCATAAGATTTCCTGCGAGGTTAGATCATCTCCACCCTATTACACCATTTTTTTTAACACCCAAATGACCAAAATTGTGTAGTATTTGATGCAAACTGTGATTATTCTCCAACTTATTACACCATTTTTCACCCCCAAAAAGAATATTCTGGGTATATTCTTATTTCTTTTAACTAATATAGATTTAGAAAAACAAACAACCCTTATATTCATTAGATTTTTACAAATTTGACCAACGTCTTTTTATTACAATAACATTATAAATTATATTATTAGACAATTATAACCATATTAAGATTTTTTATTTTTTTTATTAATTATTGTATTATGGAAACAACTATTTTATTAGAATTTTAAACGACCAAAGTACCAAATTTATAAACAAGTTTGAAAATATTATATAATTTAATTTAGAGATATATTCAGGAAAGTCATTATATTTTGACCCTATATTTGATTAAACCGTAATTGTTTTTTTATTCAATTAAGCTCAACATTTTGTTAAACGTTTCTAATTTTAGTTATGTATAAAAAGGAAATATTCATTGAATTCTTTACATGTTGACCGTTTTTAACAATTTAGAGTTGAATTTTCAGTTTTTATTCAATTTAGTCCTTACATTTTGACCCTATACATCATCAGTTGTAAAAATATAAAAACGGCATAATAAGCTACTATCCAAAATTGTAAACATCTAACAACATGTTAGGCTTAATTGAATAAAAAACACAATTAGGGCTTAATCGAATATAGGGTCAAAATATAAGGACTTTCCTTAATATATCCCTTTAATGTATCTAAAACTAAATCAGTTTAATTTACCATATAACATCACAATTATGAATTAACATATATTATTTATAAAACATCATTATTTGTTTTATAAATCAAAGTTGAGGACTAAATTGTACAAAGAGAACTTTTAACACCTAATCCGGTGCAAATAAAAATAATATCATACGTGGCTACGTGCTGTTTTACCATTCACAGTCATTTTCCGCGTAAGAAATGATGTTTGGTCGGAGATGCCCATAGAATGTAATTAATAAACAAATAAATAAATAATGTACGTATTTATGGTACAATCGAGTAAAGCATACGAATGAGCAAGTACAATTTTTTTTTGTCGACAGTTTTCCTGCCAATGTTCGGGTGGAGCAGACGCGCATGCGTCCACATTAGCAATCCTGAACATGCTTTCGAGTTACACATGGGAAGCGAAAGTGGTGATAGCCTTAGCCTCATTTGCGGTCATTTTTGGAGAGTTTTGGCTTGTGGCTCAGTTATATTCAACTAACCCACTTGCTAAATCGGTTGCATTGCTTAAACATATGCCAAATGTTATCGAGCATTATAAATCACTCAAAACTCGGTTTGATGCTATTAATCTTTTGATTAAGGGTATGTTGGATGTGACAAAGTGTTTTATAACATTAAAAAACCTACCTCATCAATACATTCAGGATGACCAACCACCTAAGTCCACAGCAACCCCTCATATTCCCACTGCCACTTATTGGTCCATCAAGAGTATGGTGGCTTGTTCCTCTCAGCTAACAAGCCTTTTAGGCATGAATTATGAGTGAGTATTTTTATTCGTGTATACGAGAACTTATTATTTGTAATATGTTAATATGAGAAACTAATTATTTGATTTATGTTAATAGCCGATACATCACGGCTACCTCGGAAGCATGGGAACTTTCAAGCTTGGCTCATAAGGTTCACAACATTCATGAGCACCTTAAATCAATCCTTGTCCTTTGCTATCAAGACATAGGCAAGTGCTTCACATTTTGCAAATATAATTTGTTACATAAGGATTATGACATGTACTAAACCAGGACCAATGTCAATATAGGGAAATATAGCAATTTTTTGTCCCACCCAAAAAGGTGGAACAATGACGTGACATAACAGTTTGTACTTTTGTTAGCCTAAAAAGGATTGGAAAAAGATAAATAAATAAATAAATAACGTTCATACATACATGATGTCGGTGCAGAGGAGAAGCAACATAACGAATATCATTTAATGCTCGTGCGAATCTTTGAGTCGACGACTCATGTAGACAATGTGAAGATTCTCAAGGCTTTGTTTTGTGCAAAGGACGATGTTCATCCGCTATATCATGGCTCATCCAAAACAAGGGTGAATCTTAAACCCTAAATTACTTCAACTTTTTGTAATCTTTTAATCGACCAATTATTCAACTTAATTCGTCTATCATGATTGAAACAGATTAACGTGGATGTTTTAAGGAAAACGAACGTGCTGTTACTCATATCAGACTTAGAAATCACCCATGAAGAGATAATAACCCTAACTCAAATCTACAAACATTCAAGAACAATTTCGGATCTTAACTACGAGATCGTGTGGGTCCCGGTTGTCGACACTCTAACATGGAACGAATCCCAACAGCACAAACTCGAGCAGCTTCAATCAATGATGACGTGGCATATGATCCATCACCCTAACTTACTAGAACCAGCAGTCATTAAGTATATCAAAGAAACGTGGAAATTTGAAAAGAAGACGATTTTGGTAACATTAGACCAAAAGGGAAAAGTACAATCCACAAATGCACTCCATATGATGTGGATTTGGCGAAACCGGGCCTACCCTTTTTCCACCACTCAAGAAGAGTCACTTTGGAAGGAAGAATCTTGGACACTTCGGTTATTGGTCGACAACATTGATGAAAGAATTGTACAATGGGTAAAGTTTAAACTAAGTTACTCTATAGCATTTTATTTGTTTGTTCATAAATCACAAGTGAAACCGTGAAAGTTATATACTTATATTAACAATATTATTCTCAAATGCTAGATTTCTGAGGAGAGATACATATGCTTGTATGGAGGAGACGATATGGAATGGATTAAAACATTTACAAAGTCAGCAAAAGACATTTCTACATCAGCTGGAATCAATTTTGAGATGGTTTATGTGGGAAAAAGTGGAAGAAAAGAGAAAATAACAAAAATATGTAAAGCAATCAGTGAGGAAGGAATAAGCCACACATGGGTGGACCCCACCTCCGTGTGGTACTTTTGGACCCGCCTAGAGAGCATGTTGTATTCGAGAACTCAATATGGAAAAAGTATTGAAAACGATGCCATTCTGAAAGAGGTGTTGACCATGATGGGATTTGACGGAAGTGACCAAGGATGGGCGTTGATATCCAGAGGGTCAACTGAGATGGCGAGGGCAAATGCGGAAACGGCATTGACCACCTTAACAGAGTTTGAGAAGTGGGAAGGAAGTGTACAGGCTAATGGTTTTGTTGTTGCATTGAAAGGACATTTGGAAAGTAACCAAACACCGCATCATTGTAACCGACTTATTCTTCCTGGAATTAGTGGTGAGATTCCTGACGTGGTGGTGTGTTCGGAATGTGGTCGTCAAATGGAGAAATTCTATATGTTTCGTTGTTGTACTGATTAAGGGGTAAGGATTATTTATGTTTTGAATTGAGTATGGGATTGTGTTTTGGTATTGGTATTAGGACTGGTGATGAGGGGATGTTATAATTGTGACACTGGTTCTGTGTTTTGGAATAAGTAATCAATGTTGTGTTATTCTTCTTTATACTTACAATGTACAAGAGTGAGAGCTTTGTTTTTAATTTATTTAGCTTAAAGAACGTGAGTGAAGAGTGATAAAAGTAAGCAAAGAAGTTGGTGTTTATAAATTGTTAAAGAAACTGATATTGAATTTATGATATAACGTCTAATACTTCTTCCTAATTTAGTACCTTAGAAATCCAATAGTAATTGAGGAAGTATTCTTTCCAGATGTGTTGCTTCAATCTTGTTTCCGCCTTCAGCTTCAGCAATGGTAGCAGCTCGATGGATTGCTTCTGCATTTTACCAAAGAAAAAAAATAGTTTCATAAATTACATGGGAAATAAGCATATATCAATGAGAAGCAACTGGATGTATGCAGTTTCCTTTATGCTAACATTAGCTAGAATCATGGTGGATTAACCTGAAACAAAGAGTCGAAGTAGTTCACAGCTCAGCTTCACAGCATTTGAATTGGCTGCAGCAACAGTAGATTGTTATGACACAAATTGTAGGTATCAACCAAAAAAAATAGAAGAATTCAGAAAAAGACAGAGGTCAGGAAAGAACACAAGTGAATGAGAATTCACCATGAGAAATATGTCAGAATTATTTAGAGAAGAATCATCAGAAACCTAGAAGGCTAGAAGAACAACTTTCTCTTAAAACAATCAGAGAGAAAAAGTGATACTGATTTTTGTATCTAATTCAAAGTTACATCAGCAGGTACTCAAGAGAGTGCATTACTTGACAAGCAATAAACTACTGGCCAGCACTGGTAGATTCTCAAGAGTATACAATCATATTTGAACTTGAAAAGGCTGCTTACCAGAAGTAGGCCGGTTTTTCTTTGATGTTCCAGCTCGTTCCTGCATAGCAAAATCATAAACAGTCAAGAAACAGAGCTAATTTTATGCAAATAAGACGTAAAAAAAATTACAGAATCGCTTGTTCACGCAAAATTCGAAGTGAAAATCTCTTTAGCCTACAATCATCATCATCTCACATACTGGCTAAGTTTCGGCACTCTTTTATTTAATTTAGCATGCCAGATGATACACTACAACATTTCACTCAAACTAGCCCCTACAATCGAGCAACATATGTTCTCGAGAACTGAATTTTACGATAATCAAATGTTTACCTCGCCCTTGGGAGTCTCGCAGTCTTCGTTCTTCTCCCGCTCTGAGACGGAAACAATATACTTCGGTAAATACAACAATCATACTGGAAAATGAGAGTTTAAGCAGAAAATCTCAATCTGGAGTAGATTGATTGTGAGTTACTCAAGTGTAAGAGAAATCTAACCGATTGCTTTCTTGCTCCACACCATTTTGAAAATTGCGTATATCAACTCCTGTTGATTTCACAGATTAAAAAACAAACCAAACTTCGCGCATTTTTTCATAAACATATACTAAAGAGAAATCAAAACACGAATTTAGGGTTTCACCTGATCAAAATTGTTCTCCATGTTGGAACAATGAAGGATCGACCGTCGACGATGAACCCGATGATAGATGAAAGCAATTTTAATACAATTTACCAAAATAACAGTAATTGACAATAGGTGGCTACATAGTTCATCATGGGGTGGTGGCGCAGTTGGCTAGCGCGTAGGTCTCATAGCTTCTGAGTAATCCTGAGGTCGAGAGTTCGAGCCTCTCTCACCCCAACAACCATTTTTCAACATAATTCGAGAAGGTCTTTTTGTGAGAATCTTTATAATAGTCCTACATAACGTCATTTTTAATGAAAATAAACTTTCCAACTTGGTGGCACAAGTAGGGTTGTTAATCGGATTTCAGGTTAAACGGGTCGGATTTTCAAAAATAATAATTTTATCCGAAACCCGACCCTATTAAGGTACGGGTTAGTCGGGTTCGGGTTAATCGGATTTCGGGTTAGTTGAATTAACATATATAGTTTTGAATTACGATCGATAAACTTATACAAAAATTATTGATAACACAATTTAGCCAAAAACTTATATATATAATCGAGTTATTTGGGTTGATCCGAACCCGAAAAAAAGAATAAAAATCAACCCTAAACCCGACCATATATATATATATATATATATATATATATATATATATATATATATATATATATATATATATATATATATATATATATATATATATATCGGGTTTGTCGGGTTAACCCGATTTTGGTTTTTTTACCTTATTATACCCGACCCTATTTATCTTACTCGAGTTAATCGGGTTCGGGTATTTTTGACACCCCTAGGCACAAGCTTCCGAGGTTCGTGAAATGGCACAAGTTAGGTGCACTTTTACACTTTGCACGTCACACATCGCTTAGGAACAAATGAATTTTTATTTTTAGTAGGGTTCAGGTCGGATAGGGTTATTAAACTTACCCAATCAGCATGTTGACTTGTAAATAAGTCGAAGGAATCTTCTAGAAGGATCTAGAAACTGGATAAACTCTAGGTTTGGAATCGGATGACCTTCCAGATACGAGTGAGCATCGAGCAATTTTTCAGTTTTTTGGTCTATTCGGTTCAGGTTATTTGGTTTGGGGTTGGCCACCAAACCGTATAAGGTTTGCTTTAATCGATTTACAAGTTAATCATGTTCGGTTTAAATGGTTTCGGGTTCGGTAAACAAAAAGCCCAAATTCACATCGCTAATTATTGTAAGTTGTAGCATATTTGGGTTGGCGATTGATTTTGGTTTGCCATGAACAAAAAGAAACAAAACTATAAAATATCATATTTTCAACATTCAAAAACAAAATTTCTGATGTACATGAATAAGAAAAATCGAAGAATGAGTAAAATTACAATATTATAATTTATAAGAATAAGAAAAATCAAACAAAGTATCAGAAAAATTGAGTTTCTGATTCAAACAAACAGATTTTGTAGGAAAAATGAAACGAATTATTAGAAAAATCAAATGGGGTATTAGAAAAATCAAACAGAGTATCGGAAAAATCAAACAGGGTATTAGAAAAGTCGAGGTCGAAGCATAGGATTTTCAATTTTGTATCAAAAAGTCGAAAGATTAAAAGAAGCAGATGTGGAATTGTGGAAGGAGAAGTTGAGAAGGGTTACGGCTTTGCACCATCAGTAACACAAACTGTCCATGAATATCGGTGGATTCGAAACAAAAAAAAAAGCCTAGAAGGTTGGCAGTCTCAAAGCAACGAAGGGGGTAGGTCGGGTTTAGGGCTTAAGCTTCGGACTTCGAAGATGAAGAGACTAAGGACTGATGTGAATTGTGAGGGAGAGCTTGCATTTGCGTAACATCATATGCATGCGTGTTTACTTTTGATGAAGTTTGAAATGAAGTAATATGTAATATATAATATAAAACTAAATATTGAATATATTGTTAAATTCTTATTTGGTATGTAGGCGGGACCCAAATAAACTTTGCCAAACCGCCACCCGAAAACCTATTAAAGTCCCCTATTTAACC
This sequence comes from Cichorium intybus, assembly GCA_023525715.1. NCBI lineage: Eukaryota > Viridiplantae > Streptophyta > Magnoliopsida > Asterales > Asteraceae > Cichorium > Cichorium intybus. The sequence goes on along the minus strand of CM042017.1, from coordinate 6,349,987 downwards.
CGAAAACCAAATAGAGCCTCGATCAACCCGAACCCGAAAACCGAAAAAAGTTTAGTTCGGGTGGTTTTGTGGTTTAAACTGAATAATGTTCACCCATACTTCTAGATAACCATACCAACTCGTTGGATTTTATCCAACGTTGAAATTGCCACGTGACAGCCTGCCAAAGGTCGGGCGTTGTCATCATATTCGACTTTTTGGGGCTTCTAGGGTTTTCAAGTTAATATAAATTGGACCTCTCATGTCTCATTTATTACACACCTCAAAATCGTAGCCTTCTCTGCTGCTCTCCCTCTATGAAACACCTTTCTTCATGATTTCGAAGTGATCACTTTGCGTTTATCAATTCTTCTATTGTTGTTGGAACAAGCGATAACTGCATTAAATCATGGGGTTCTACCTAGTGACTTACGACCCTTGAAGTGTTTAAAAACCTTTAAAGACATTAGTCATTCCATGTAGTTACTAGTCCATATGTGCAATCTTCAGGTTGATCTTTATTCGTCCCGTATTTTAATTTGTTCGACAATGAGACGGTCACATGCTACCTTTCTTATGATCAGATCTGATCGCAAATGACTAAACTGATTTATGGACGAACTCGGTAAACAAATAATAGTAATTGAATTTTATTATATGCGACGAATCGACAAATGATTCTCAATCTTATTTGTTGGTTTGTTTGCTTTGGGTATTTACTAACGATTCGATATCAATATAATACTAATTATTGGGTTTTTGTTTATCAAACGTGAAATACAACTAATTATAAGTTAGATAAATTCAAGTAATATCTGTCATGTGTGAGTTGCCAATGGTCTAAAACGAAATAATTGGGCAGAACAATTCTGGAGGGAAAAACCGGAAACACTCTTTATATTTCCTCATTGATAATCACATCGTATATACATTTATCGTATTTTCTTTTGTAAACTTCTGCAAACAAAAATAAAACATAATATATCAATTTAGCTCAAACACTTGGTAGTCATCTAGCTTATTTTAGTTGACACATGCATTAGACAAGATTTTGGTAAGATGTTGCATTCGTTCTTTTGGCCAAACCGACAGTTAGGCTGAACTAACGCGATATATTATGTGGATAAGCCGCTTAATCAAGTTTACATGTTTCTTTCAATACTTTAATTAATATAACGTGATGTATGTCATTTTTAGGGGACATGCTTTTGATATTATCGAGTCTAAAGTTTCTATACTTCTTTTGACACATTTCTCTATTATCTATATTAAACAATATAAGCATCGGTTCGTTTCTTTCTAATGAACGTAAGATATTTTTCCAAGGTTACTAAATAATAATATATTTTGGATTTCTTTAGATATTTCCAAGGTTATAAAACAATAGCATATTTTGGATTTCTTTTATTTATAATTTTTCATACATACCAGATTATTTTATTCTTAGAACTGTCTCATGTCTCACTTAGGTCACTTGTAACTGGTTGGTCAATTCGAATATGACGATCTAATATCTATGTGGCATTATTCTCCTTAGGGTGTTAATTTCATTTAATCATTTTTGTTGTTAATTTATTTTTGTTGTAAGGTTTGAAGTCATGAAATGGTACATTTCTAAGTTTATCCTACATAAGCCTTGTTTGGTAGCCTCTTAATTTTTTAGATTCAATGCATTTGTTAGCATCTGAATAAAATACTCTTAATTTATCAGAAGCCTCTTAAAAATTAAAAGATAGAACCATGTTTGAAAAAGATTAAGAGTCACCCACACATATGCACAGCACCCCACCCTATCCTACCACCACCACCACCACCCCACCCCACCCTCACCCCCACCTCACCCTTACTGCAACCCTACCCACCCACCTTACCCCTACCCACCCACCCAGCATGCCCACACCCTATCCCACCCACTCATACCCACCCTACCCCACCCCATACCATCCTACCCATCCACCCTCACCCTACCCACTTCATAACCTTACTTACTCACAACTACCCCTGCCCAATAAAAATTTAGAGGTTCCAACCAAACGGATATATATATATATATATATATATATATATATATATATATATATATATATATATATATATATATATATATATATATATATATATATATATATATATATATATATATATATATATATATATATATATATATATATATATATATATATATATATATATATATATATATATATATATATATATATATATATATATATATATATATATATATATATATATATATATATATAGGGTTGGGATCTTGTGATATCCCAAAAAAAACATGAGATCTTGAGAACTGTATATCAACCATTAGATTATTATCTGATACAATAAGGGCATGATTGTCATTTAACAAATCTCATTTAATTTTGATTTTTTTTATTTTTGGCAACATTATTATCAATTCCTAAAAATAAGCCTAATCAATTTCAATTTTCAAATTTCAAAATTAATAAAATTTTCGTTTTCTATAATAATATCAAATTTTTCGAAATTTAAAAAGTTAAAAATTTTATATTTAAACCAAAAAAATCAGATTTCATAATTAAAAAAATCTAATGTACTTGCATGCAGGTGCATATATGCATATTTTCATAATTCGTATATACATATTATTATTCATAATTGTTGAATACAAATAATAAACAACCCAATTTATTAAAAAAATAATATATCATTGTTGTTAACGATACACACATAAAATATAAAAATACAACAAAATTTCATAATATCTTCATTGTTTATTCCTTGAGTGTCATATTTCTTCACTTTACCACTTTTCATTCATTGAGTGTCTTCTCTTAGGAATTATCCTACTCGGTTTGATAACTCATTATTTATTTATTGCAACAATAGAGACACGACCTACATTTTTATTATATGTATATGAAATTATGATTTCCACTTCTTCCTAGTGGACACACATACACAAAGCAAGTAAAATATTTCCCTCGAATTTGCCATGAAAGGTTTAAGCCTGCTTAGTTATTTTCTTGGCATTGTAGTGACTCGTCATGCATAAGGTCTTTTTCTCTCTTAAAAGAAATGGTCTATGGAAATTCCCAAGAGTGTCTTCACGATCTCATGTAAATCTACATCTAATTCAATATATACAAAAGGCAAAATAATGCCACTACGAAGATATATTTTGATACCACTCGTGACCCTAGACTCACACATGCTCTTCAATATCTACATTTTATTCTAAGTTACTAACAAACATGTCTTATATCGTACAACATATATGTCTTCACATGCATACACCATGAGATTCACATATTATTGCTCTCAAATGCATGCTTTGATACCTTAGTGGGTCAACACTTAGTTAGTGTTTAATTTTGAAGATGTAAAATGCCTGCAGTTTTTCCACGTATGAAGAAAATGTTGACCAAAATTCTGGAGTCCGCAAAAAAATACAAAACAAACAAACCAACTGCCCGCCTACATATATAAGAGGTCATACATACATTTTTCTAAAAAAAGCAAAGTGCACCTTTATGGTCTAACACTTTATAAGACTCCTTTCACTCATCCCGCTGCTTAAACTGATGCTAACTGCACTGGATGACTATATGCATGATGATCCACCTTCGTTTACTGTATTTCTTAGCGACAATCCAAACGAAAAGCTACCACTTCTCGCTCTTGTGTCAAGGCCAAGTGTCGGAGGTTTGTATTATTGTCTCCGAAACTTGTTGGATATGAAATCTACTTCTTGAGCTCTCGCTACATATTACTACAACTAGTTTTGTTTATTATTACAACATCATCACAAGTTATCTTTTGGGTTATCGGGTTTAACATCAACGCACGGAGCACATTGAAAGTGATTGTCCGAAAACAAGTTGTGAAAGGCCAAATCTGCGTCTTATATGTTTTCTCTTGCTATCAAATAGCTGACATCTTTACCAAAGACTTTCCCAAAATTTTATTTTAAGAATTTGGCAGCCAGTCTATATATTCGTCCACGTCTCATCGGACTAACGAGTGTATTAGATATATTGGACCATATATTATTATTATCATTTAGGTATTAGTATTAGATTGCGATCTTATTATTATATATGAATATTTCCGTCATTTTTCCTACACTCGTATCTAAATCAATATCAAAATGCATGCACTATGTTCTAGTAATTGTCAGCTTTACTCTCGACAAAAGATGTTTGATTTGAATGCTCAAATTACTCGAAATTGTTATCAACACTATATTTTTTTACCATAACACCAACTCGAGAAAGTTTACCATGTTGGAACATTATAGTATTTATCACAAATTGTTTTTTGTGTTTGCTTTTTGTTCTTGACAATGAATCCCACATAGGTGATTGAAGTAAACTTTGGAGTGTTACTAAACCCAAACTAATTTGAATTATTTGAAAAGTGATTTGAAGGGAACTCATAAAGGTGGCTAGGACTAAGAGGTCTTTGATAATAATATATATTCTAAGGAATATATATTAATAATCAAAGACTTAGCACTTAAATTCCTAACATTTTTAGTCTCTAGATTTAACGAAAAGTTAATTTATTTTCGTTAACATTCGTTTGGCAGTTTTGGAGGGAAAACGAAATCGGTTTCTTTTGTTTTTGTTCTGCAACGTTGCAACTTTTAATGAAGGGATACAAGTGTTGGATTTGAGTGCTTTATAAACATGATTTCGTCTTCCATTTTCATATACTTTTTCATACATTTGTCCACTAAATTCACTGAAAATGAAATTGATTATGTTCATGAGAGAGGATTGTAAGATCGTTGCCTGCATCCTCTGAATTCGAGGAGGTCCTGGGAGGATCTTTGCCAATAACCCAGCAACGAAATAGTCGGGGCAAATTATCCTTAAGGATAGTGATTTCATCACTTTCTCGTTTTCCAGTTTTTCCGTTATCTTTCCTACACTCGTATGTAAATCAATATCAAATTGCATGCACTGTGTTCTAGTAATTATCAGCTTTATTCTCGACAAAAGATGTTTGATTTGAAGGCTCAAATTACTCGAAGTTGTTATCAAAACTATATTTTTTACCATAACACCAACTCGAGAAAGTTTACCACTATTGAGTTCAAACTCAGATAACTCAATACAGTACACTTGATGATGTTAGGTTGACCTCAAACTTGATTCTATAACTCGACGGACTTCTAATATGATCTCGAATTTGATCAAAGACTTAGCTCAATTACAAAACTCAAACAACTCAAAAATATTTATCACAATATATTTATTCTTGTATTGGAACCTTATAAAATTCGCCTTGATCGATAAAGCGTGGATAAGTTGATAGAAATTCGAGTCCTTTGTAACTCTTGTGATGGCGAATCAGTGATTGTGAATAGGTGATAGGTGGTCCGAGATATGTCTGCCACATGCATTCATGTTGTGTCAATTCTTCTTAACGGAGTGAGTTTGACAATGTTTGGTTTTTATTATCCCACTTGCATATGCCCTTTCTTTGTAGTTTCTTTCTTTTTTGTTATGTCATTTAATTGTACAAATAAATCTATAGAAAATTATATATATATATATATATATATATATATATATATATATATATATATATATATATATATATATATATATATATATATATATATATATATATATATATATATATATATATAGGTTGTAAATTTCTTATATTGACGCACATGTAGATGATTATAACAAAAAAACGCACTTTATCTTTTTATTTTTCGATATTATTCATTTTCAATAATAAAACCGAATACACCAAAATTCATAATTTTTTGTCTTGTATAAATAGACACTCATATTGATATATAAAAAATAATTTTTGTCTGGATTCATAATGTGAATCTGAACTGTAAAAATTTGAATGTAAGTAATTATTTTACTTTCAAAACTTTTACTACTTCAATATTATAATCATTTATAACTAATGTACTTGATTCACAAATCACAAGTGGATTTACTCATATTTACACGAAAATTTACTCATATTTACATGTCAATATCATATAGTATTGAGAGTTTACTTAAAAATTTTTTACTACTTCAATATTTTAACTATTTATAATGAACTTACTCTGATTCACAATTGAGTTTTCTACGTTCACACAACAATTTACTCAGATTCACATATCAATATCATATTATATTTTAAATATACTCCGAAATATGAATATGATTAATTTACTTATAAAATTTTTTAACACTTCAACATTTTAATCATTTATAATTAATTTACTATGACTCATAAGTTAAATACATTCACATTCACACAAAATTTTATTCAGATTCACATGATAAAATAATGTCATTATGAATGCCAACAGTTAATAACAGTTCAGATTCGCATGTGAATCTCAAGTAACGGAAATTTCGAGAAAAAAAAATCATTTTTTGTATATCAATATGGATGTCTATTTGTAAAGGATAAAAAGTTATAAATTTCTATATATTCAGATTTATTTTCTCGATAAAAAATAAGTCTTAAAAATAAAAAAGAGAAAAACGAAGTGAGTTTTTTTATACTTTGTTGCATGTGCGTCCACCGTAAGTTGAACAATCGTGTGGATGATATCAGTCTTTTGGTACCATGGTTTATATTAGTCACTCATTGAACTTTACTTATATATATATATATATATATATATATATATATATATATATATATATATATATATATATATATATATATATATATATATATATATATATATATATATATATATATATATATATATATGGTCGACTTATAGAAAGAACCTAAATAAATGAGAGAACCTAAAAAAAAAAATTCTACACAATAGTTTTCAAAAAAAGTTATACCTAATTTTTTTAATATGCGATTAATGTTTTTGTTAAATTAAAAAAAAAGTCAATTTTTTTACATTTATATGCATATGCATATAAATATTCACGTGCCTATTCTTATATACATATAATACGCATATAAACTTTTTTTTCAAAACAAAACATTTCTAAAAATCATAAAGGTTGCGATTTAGAGATTTAAAAAAAATTCAAAAAATCATATTTTTGTATATGCATAGGACTATGTATATGAATAGTCCTATGCATATGCAAAAAAATATTTATTTTGAAATTTCTTTTATTCTCTAAATCGCAACAAATGAAAATTTTGGGTATATTTTATTTTTTTAAATATTATGTAAAAACAAGTTTATACAATGGGTATTTAGAGAGAGAGAGAGAGAAAGAAAGAGCATACTACCCTATGGTCATTACTATGGTTTAAGTCTAGGGATATATCTGTAGATACCTAGTTCTCTTAAACCACGACTCTACCCAACATTTCAAACCAAGTAAACCCAATTTTTTTTCACAAAGTATTTACATACAAAACCCATATATATATATATATATATATATATATATATATATATATATATATATATATATATATATATATATATATATATATATATATATATATATATATATATATATATATATATGGTGTAATGGATCAAAATACAATTATAAAGTTGCTTAAAAAGGGGATACAAATGCATATAAGGTCCCCAAGCCGGGTATCACTACAAGAAGTCTACAAAAGTCCAAATGTATCTATCTCTAGCGTCCTACTGGTCCACCGCATGTTTCCCTCTAACGGGATCCTTGTATCCTACAAGGTTAGTACACCACGAGTGAGCTACAAGAGTTCAGCGAAGTACTAAATTCAACACAACATATAAAGGGAAATAATAACCACAAGTAAAACTTATAACCATATGAATAAATAACCACATCATTAATTTACTTCCGCAGATTTTCCATTTTCCACATTAACCACATTCACTATTTCCTATTCGTTCCTCAACCCTCGTGGTCTCGAACATATAGCTCACTACAACCCTCGCCATTTGAGATCGCCACTAACATAAAGGCTAAACCCCCACAAGCCGCAAAGGCTGTATACCACAATTAAACCACCACATAAGAAATAACAGTGAGAATAATAGTCACTCACCTTATATTATCATGTAGTAGCTATGGAAGAATTCTAGTAATCCAAAACCGCAAGTTCATGTACGCCTCAAACTACCTTTCCAAGCTTCCAATCCTTCCTTGAGTTTAGTTTCCTTGAAACCACTTCCAATATGCCCCATTCTTGAATTGGTTCACAACTGCAGTTTTAGTGTCTGGTTTTTGAAGAGTTTTTCCACAAAACTGGCCTCATTAAACCTTTACTCATTTTAAGTCGGTCTAGAATTAGTGCCACTATGGATAAACATAGCCTCGCTAAAGCTAAATCGGGTCGCTACAACCAACGTATAGCCTCGCTAACTACATAACAATGTACTTCTCATTTTTCACTAATTAAGGCAACATACTCTATACTTAGTGTCGCTACCCTTTGAGTATAATGCCGCTAAGTTGTCTGATCAGTCCTTTTCTTTCCAAATTTTTTGTTTAACACCCAAATTCATATCTAATTCATCACCCTTCATTTCCAACACTTAAAATGGTTCAATCGCGTATAATCAAAGGGTAAAATGCTAATTTTCTCCAAGAATCGCCAATACTGTTCAAATTATCATTTTGGCCCTCCTTAACAAAATTTCTTAACGCTTGAGTACATTTACAAACTAAAAGTCAAATTTGGAACTTACATGAAAATAGGGTAGTGGCCTTATGGAAAGGCTCAATATAGGAAACTAAGTTATGAAACTTGAAGAAAAGGCTATTTGACATGAAGATAAGAGATATGGTCATGCTAAAGTATCACCTTGTAAATGTGTTATGGGATATAGAAAGAGTGGATAAATTAAGTCCAATATATGTTGGACTATTCAAAATATTGGATATCAAGTTTCAAGTTAGATTTACCCATGGAACTTAAGGAAATAAATTACACTTTTCATGTCTGTTATCTAAGGAAGTATTTTTGAAAGGATGATAATATTATTCCATTATCTGATTTGTAAGTTAAGACTTCTTACAACTTGGTTGAAAAACCAAAAGCTATTCTTGAAGGAAATATCAAAAAGTAAGGAAACCAAAAATTGAACTTGTATGGGTGATATGGAATCCATATTATTAACCAAATCTCACATGGGAAATGAAAGAGTACGTAATTAAGCTTTACCTTAATTTTCTAGATAAGAAAGTTATTTCGAGGACAAAATCATTTTAAGGGATATGTATTTGTAACATTGTTAGAAATTTTAGCTTTTAGGATGTTAAACTGTAAATATATTGAGTAAATAACATGAATGGTCCCTGTGGTTTGGGCTTGTCTGCATGTTTGGTCCTTAAATATATTAAGTTAAGGCTTCTTACAAGTTGGTTGAAAAACCAAAAGCTATTCTTGAAGAAAAAAAATCTAGAAGCTAGGAAACCAAAAATTGAACTTGTATGGGTGAAATGGAATCCATATTATTAACTAAATCTCACATGGGAAATGAAAGAGTACATAATTAAACTTTACCTTAATTTGCTAGATAATGAAGTTATTTCGAGGACAAAATCATTTGAAGGGATAGGTATTTGTAGGATGTTAAATTGAAAATATATTGAGTAAATTACATGAATGGTCCGTGTGGTCTGGGCTTGCCTGCTTATTTGGTCCTTAACTTCTTTTTTTAACTCAGACCATCCATATGGTTTGATTTTATTACGGGTTTAGTCCTTAGTTTATATAAAATAACCATGTTACCCTTATTAAATATTTTATTATTATTTGTCTGATGTATAATGCTAACATAAATCAAAATAAGCTAAAAAAAACTAAAAGCACATTAACCTCCACCCTAATAAAAGAAAAGCTGCAGTTCAACATCCTTATTCCTCCTTTCGTCCCCATCATTATTCCCCGATGGCCCGATCTCTCCCCCCGAATCTACAAGGTTGCTGTTGAAACTTCCGTTCATGTGGTAATCTCCTCCCCTAGAACATCCATTGGAACCTTCTTGTCCTTTACCTATTGTCAATCACCACTCCCTCTCACCGTCTCACGCACACTCTCAAGGCTTTAGCGAATTTGCCAAAACCTCCAACACCTACCACCAAGCTAACGCCGCCTCCAAAGAGCTCTCTCTCCCTCTCACCCGCACTCTCAAATCAAGGGTAAGCCTTTCAGGTTCCCTTACCAAATTAGAGGCCGAGCGATTGCGGGTATTATTCCTCCTATGTGCGTGTTGGTGTTTTGGTCACCGGTTGATCCTAGAACATTTTGGGTGTTTCTGTTGCATTTTTTACTCTGCCTACTGGGTGAATGGGTAGTTCATTTAGTGTTGTTGTTGTTGTTGCTGCTTAAACTGTTCTTTAATTTCACAACTATACACTCGACAATCATTACCGGACCACCGTGAAGAGATAGCCATATAGGAAAGAGATCGAGAGCTATGGTTGTTTGATTTTATAGGTTCAAAGGTTTGGAGAACTTTTCATATGTTTGTTGGTCGATTTTGGTTCTCATAAAGTCTGGTCGACTTCTGCGATTTTGGTATTCAAAAGCTGAATTTGATTCCATTTTTCGTATTCGATTTATAGCAGAAGCAGATATTGTGACAACAAAGCCTTGGTTTTTGCAATTTTGATTTGGATAGAAATAGAGAGGATGATGGATTTGATTTCATTTTTCGTATTCGAATAAAAAAACCAAAAGCATCATTTATTTCCAAATTTCGATGAAGATGGTGGTTGTATAGCCGGAGAAGATAAAGGTGGTGGTGTAGGGGATGAGTTGGGGGCGGGGTGAGGTGGATTTGAGATGGGTGGATGGATGAGATACAGGGAATTTCAAATACTCAAACATGAGAGGATAATCATATAAACAGAACTATTTTGCTTTTGTTTTCTCCATTTTCCTCATCTCCTCCCAAGAAACCCCAAAAATCAAACCAAGCCCCTATGAGAAATCGAAATGTCATCTCAAAGAACAAAAATCTACAAGAAAGTAAGCGTAAATACGATATTAAAGTCTTAAAAAGAAATGAAAATTGAAATGTGCAGAAGAAAATGAAGAAACTCGATCACATGTCCAACAACAAGCGATAAAACAAGCAACTTTAAAAGCACTATCGAGTTAAACAAAGAAGTTGTAACACACTGATTAACTTATTGGACTAATATTGGACAATGTATATTTTTTAGTATCCATAAATGTTGCACAAAGAAGTTCGCACACATTAATTAACTTATTCGATTAATATTGGACCATATATATTTTTTAACATCCATAGATGTTGCACAAGATTTTTTTTTTTAAGTTTGAAGGTTATGAGAAGGTATTAGATTTTAAAAATGCTAATAATCGGTGATGCCCACTCTTCCATATGACTCGCATCTAATTCTAAATCATTATGTCCATAACGCGTGCTAATTAACATGAGAACCTTTCTATTTACCTTTTTTGTAACAATAAAAACTTAATACGTCATTCTAATTATGTGTTTTAAATTGATATATTTATTTTAAGGATAATGACTCGTTAATGTAACTATCTTTTGCGTTTGTTCATATTTGCGTTTTTTTTGCATACATATGATTAACGAACTTGTTTGAATTATCCACATATTACCCTTATTACTGGTTGATGTAGGTTACAGCCGACGTGGCGTAAACGTAGGATTTTGTAATGACACAGGAGGGCAATGAACTATCGGTTTTTGGTATATGTTTTTTGTACACATATGACCAACAAACTTGTTCAAAAGTTATCATTATTATACTTTAAAACACACACACACACACACACACACACACACACACACACATATATATATATATATATATATATATATATATATATATATATATATATATATATATATATATATATATATATATATATATATATATATATATATATATATATATAGGGAGAGGTTCAAACGAGGACAATTAAAAGTGGAATGCAATCTATTTTAAGGATTTTATAGGGACATAAATGGAATTTTACAATGCATCTAAATATGGATTATCTAGATAATTAATTAATTCCTAAAATAGTGGAATGCAATCTATTTTAAGGATTTCTTTTTCTAATTTCCGAAATTTAAATAAAACCCATTTTTTTAATTGTCAAAAATTAACAAAATTATCATTTAATATGATTTTTTTCGTTTTTACACATTAATCATAATATTTGCAATCATGGATGAATAAAACATAATTTTAATCAAATAATGAATACGGATGTAATCATAAATGAATAAAAAAATTTAGAGAAAAAAAATCAATACTTCATAAATGCATATACATTTATTCATAAATGAATAACACAACAAAGGAAAAAAAATTACAATGTCATAATTAGGTATTTTTTTATAATCATAGATGAATACAACAAAACACATAGAAAATGTCTTCGATCATCTTCTAGGTCTGCTTGTGTTTGCTCCTTCTTGTATGGATGCCATTTTTATGCAATCTTCAAAAATTTGAGAACCAAGTTCCTAATGTGGCTTAACCTGATACATATATTAAGATTCATTAATGAATACAATTGAAAGTTATACATCTATACATATAATTATCAATAAATAACAGCACACATATGCACATGTAGCAAATATATTAACATTCATTGATTAATAATTGTATGGGTCATCTTTACATATGTATTTATTGATGAATACATGTATGGATCATTTTTACAGGCGTATTCATTGATGAATAATTGTATGGATCATCTTTACAAGCGTATTCATTGATGAATACATGTATGGAGCATCTTTACAAGCGTATTCATTGATGAATACATGTATGTATCATCTTTATAGGCGTATTAATTGATGAATACTTGTATGGATAATCTTTAAAGACATATTCATTGATGAATACTTGTATGATTATCTTTACAAGTGTCACTTTCAAACAACAATACCTAGAAAACGTGTCGTCTTCATGCCTAGAAAATGGTTCAAAGTATAAATTGCATCAGACATGTTAAAAAAATAAGACTGGAAAATAGGATGTTGTAATTAATTTAAAATTAGACATGTTCTGAAAATGCGATAGAAAAGTATGATGTTATAACCAACACATCAAGAAAAGTGCATTCATCAGTGAATAAGTAAATAAGCGTACTATAAACCGCAAAAACCCTTGATCTTGTGATTTAAATAAGTATACCTTAAATTTTTAGTATTTACAAAAACAGCACAGATTTTCTCTAAACCCTTGATCTTGTGATTTAAATGGCTCAGATCTGTCCTTGCGTTCTCAACCTTTTAATTGTCCTCATTTGAACCTACCTCTCTCTCTCTCTCTCTCTCTATATATATATATATATATATATATATATATATATATATATATATATATATATATATATATATATATATATATATATATATATATATATATATATATATATATATATATATATATATATATATATATATATATATATATATATATAAGGTTGGGTTCAATAGAGAACCAATTTAAAACAAGGAACCAAGGAACCAATCGTGTGGTCGGAATGCAATAGGTCTACGGCCAGAAGAAAAGATGTACATTTACTAGTTAGACGCAAATGTAAAGGATTATAGCAAAAAACTCACTTCGTTTTTTATGTTTTTTTAATTTTTAAGCTTATTCTTTTTTCGAAAAAAAAAAACTAAAAATAGCAAAATTCATAATTTTTCATCCTCTATAAATAGACATCCATATTGATATACAAATTTTTTTGTTTTTTTATACTTAAAGTTCTTCCAGATTCACTATGCGAATCTGAACTGAACTGTATTGTTTTTTATATATTCATTCACATATAAATGACAATTTTATTCGATTTATTCAATAATTTTGACCAATCACATGTGAATTTTTAGGAAATCATTTTAAATTTCAGTTAATTCAATTGTATATGACATCAAAAGGTTGAAATAGTAAAAATATAACTGATTTTTCATGAATTTAGATATAAATCTAATAATGTTTTTAAAATTTACATGAGTTGTTACTGAATGATTTACAATTATTGAAAAAATTGAATTCGATGACTATTTACATGTGAATTATCTTCCATACAAATTTAGTACAATTTATATTTACATTGTGAATTTTAACTGTTTTTTGTTTTAGACATGTTAATTCACATATAAATGGTAATTGTACCTGACTTTTTCAACAATTTTTTATCATCCACATGTGAATTTTAAGCAAATTAAATTGTGAATCTATATTAATTCATTTGTGTATGGTCAAAATGTTAAAAATAGTGTGCATCTATTTTTAGATATATTAATTCACATATAAATGATAATTATATCCCATTTTTTCAGCAATTTTTTGTTCATTCGCGTGTAATTTTAGGTAAATTAATTTGTAAATCTTAGTTAATTCAATTGTATATTATCAAAATCTTGAAATTGTAAAGAATATAAACGAATTTATTTAAATTCAATATGAAAATTTAGTAAGATTCACGTCTGAATCTAAAAGTTTATTTAAATTCACATAAGTTGTTATTGAATGATCAAATGATTGTTAAAAAAAATAATTTCAATGATCATTCACATATGAATAATATTCTATAAAACTTGTTATAGTTCAGATTCACATTGATTAAGTGTTGTGAATCTGAACAAGATTTTTGAATAATTTTTTTCGTTTTTGCTATATTGATATGGATGTCTATTGAAAGATAATAAAAAATTATGAATTTTGATATATTCGATTTTTTATTTCGATAAAAAAATAAGCTCTAAAAATAAAAAATAAATAAATAGCGAAGTGAGTTTTTTGGAATTATCCACTACATGTGCGTTCAGTTAAGAAACTTTGAATTTCGACGCTCACGATTGGTTCCTTAGTTCCTTGTTTTATTTTGGTTCTTTGAACTTTTATATATATATATATATATATATATATATATATATATATATATATATATATATATATATATATATATATATATATATATATATATATATAAACTAAATATCAATGGGAACCAATATTTTCCTAGGAACCGTAGGAACTTTTTGACTGAAATTTTTTTTTCAAAAAAAAAATGACATAATACACCTAATCGCTTATATTTAAGACATTTTATAAAAAAAATTGAAAAAAATAATATATATACACGAAATGTGCACATATGCACGAAACGTGATCATATACACATTTGCGAAAAAAGTGCATATGTGTACATTTCGTGTACACATATTATTTTTCAAATTTTTTTTGACAAAAATTCTTAAATATAAGCGAATAAGTGTATTATGTCATTTTTTTTGAAAAAAAATTTTCAGTCAAAAAGTTCCTACGGTTC
This sequence comes from Cichorium intybus, assembly GCA_023525715.1. NCBI lineage: Eukaryota > Viridiplantae > Streptophyta > Magnoliopsida > Asterales > Asteraceae > Cichorium > Cichorium intybus. Next base: position 6,334,771 of record CM042017.1, on the reverse strand, counting down.
CTAGGAAAATATTGATTCTCTCTTTAAACGGACTCTATATAGACTAAATATCAAATGTGAACCAATATATATATATATATATATATATATATATATATATATATATATATATATATATATATATATATATATATATATATATATATATATATATATATATATATATATATATATATATATATATCAAACTTGAGTTTACCGTAAAGGTAAAGTTAAAATTGAATTCTTTGTCTTTTATCAACAATAACTTTTTTTTCTTTCAAAATACTCCCACCCAAATTTGTTCACTTTTTGTGTTCAACTTTATCGAATTTCATCAAAAACTCTTCCCATTCTATATCCTTATTGTTCTAATAATTGGCCTTATAAAATGTCTATTTTAATATGCTACAATTATTTCTATTATTATACAAACATTCTGCATATATTTTAACAAAAACAAAGTAGAAGTTTTTATAGAAAGATGTTAGAAATATTTTGTTATATTTAGTTTCTCTAAAAAGTATTCGATAACTTTTTAGTTATCATAAAATAAGAATATGTTTCCGCCGAGTTGAATATCGGTTGTTCACAAATCACAAATACTAATTTGTCTTTTTATAATCATTTTAAGGAATTTTATAAAATGGTTATTTTGTTCGAAAAGGGATATTGAGATTAGGCTTAGTCATTTTATACTAACTTGTTGATTATTGATTTCGGTTTTTGGATACAGTTGTTTACATAAAAAACCATTCTGAGCGACTTGTTTCGAGTACTTATTGGCAAGAATAACGACGATGCACTCTGATTCAAGGAAATCAAGATCTCAAGCTTTCGTAACATACAAAGAAATCAACCATTTCATAGATGTGATTGTTATATTCAAGTTGAACTTTTAGTTTCCTAGAGTAATAAAAACTTATGAATGTGTTACTTTGTTACCTATACTTTTCGGATAAAGATTAAGGTTGTGGGTACTTTGGGTGGTATGATGAAGACTTATCTACTGAGTGGTAGAAATAAGCTTCTTTTTTTTTTAAATGCAGAAGTGGTTGACCAGTATTGAGTAGCATCCTAGTAAACCCGATGTGCAAATACCATTGATGCAAATAATAGTAGTACGATAAATCTGACAAGGGCTCTGATTTTTTTGTGTAGCTTTCATGGGTTTTCGTGTTTGGTTATTTTGATGTTCTCTAAGACTAATCATGTAGGAGCATTATCACGATTAGTTTAATCTCATTGTTATAGGTTTGTTGGGTCCTTGTATTGTTTTGTAACGTTTTGGTACGAGCAATGGAAATGAAAAAAAATTACATATCAGTAATCAAGATACATAAAAAAAATGACTTGACATACATACATCAAACATGTTACATAATTGAACGAAGGACTTACAAAGATTCCAACAAATCGCCTGAGAGTGAACATCAAACTTGTCAATCTAACTTTCAATTAAGTTTATGATATTGTCGATCAAGAAAATTCACTATTACAATGGTAGGATCGACACACGTGTTTCTTCGATTCTTTCTATTGGCTTGATGAACTCTAATATATATTTAAATATTATTGTAATAAAAAACATTGTTATAGGATAAACCACTGACTGTTGACGGTCCTCAACTTTTAAAACTGGACATCAGATCTTTATATTGTGTAAGAGGTCTCGTATATGTTTAAACAAAGAAATGAAGTCCAACATAGTGTTGTCAATAAGACTACATTTTGTGACCTCCATATGTACCACTTCAGCTTCTACTGTTGGTTGTGACGTAGGAGGTGTGGTGGATTGTTCTAATTGTAAATAAAAACAAATTTAACATCTATTTTCTTAAAATCCAACTTTAACACAATAACCATTTCGTGTGTATATTTGTCTGTGTGTATACATACATACACATATACATACGTGCACACACACAGACATGCATACATACATACATACATACATACATACATACATACATACATACATACATACATACATACATACATACATACATATAGCAACCTACTTAAAACATAGCGCCACGACTATGCCCATCGTGATGCTTAGTTACCCGGGCAGACTTCTTGCACAAATTTTCTATTCCAATACTTCCACAATTTACTTAATGTAGCACTTCCTTGCATGTAACGACTAACGTGTTCCAAACTAATTCTAATTACCAATAATAGAAGTGACACCAACATTTTCCAAGAATTTACAATAAATGACCAAAATGACCTTTTGGTCATCTTACCATATTCTTAACATTTTTAACCATTTCCTTAGTATCACAATTATATGTAGAATTACTTACCAACTGAGTTGTGGCTTCACACAACTTAAGTTTGTATGTGAAGATATGAGTCACAAGAAGCAACCATATATGTGTAAAGGGAAGTGATCCGTACACAACAATTTTTCTCTATACACAACAATGTATGCTTTAGGTGTGTTGTACATTATGCATAAAATGTTAAATTGTTGTGTATGAAGAAAAATTATTGTGTACGGATCACATACATAAGCTTTTTACGATCCTATATCATTAGTCTATGACAATCAAGTATATATGAACCATCTAAGTCTCAAGCTTATACAAAGTTGAAGTCAAAGCCAAGATCCAACCCGGTATACCAAAAATTGACTTTTATGTTTGACAAGAACATGACATTTCCTTACATTGTAAGTATGCATCCTTAAATTCCATAAGGAACTTTTAAGACGTCCCATAAAAGGTGTAATGTAGTTTTTACTCTTTTCTTTAACTAATTATACATTTGTTCAATATTGAATTTAAACACTGATTTTTATTATACGCCCAACTAAATATCATATTTCCAATCATCAAACTTATTAGAAATTTAGAATTATTCTTCCAATTAATATCGAAAAATGGAATAAACGATAGGATTTTCATATGCAATCTATTCATAGTTCGCATCGTACCGATTATATCGTTTTCTAGCTTTATCACCGCCATAACGGTTCAACTTTCTTATTCTTGCGCAGTTGCGCTTTTTACTTAAGTCGTTCACATGAAGTTTAGTGGTTAGTGTCATATTCTGGACCACCAAACTAACGTAAAGCGGTTAGCCGTTTGGCCCTATAACATCCAATATTTCAATTTAATAAAGCCAGTAATTGTAACTTGTAAGGTTGTGAATGCAAATCGTTACAAATATCTTCTCCAACAACAATTCATAAGTTTTATATATATATATGTATACATAACAACACTTCTTAACTTGCATATACTGACAAGCCGAGGTTGTACTTGGGAACAACATAGTCAAAATCAAAAACTTCAAAAAGTAAAAAGTAAAAGTAAAAAAAATAGAAAAATAAAACTCCCCCCGGGAATATCGGAGGGAAACAATGTAAAATCAAAAATAAAAAACCCCTAGTAAAATATCCCCCAATCAAGGACGTATTTTTTGACTTTTATTGGTCAAAAATTACGATTCGAATATTGTTACATTTTAAATCAACATCGAGAGCCTTTCCTGCAGATTAGGGCTCCTGCATTAGTCGTGAGGGTTGACACGATCGATGAAGGTCTAGCTCCAAGACTCGAAGCCCTTGCGTAACTAGATGACGCCCCTGCACCTGACGGCGTGAAAAAAGCTCCGTTCAACATCAAATCGCCTTCAGATCTCCAATTCCAGTTTTTCCATTTGCTTTCTGGTGCATCCTCGTGTTTCGTTACCTGCAATTTCATGGAACAGTATTACTATTGTTTGACTTCGTTAAGAGATGTAAGTTATGCATTAATAGTTGTACATTAAAGTCTGAAGAATTAGATTCTTGAAATCTTGTTACCTCTTTGCTAAATCTTCTATCGGGTGCAAGAAATCTATTCCCTTGGCTATTGATGGTAGGGGATGCACTCCCTCCAATTGCGTACATCTCCCAATGGGTGTAGTCGTTATTCACCACATGAAAATATCCGTGACGACATCTGAAATTAACATGTAAAAATCAGATACAAATCCGGGTTATGTTGAAATATTCTGCTTTCATAGGACGATTTTCAAGAATATATTAAAAAAGTACAAAGAACATACCTACACTATAGCATAAGTAAAATATTAGATACGGAGCTCCAAAAAGATTTTAGATTTGACCGTTTTTGTCAGTTTCATGTACCCTTTTGACCGAAAAAGGTGGAGGTAAAATTTTTTATTAGGAAAAAGTAAAAACAGAGTAGAACTATTTACCTGGGCATTCTTTGGACCAGGCCTTCACCAAAGTGGTTAAAAGCAATGGTGACTTGCATGTTCTTGTCTTGCTCATACGTGTCACTGTGACCTAAAAGCATCACTTTATCATGATGGGTCATGAAATTGTTGGAAATGGTAATAGCTGTGGAGCCCATGATCGCATCGATAAGGCCATCGGCGCAGTTTGATAAGGAACAATGGTCGACCCACACATGGCTTCCTCCAAATATCGAAACACCGTCACCATCGCACATAGTCCTCCACCCGAAATGCCGCGGGGAGCTTCGAACCATCGCATTCCCGCTCGGCTTGCAGTCGTGGATGTTGATTCCGTGGATGATTATGTTCGTGACGTATTGTATCGTAATGCAGGGTCCGCCGGCGATGTGTACACTGGCGCCACGACCGTCGATTGTTTTGAAACTGTTCATGATTAGCTCTTCCTTTAGTTTGATAACCATGTCACGCTGGAAAATGATCCAGAGAGGTTCGTCTTGGATGACAGCATGTCGTAACGTCCCTGGTTTCGGGTTCACGGCGTCGTAGTCACCTGAATCGGTAACAACATAAATCTTCCCATCTCTACCACCCACAGCTCCTTTTCCAAACCCAATGGCGCAGTCCGCCAGTCGTTGGCGATTCTTCTCCCAATTGGGGTCGCACCGCCAGCAGTCGTCGATGGGGTTTCCAGTCCCGCATGACAGGAAACCGAGATTCCGCCGTGATTCATTCAAGCTCCTACAGAAATACAAACACAAAACACAGGATTCAAATTAGCTCAAGTGTACAGAATGCACATGGTAATGAGTGATGTTCGATAGTAGTGTGTCTACCTTTGTACTTGTTGTACCGTGTGCTGAGGCTGCTGTACGGAGGCGGAGATGGCGGTACATGAGAGGAGGAAGAAGAGGATGAGAGAGAGAGACGGTGGTGCCATGAGTCAGTGTGTGTGCTTTCCAAGTGGGGTGGTAGTGGTGATTGAGTGGAGGGGAAGGGAGGATATATAAAGAAAAAATAGGGCGTAAGTAATGGCGTGATTAACTGAATTTACGGGAGAATCTTTCCCTTTCTAATGGTAGGTTTTGGCCGTTAAATCCCTGTCACGCACACACACTCTCTCTCCCATACGCACACTCAAGTATAAACATACTTCAATAAAAATTAGTTACGTTTATTATGTTACTCGAGTACTTCTTTTACACACATACTTATGTATAAACATATTTCAAAATATGTTAGTTACATTTTTAATGTTACTACAGTACTTTAAATTTATAAGTAATTAATGGTATTTATAACAACCCTTGCACAGTATTTGAATGTATAGATGGACACACAGATGATGCATTAAAAGCATGATATATATAAAGTAGTTGTTTAATGTTACTTGGGTTTTCCTTTTTGTAATTACATGTACTCAACTTGAACGTGTCTAACATATAAACACATGCTTCCAAATAACTTAGTTTCCCTTCTCTAGGGTAATTCAACATTTCTTTTCTCGATTATTAACCCCCCCCCCCCCCCCCCCCCCCAATATATATATATATATATATATATATATATATATATATATATATATATATATATATATATATATATATATATATATATATATATATATATATATATATATATATATATATATATATATATATATATATATATATATATATATATATATATATATGAATTCAATGTAGAACCAAATTAAATCACCTAAATGCATAACTATGATATTAACCGTTTGATTTGATTCCTCCATTAAGGGTATGATGGTAAAATGAAAATACTAGAAATAATAACCTCCAATAAATACGTCCAGAAAATAAACAGATGTTCATCAATGAACATACATCCCAAAAATATAGTGTGATCTATTTGAAATCCGATTTAGACATAACCTTCACAGTTTGCACATCCGAGAACTTCAATAAGTAATTAAACACATCATGTTCATTTAAAAAAGCCCTAAATTTTGAAATCAATATTAGTGCAGATTCACATTAATATGAACACAACATCTAAATATATGTTCATTTATGAACATATGTTCTTAAATAAACAAAAATTCATTTTTATTGATTCAGCAAAAATAACACATGATAACAGAAAGGGTTAACGAAAAGAAGAAAGAAACCACTGCATCGTAAAAAGAAGAAAGAAATCACTGCATCGTAATCTGTTGATTGATGGACATAGTTCATTGATGAACATATGTTCAATCAAAACTTTCACGAATAATCTGCAAGCCTAAAGCATTCATGGATTGATAGTATGCAATTACTTAACATAATGTTGGTAGAAAGGCCCACAATACAAAACACATTAAACAATTACCTCTGTAATTAAACAATGTCGATCTCCGAACATGTTTTTTCTTAGATCGGGAAGAATTATAAACAAAAAAAATCATGCATGACGGTTTTACAATTACAACATATGGGTTCTACAGAAGCCAAATTAGAAAAAAAGTGAAAAATAAGAAGACGGAGGTTTGAACCAAGTCCATGGTGTATGATCATAGTTCTGATGTGTTCACCTGTTGAAAGACAGCCTGATTGAGCACAAGCTAAAAGAACTATTACCAGTGTGATTTCATTGGGTTTGACTTTGGCGATTTGCATCTCTTTGAAGAGATCTATTGCATCTTGGAAGCGTTTGGTACGGGTATGACCAGCTATAATGGAGTTCCATGACACTACATCTCTTACAGGCATTTCATCGAACATTTTACGAGCGTCTTTTGGAACGCCCTTGAGCTATGTACCCTGTGATCAACGCTGTAAAGGAAACAACATCTCTTAGAGTACTTTTATCGAACACTAATCTTCCATCGTCTAGTTGTCCACTTTGGGAATAGAAATTAATCAAAGAGGTGTGGATGAACGCATCGCAACCAAGTCCAAGCTTCAAAACATGTCCATGGATCTGTTTCCCTTCAGTTATCCCCTCGATTCTTGCACAAGATTTGAAAATAGAAGGAATTGGAGATAGACCTTCGATTCTCGAATTTGAATCATAAGATCGGTTTTGGGATCGCTAGGGCTGAACATTAGATTGCGATGGAAAGTGGAGATGAACACGGGTGAAGATGGTGATCGAAAAAATCAGAATGAATAACACTTTAATTGAAATTATTTGCATTCATAAGAAAATTTTATCATAAAACAACCAAAATTATAATATACTAAGTTAGAACGAATAAAAATCAATCAGAATGTCAATTACAACATTACATTGGAAATCTGTTTGATTTTCTTTTTTGTGATTAATCTCTAAATCATCCATATTGAATTCGTATTGCTTGAATGAACAATAAAAAACAAACCTCGAAATAGATGATTGATTGTTGAAATCAAAGCATCATATTGTTGAAAACGATCTCACACTACAAAAAAAAAAGCCATTTAGTGGCACACTTTTTTAGTGGCATTTTGTTTTTGTGCCACTAATTTACGTTTTTAGTGGCACTTTACGTATGTCATAAAAGAATTAAATAGTTTTAGTGACACATTATAAGTTATGCCATTGATATATAAAATTAACAATGACATAAAAATAAAATAAATCATCTAAAGTTTCTTAAAATATTAGAATCAAAAGCAGCGTACCAAATTTCTTGTTTATTATCATAAATAATATATTTAGAATTGAAAAGTCAAAGCATTGTAAACATATGTTAATTCTTTAGGTTAACCCAATTCACTTAATTTAATAACCATATTCAGCGATTTCATTTACACAGTGAGATTCGCCCAATTCACCCTTTCTTTTACAACATTACATTGGAAATCTGTTTGATTTTCTTTTTTGTGATTAATCTCTAAATCATCCATATTGAATTCGTATTGCTTGAATGAACAATAAAAAACAAACCTCAAAATAGATGATTGATTGTTGAAATCAAAGCATCATATTGTTGAAAACGATCTCATCAACTGTAGAAATTTAAGCTTTAAACTGATAAAATCGATGTCAATTTATGATCGATATTATTGAATGCTGATGAATCTTGATAAATACGATACGAAGTGATGATTGAAATATTCATCATTTAGAATTTTGACTGAAATCAAATGAGAATCGTGATTGAAACAATAATTACGATTCAAATGACAATAAATTTCAAACACCTCTCAAACAACAATCACAATTAGGTGTTTGTTAATATCTCATAAAACTGAAATCTTCATACTGATGATTGATTTCCTGAATTTATTTCAATAAGAACTTGACATGATTAGAAGATACAAATCTGGTGACTGAACACGTGATGTGATTAGAAGATATAAATCCGAAGAGTGAAAATGACTAAACAGTCCCTAATAATATAATTAAAATCCTTAATCAACCCTAATCACGTTTTTTTTAATCGCAAGATCAATTTTGCTCAAAAGGCTGAAAGTTGGTCTCATTGTCTCACAAAATTCCTTTGGTCTCATATGAACCTATATATATAATTATATATATATATATATATATATATATATATATATATATATATATATATATATATATATATATATATATATATATATATATATATATTGTTTTGAATGTGGTCACAATTCTCATCCTAAGGGTGGGGGGAGTAGTTTCCTCCCATCCCACTCGGCACATCAACTTTTCTCTCTACTCTTAATTCTATCTTTCACCATCTTTCACTCATAGAAGCAGTTCCCACCGAACGCACGATGCCACATCATATTTTCAATTTTTAAATTTATTTATTAATTAAAAAAATTAATTTAACATTTAATTTAATATTCTAAATAATATTAAAATGAAATTAATAAAATAAAAATCAAAAAAATAACATTAAATGAAAAACACACACTATTACAAAAATTAAAAAAAAACTAATTACTGGAAATGAAATCCTAAATACGGAATATTAAAACCTAAATATTCAAAATGAAATCCTAAATACATTAAAAACCTAGTGATCCAAGGTAGCTATGTAGGTATGCTCGATAGGGATGAGCAAAACTGAACCAGAAAACCGATAAAACTGAAACCGAAAAACCAATAAAAATCGATGGGCTGGGTTTGACTTTTTCAAAAAACCGACTTGTACGAGTCGGTTCGGGTTTTAAACCCACCAGCCCACGGTTTTAAACCCACTAACCCATATGGGTTTAAACCTACAAACCCACAGTTTCAACGGGTTTGAAACCACAATCCCGTTTATACTTTATGGAAACGTACTTTCAGCGGATTTAAACCTAAAAATCTATGACTTTAAACCCATGGTTTTAGTGTGTTTGAACCTATAAACCCGTTTATACTTTATAGCAATGTTCTTTTAATGGGTTTAAACCCACAAACCTGCGGTTTCGAACCTGAAAAACCATAAACCCATGAACCCACAAACCCATGGGTTCAAACCGAAAGCCCACAAACCCAAATCGAAAAAAAAAAACGACCCATTCAAAAACCGACGCATATGGGTTTTCAAACCAAAAAACCGACTTCTACGGTTTGGGTTCAGTTTTACCCAAAAACTGACCCAAACTGACCTATGCTCATCTCTAATTGCTCGATGTGGTCTACAAGATCCGAAAGAAGTCTTTGGCGAATTCCTTGGTTGCGTATTTCGAGAATCATATCATCGCTAACTTCTACTTCGGTTGGGAGATCTGGATCATGTATTGGACATATAGCCTTACCTTAATGCTGAAGGATCATGTTGTGTAATATGAGGCAAGCGTACATGATATATTTACATCGATCGAGTTCGTTTGGATAATGCAGGCTGTCTGATAATAGCCTATATTGCTTTTAGTACGCCAAACTCTCGTTCAACGTCCTTTCTTGCCGCTTTTTGGGTCGCCTTGAAACGCTTCTTTTTGGGGTAACTGGGTGTGAAAATGATTTCACAAAGGTTGCCCAGTTAGGGTATATCCCATGCTTGTATTGTTCCCCCTCCAAAACAAATGAACATGATGGTTCTGTACCAAGAATGGTATCATTGAGTACTGGTGATTGGTACAAAATATTTAGATCGTTGTTGCCCCTGGTGACACCTAAATATGAATGTCATATCCACAAAGCATATGACGCTACTGCTTCAAGTATAATTATAGGATACCTGTGATCACCTCTCATGAACTGGCCTCGTAGATGCGTTGGACAACTCCGTCAATCCTAATGTGTAAATTCAATGCTACCCAGCATACTAGGAAATCCATGTTTGGCTTCATCTGTAGCGTACAATAGTTGAATGTCGCTGGATGTTGGTCTGCGCATGAATTCTGCAACATATAACTGAACAACATTATAGCAAAAGTTTTAGAGGCTTTCACGAGATGTTCGTTTTGACATATTCAAGTACTCATCAAGTGAACCGGGGGTGCTCCCGCCCCCCAATTGGCAGATCGCCGATGTGCATTTCTGCAATGTAGTGAAACTTTTAACTCCACTGGCATTAAGATGTCTGAAAATATGGAAAATTCCTTTCCAAGTCTTCAACAATCCACACAAACACTCTTCTACTGATCCGGAACCTATTTCTGAAATTAACATCCCCAAACTTTAAATTGGGGACAATGTAATCTTGAATGAGCTGCTACTCAGCAGTTTCTCGATCCTGATGGAGATAAGTTATAGAATGAGGAGTGCTAGAACTTGCAGTATTATGGAACAAAAAATTGCAGCTTCAGCAACAGTCGCGATCTTATTTGCATCGGTTGATGAGTCAGACGATGACGATAGGCATCGACTAGGATCATTCAATATTCTGTTGCGGACATACTTATCAGAAGAATCAGAAGAACTCATTTCAACTTATAATAAAATTGAAATTGGGATAAGAAATGGGGGGTTTTTTGGGAATAGGTAAAAGAGACTGAAAGTTGAGAGTAAGAAAGAAGGGTGAATGTGTGATTTTTTAAAGAGTTAAGAGCTAATATTTATAAAGATGAGTGGAGGGTAGTTTTCTAGAGAATAAAAAGTTTTTTTTAATTAAAGGAGTGGGTTCGATCGGTTTCATTACCCCACACCCGAACACGCCTATCACCATCTATCGCGAGCCTGAGACTACGAGGCAGCGGTACCGCCTCCAGCCCTATCCCGAAACCGCATGATTTATGCCTTACTCCAAGCACCCTAAGTGAAACGGTGAATTAAAAAAAAAGATAAATACTCTTACAGCCAAGATTGCGTATTTTACATGGCAACCATTGTGTGTAGTTGATGATCTTCTCTAAAATGTAAATTGGCCCGGATAAAGTGAATAACCGGATATTATATTAGAGAAATTGTATTTATTTTTATTTTTTATTACCATGCATCTTACATGGTGACATTTAATAAAATTAATAATATTGTAAGACACTACATTATTTAAAATAAGTAGGAGAATGTATAGGAATAACATCATACTTTTAAATTAAAAATGTTTTTTCTTAATAAATAAGTATTTTTATTTGTCAACCATGTATTACTGTTTAATATACGGGTTTGTAACCTAATTAGAGTATAAATTTAATAAAAAAAAAATACAACGGGCACAAAACAGGCATGAGTTCTGGAACATCTTATACAAGTAAAACCAAAACCAAAACTTCGAAAACCAAAACGTATACAAGTAAACTATTAGTATTTAAGAACATCTTATATATTTAATCAAAAATTAATTTCTTAGTTGGAGTATATGCTAAACGACCGACACTAATGCTAATTATTTTTCATGATTGGTTATGAAAGCAAAATCTTTGGTCACTTTCATATAAGTTTTTGGATAGATCCTCTTGTTTTCGTATCTTTACACTTTGTCCCCCTTGCTTTTATTATCGTTTCCGAAGTTGTAGTTTTTCTTCTTTCTAATATTTACCGATGTGTTGATGTGTGTTTGGAAGCGATTATATGATATTGAATACTTAAAATAAGACAATTAACTTTAAAGATATGTTAAATGATAGTGGAATTTTGATGTCGTTATGTACTTAAAATTTAATAATCTGATAATCATTTGTTTGATTATTTAACTACATCCAATCACTAGAAATTCAGCACATAAATTGTTATTTTATATATTGATTGAAGTATATATATATATATATATATATATATATATATATATATATATATATATATATATATATATATATATATATATAAATATATATATATATATATATATATATATATATATATATATATATATATATATATATATATATATATATATATATATATATATGGAGAGGTTCAAATGAGAACCATTAAAAGATTGAGAACCATAGGAACTAATCTTAAGCTATCACTAAAAAAATGGACGGATATGATTTAATAGGTAAAAATCCCGTTTTTTGTTTATTTTGGTAAATAAAAAGGACAAAAACGTCATTTTCCACGCTTACTTTAGTACTACATTCACAGTTTCATATTAAATTCACAGTTTAATACAATTCACAGCTTAATACAAACTCTCACAGTTAGACAACTACATTGGTGGTTGTTTTTACCAAAGATAGGAAGTAATGGCCAGAAAGGGAGGATGTGGTAGTGAAGCCGCCGCCAGTGGTGGTGAGGCCGCCGCCGGTGGTTGTGGGTGATTTTAACACACATATTCACAGTTTAATATAACCAAAAATTCACAGTTTAATACGTATATTCACAGTTTAATACAAACATTCAGACTTTAAAATTTCATAAAGACATTTCATCAAACACCTTGTATGCATCTGATTTTCCAAAACTTCTTCTATAAACACTAATATCAAAGAACAAATCTGCGAACGAAAACAATGAGAGGAGGAGAAGGAAGGTGGGACAGGTCTGATACGGTGGTGGAACCACCGTTAGCCACCGTGAAATGCACCACAAACACCCGATCTGTACTTGAAAACACATAAAAACATCAGATTTACCAAATCTCAAAGTGTAATATTTGTTGTCTCCAGATCCATAAGCTCTCGAGTGAAGAAAAGGTTTGACATTGGTAGTGGTGCACGATGGTGTAACGTCAGCGCTGGTGTGATCTTAGCTGCCGGAGGCTTGAAGAACCTTTTGAGATCACAACAAAGCATCAGATCTGGAACCACCATGGGGGAAGGAAGAAGCGGTGGTTTGGTTAGAGGTAGAAGACAGTGAAGAGGCTGCGAGGAAGCGGCGATGGAGACGACGCCGACGACGGTGGCGGCGATGTTGTTAAGGTTTCACTTTAGGGTTTGAGTTTAAGTTGGATGTTTTGTGAGAGTGTTTGAATGCAAATGTCACCAGATCTGATCAGAACTTATTGTTTTTATGTTAGTATTCTCAAAATGACTATCATGCCCCTTATTATTTGTGGCCATTGATCAAAACTTAAAATTATCCAAAGGCTGAGATTAGTTCTTAGGAGTTCCTAACCTTTTAATGGTTCTCATTTGAACCTATTCCTATATATATATATATATATATATATATATATATATATATATATATATATATATATATATATATATATATATATATATATATATATATAATATCAAAATCGTGTGAGGACTCAAATTTTGGTGAGGACTGTGAGGACAAATCTGGACATCTAATCTTGAAAAAAATGGATAACTAAGATTTATTATGAAAAAATTGACACATCTTAAAAGTTTGGAGGGCTAGTTGTCTAAAAATTAAAACTAGTGGGTGGATAACACAAATTAAGAAAGGTAATATAGTAATCTTATCGAGTACCCCCACCCCCATTGCGACAATTGTCACAATCTCGTTTGCTGCGTTTTTTTTATTCCACAAACTTTGTTTTTTGGCCATATCTTTTTTTTTTCTTTGTAAAAAAATTCTTTTTTTTTCTTTGTAAAAAAAATTCTGAAAAAACCAAAGTTTTTAAAATTTAATTTTCTACAAAACAAACACCATCATGAAATTTTGAAATTTTTTTTATTTTATATTTTTATAAAAAATCAAAAATTAAAAAAAACAATTCTCCAAAAATTATGAAAATTTAAAGGATCATTGTAGATATTATATTAGTAAGTTTTCAAAAAGAATTTTTTGAATAAAAGGTTTTTAAGTGTTTATTTCTATATTTTTAAATAAAAACTCATCAAAATAACAAAAAAAAATACATGATCCAAAAATATTAAGAACTAAATTATGTATTATGATTCAAAACTGTTATAAACTAATTATTTTTATGAATCAAAACTTATCAAAAAAGCAAATATATATATATATATATATATATATATATATATATATATATATATATATATATATATATATATATTATATATATATATATATATATATATATGATCCAAAAATATTAAAGCCAAAAAATGTTTTATGATTCAAGATTCAAAATTCGTTATGATCCAAGATCCAAAAATCGTTATGATCCAAAACGAGTTGATAAACACATACGAGTTTAAAAAATATATAAAAAAACTAGAAAAAAAACGGGAAAAAAAACTGAAAAAAAAAACTAAAAACTGAAAAAAAAACTAAAAATAATATTTAAAAAATAATAAAAACGAACAAGAAAGATGAAATAAAAATAAAAAAACCCGGCTAAATTATGTTGTACGGACGTGAGTAACATGTGATTATATCCTCGAGTCCGTATTTACGTTCCATGGACGAGCGCCACATCCGATTACGTCAAATCCAATAATTACGTCAAAATGTATGTATGTATATATATATATATATATATATATATATATATATATATATATATATATATATATATATATATATATATATATATATATATATATATATATTAGGGGTGGGATCAACATAGAACCAAAATTAGGCATAGAACCATCCTCTCCACTGTGAGATAAAATTAGAGTGATAAGGGTATGATGGTAAAACATACACATATGTTCAGTAATGAACATTGACAGATTAATACCCTTCCAAAAATCGGGATTTTATTAAATCCCATAAAATTCGGATTTTATTAATTCAAATTAATATTCATCCATAAATATCACAATCTTATCCAATCAATACAAATCAAATCTTAAATTGATATCAGTTTCCTAAATTACACGTAAATGTTCATAGACGAACATTCATAGATGAACATTGTGAACTATATGAACATTCATACATATTCAGTATTGAACATGTATCGACATTCATAACATATTGTCGTTCATAAGTGAACATTTTGAAAATATACGAAAAATCTGATGTTCATAACTGAACATGGATGAAAATTTATACAAAAAACTCAAAAATTAGTCACTTGTGAACATATATTCATAACTGAACATGGAATGAACATTTATATATTTATAAAAAACTTGTATGTTCATAAATGAACATGGATGTATTGATGAACATTTATATATTTATAGGAACATATAGTATGTTCAGTAATGAACATTGACAAATATTGATGAATATTGTTCAAAATTTAACATTCAAAACGTGTTCAGAAACGAACATTCATAAACATTGATGAAATATAAGAACACACACGCATGTTCAGAAATGAACATACACACATGTTCAGAAATGAACATATGTTCGGTAATGAACATTGATAAATATTGATGAATATTGTTCAAAAATTAACATTCAAAACATGTTCAGAAATGAACATTCATAAACATTGATGAAATATAAGAACATACATATAAATACTCAAGTGTTCATTACTGAACATAGATGAACATCGACCTTTCTCTGTCGATCTGTCCCTCTGCATCGATCCCTCTGTCTCGATCTCTCTTTATTTCTCTTCCTTGATCCATCATCTGTCTCGATCTCTCTATCTTTCTCTCTTTCGTTATCGATCTCGATTGTAGCCGGCGGATATGATAAGCTCTCGATTGTAGCAACAATCGCATCCTTTCTTCTTCGTTCTCTCTTCTTCTGTAATCGAACTTGTGAGTTGCAAAATCAATGGCTGATGAATAGAGGTTAAAGAGACGGTGGTGGTTGTGTTCGTGGAATGGAGATACAAAGATATGAATGGAACGAGATCAGATCTAGAAGTGAGATAATCATGGAATGTTGTTTAAGTTGATTTTGATTTCCTGGAATCAAGGATTCAATGTTGATATGACTAATTTACCCCTCCAACTTTTTTCTAGAAATAAAAATAATTTTTTTAAATCAAATAATCATATCCATTGCTTGCTAGATCCAATGGCTTAAGATAGAGTTCTATGGTTCTATGCATAAAAAGGGGTTTTATGTTGATCCTCTCTGTATATATATATATATATATATATATATATATATATATATATATATATATATATATATATATATATATATATATATATATATATATATATATATATATATATATATATATATATATATATATATATATATATATATATATATATATAGGGATAAGTTCAACATAGAACCAAATTATATCACCTAATCATAGAACCACAATCTTAACCGTTAGATTAGATTTCTTCATTAAGGGTATGATGATAAAATGGAAATACTAGAAATAAAACCTCCAATAAATACGTCTAGTAAATGAACAAATGTTCATCAATGAACAAACAAACATTCATATCCTTCTCTGTATATTCGTTCTTTGTAAATGGACATTTGTGTTGGGTTTTAGTGCAAACTCTAAACTAAAAAACCTAAGTTCAAATGCACCTTATAGGGTCTATGTTTTTCACAATTAAACCTATATCTAAGGCCAACAATAAAATAAATAAAAGATGAATTTTAAAGCTTTGTCCTTTAGAAGCTAGCACCACAAATGTCGTGCCTCTAATGGCTCACACCCAAGAACTAGCAAGCTAGATGAGAAAGAGAGAGCAAGGAGAGATCCTTGAAGTTGGGGTGAATAATGGGGTGCCAGGGACCTCTATTTATAGTCTACAGGTGATAAGCAATAAAAAGTATATAACTGCCTTATTTAAGATCCTGATATGATAAGGCTTTTATCAGATAAAGGGATCTGCTTATCACTGCTATAAACAACCTTATGGGCTGCGAAATCCACAAGGCTCCAAGCCTTGGATTTCGTCCAACCCATTAGGGTTTCCAGGTTGTCCATTGTTTAACTATTAAAAAATTACAAATCAGCCCATGTACTATTAATTAATCCAATTAATCCCAAAATTAATTCTAATTACTTTCTGATCAACTATTAATTAAATTATATTATTTCTAATTAATATATTATTCTTATAATATATTAATAAATCATTATTTCTCTCTCTTAATTAATTATCTAGTCCTTTGCCAGTTTTGAGGGATCCAAAAGGACTCTGTTGCTCTCAAATTAAATGTACTTCTAAATTTATAGTTCTTGCTTAGACACCTTAATCCAACAATATGTTCATAAATGAACATATGTTCATCAATGAACATGCATTCATCTCCTTATATGCATATATATTCATTCCCTGTAAATGGACAAATGTTCATAAATGAACATATGTTCATAAATGAACAAATGTTCATCAATGAACATACTCATTCTCTGTAAATGAACATATGTTCATAGATGAACAAATGTTCATAAATGAACATATGTTCATAGATGAACATATGTTTCAAAAAATTACGTAACATTTGACGCTCCTGTATTTTAGTGATGGATAAAAAAACTCAATATGCCCTTGTGTGACTATGATTCCCTACATTAGGTGCATAATTTTTTAATATGTTCCTTTTAATCTAATCCATTGATATAATGATCAAAGGGTTATAAGGATGGTTCTATGGTTAGATGATTTAATTTAGTTATAGATTGAACCTTCCTATATATATATATATATATATATATATATATATATATATATATATATATATATATATATATATATATATATATATATATATATATATATATATATATATATATATATATATATATATATATATATATATATATATATATATATATATATATATATATATATAGAAGCAGGATCGTGTAGGAACCCAAAATCCGGTAAGAATCGTAAGGACAAATCTGGACCTTTAATCATGAAAAATAGGTGGATAAGATTCAATGTGAATAAAATATCACATCTTAAAAGCTTGGGGGGCTACTTGTATAAAAATCAAAACTATTGGGTGGATAATACAAATTAATAAGGGTAATATGGTAATTGCAACGAGAACTCCCACCAGATTGCGACACTTGTCGTTACATGGTTTGCTGAGTTTTTTTTATTCCACCCGCTTAGTTTTGGGCCATAACTTTTTTTTTCTTTGTAAAAAAAATTCTAAAAAAAGCAAAGTTCTTAAAATTTAATTCTCTACAAAACAAGCACAATCATGAAAATTTGAAAAAAAATATATATTTTTTATTTTTTATTTTTATAAAAAATCAAAAATTAAAAAAAACTCCAAAAATTATGAAAATTTAATGGATAATTGTATATATTATATTAGTAAGTTTGCAAAAAAAGTTTTGAAAAAAAGGTTTTTTTCGTGTTCATTTTTATATTTTAAGTAAAAAAACACATCAAAATAGCAAAAAAATACATATGATTCAAAAATATTAAAACCAAAATATGTTTTATGATTAAAAACTTATGATCAAAGATACAATATTCGTTATGATTCAAGATCCAAAAGTCGTTATGATCCAAAACGAGTTAGAAAAACATATAACGACAAAATGATTCAAAAACTTATGATCCAAGATGCAAAAAAAAAACTATGATCCAAAATTTTATGATCCAAAATGTTATAATTAAAAATATCATGATCCAAAATGATTAGATTAAAGATACGAAAAAAAAACGTTAAAATTAAGATTAAAAAATATTAAAAATTAAAAAATATACATAAAAAATGAAAAAAAAGCAAAAAAAAATTAAAAATCGAGTACTGTAGCATTCAAAAAAAATAAAAAAAAATAAAAAAAAAATAAAATAGAAATAAAACACTAAAAACCGAGTATAATCGAAAATAAAAAAAAATTTTGAAAAAAAATAATTTTTTTGAAAAAAAAAAAATAAAAAATAAAAAATAAAAAAATAAAAAATAAAAAAATAAAAAAAACGAAAAAAAAACCCACTTAAATCACGTTGAAAAAAAAAACACTTAAAAAATCCACTTAAATCTTCTAGTTCGTATTTCGTTCCGTGGAAGTACGTCGCACGTGATTGCGTCACGTCGAAGGAACACGTTTTGACGTTATTGCCCTTATGAGAATGATTGGACGAGAAGAGTCCTCGCGGTTCTTACCGGATTTTGGGTTCCTACCGGATCCTAGCTCTCTCTCTCTCTCTCTCTCTCTCTCTATAAGAGTTTTTCTCAAAACAACACAAATTAAGGCTTTTTCCTCAAAATAGCCAAACATTTAGTAGATGGCCATTGCCATCTGCTAACTCCTCTTGTCTCTTTCTAAATGCTCCGAAAACTGCTAAATCCTCTTCATGGGCTGCGAAATCCCTATGGTAAGCTGCTAAATGCTCATGGACCGGCCCATCAGCCCAAGTATATAAACCGGAAAAAAACGTCATTTTTTGTTAACGTTTTAAGGGTTAGATTAGTGAACGTACAAATTTTTATGCCTAATGTACCAGCCTTTAAAGCATAAAAAATTAGGGTTTTTGAACTTGAGAGGATTTAGCAGATGAGGGAGAGCATTTAGCTGATGACGAGAGTATTTAGCAGATGACGAGAGCATTTAGCAGATGACATTGAGCATTTAGCAGATAACCTTGAGCATTTAGCAGATGAGGTCGATCACCTGCGAAATCCTCTTGAGGATTTAGCAGTTGACAAAAAGGATTTAGCAGGTGACATAGCAGGTGAGGGAGAGCATTTAGCAGGTGACATTCCAAAAAAAATGAGATGTCGAATTTTTCTTTATAGTCGTTCCATGAGTATGTAAGGATAATTCCATCCGTTATAATCGAAAGATGTCATAATAGGACATAGGTTATTCGAACAAAAGAAAGGTAATTTTTAATTTTTCATCTTTCTTATTCTTGTCAAGTATTTTTAGATTTAAAATTTCTTGAGTTGTTCCATAGAAACCGGTATTGTCATTTAGGTCTTCTTTTTCTAGTTTGTCTTATATTATAACGAATAAATTTTTGACCATTATAATTTGGTTTTTAGTAAATAGTAATTTTTATAGTATTATCTTTCATTTTCCTATGAAAATTCTACTGAATCATTATATTCTACTAAAATAATATGTAAATACGATATTAATTTAATAACCCATGATCAATAACACAATAAGTTTGGAGATCTTGTGGGATCTTATCACGATATTTTTACATTATCCACCAGAGTGAAAAGGTAATAATTAAAATATTTATATTGTCTTTACACTTTATATACATATTCATTTAAACTATAAAATTAAGGTTTATATTATGTAAAGGTCAAAACATAATCGACAAACTGATACCATACTTTTGTAAATATTTGAGATAAATTATTTATTTTTTGGCTTTTCTTTCCGGTAATAATGTGTATTGATAATGGATACACACATTATACTCATTTGTTTTGTTTTATATTGTAGGGACCTATATTGTAACATGTTACTTTGGACTTCTAAGTAATTGTATTTTTTTTTATAGATTTGAAGAAGTAAACAGTCTTTTAACCTTAAGAACACTTATCATTACAAATACGAACTTGTTATTAACAATCTACCATGTGGCTCAACGGTGATCATTTAATATGATATATATATATATATATATATATATATATATAATATGATATATATACTAAAATAGAATCGACACAAGTTTGAATGGTTTCAACCATAGGTGAACTAACGTTCAAAAATATGAAACGAATATGATGACGGATCGAAAAATGATATCTGATGTGGTGGTGGATGTTACTTTTTGGAATATTTGGAACTTTCGCAATAAGCTTGTTTTTGGTATGGATAAACCATTATTAATATCTATTGGAAGACCTTATGAAAAGGTAAAATATTGACTACATAAATTTATTAATATCTATTGGAAGACCTTATGAAATGTTTATTGAAACGTAACTCGTCTAAAATTTATCCATTCCTTGTTTATAAAGGGGAAACCCCGAAAAAGCTTCAATGCATTATGGTTTGATGTTTAAAGAAAATCATTATGTTATTTTTGTGTCCATTAAAACTAGAGTAAATTACAGTTTTGGTCCCTGTGGTTGACCAAAATTTATAGTGGCAGTCCACATTTTCAAATCTCACATCCAGTGTCTTTATGGTGACCAAAACCTTACAGAGATGATCCCTAGAGCCATTACCGTTTCCTTTCGTTAAGTGACTGTGAATTGTCTAAAATGCTCTCAGGGACCAAAACTGTATTAAAATTCTCTCTCTCTCTCTCTCTCTCTCTCTCTGTGTGTGTGTTAAGGCCACCGGAGGTGATAAACCAATTAAAAAGCCGGCAGGGATCAGTTCACCATCATCACTCTCAAATCGATCACTCATTTCTGAAGATCGTGAGACGGAGAGAAATGGAAGGAAGGGCGGTCCAAGGAAGAAGGCGATGAGTCGTTCAGTCAAAGCCAGTTTGCAGTTTTCTATTGGTAGAATCGGTCGTTTTCTGAGACAGCAAACCAAGCAGTAGTTTTCCAATTTCTTGGTGCAGGTGACTGGAAGCGTTGCCCGTTTATTTCGTCAAATTTTTCTAGGTCTAAAATTCCCACTGAACGTACGCAGATTTCTACCGAAATGATTACTGGGAATGGAAGATGATCGAGTCGGTAACTTTATCCGGTTGTCTTTTTTCAATCTCTCGTATCCCCGTCTCTGTAACCTGCATCCACAGTTTAATTTCATTCGCCACTATCGCCATCACAAGAGCTTCAACAAATTTGAGGTCTTGTTTTTTTCACAGAGATTCTTTCTTAATCACATTACACTCCATAATAGATTTCCGGTTCCATGAACTCTCGAGCTTTTTAGTGTCCAAATATGCATCGCTGCTTCGATTCTGTTTGCCATTTGAATAGTGCTACATTCTGACGACACTTCTAAGTAATCAATTAGGGATTCTGGTAAAAGCAATTGATCTGTTAACAAGCAATGATACGAGAATTGTGGAAGAATTGAGAATGAAGAGGGGAAACAAAGGTTACCAGAGATGCCGACGGCGCATTAAATGAGGACAAAGATCATGCCAAGCGATGTTGGGGATTACTACACCACCGCACTGGTCAGAGCTATAGGCGGGATCGGTCTGAGACTTGTACGATGACAGTGAAGATGGTGATCGACTTGTAGCCGAAGGCCCAAGTGATGTTGAGGATCCCTTACGTTGATTTAGGTTACCAGTTTGTATAAATTGCAATTTTAGTCCCTGAATTTTAGAAAATAACAAATATAACAAAGGAACAAAAAAGAGGGGCATTTTAGTTTTTTTTATTGGCATTTAACACATGAAACAATAACAAAATATCAAATTATAAAGAAACTATAACACCCCAAAAGAGCTTGGACGTCATCAAGAAATGATTATCCAACAATAATTTCACTAACTTGTCCAAACTCTAGAATTTATTGTTCATGTAATCTCATACATTTGATGGAATCAACTTAAATATAAGTTACGAATCAAGTAATTACCTTGTACTTGTAAGCTTAAACTTGAAAGCCCTTTGATTCACTTATTGAATCCTCTAAAATCTCCACACACACTCTCTATACTAATGACACATACACACTAAACCTTTTAGAGAACTTTAAAAGAGAATAATCTGATTTTTCGGGTGAAAATACCCTAATATCATGTAATTTTGTCAGGTGAAATGATAACCCATCGGGTCGACCTAACACATCCTATATGGACAACTTTAAATCGTAATAGTTGTCAAGTTTCGCCGTAAATGCGTCTTGTTTATCTTGAGGGCGTGTTACGTTCCTCAATGCGATGAGTTATCTTTGTTCAACACGGGTTGCACTCTACAAGATTTCTTTAAAAGTTGTTCTCATGATCACAAGACACATCACGTTATTCACTCATACGCATCGTGTGATTTACGAGCTCTTTGAACATCATTCTCTACACCAAAAGACACGGCGTGTTCTAGGTACCGTTCATGCCATCGAGGTAAATCATTTTGTTAAGGTGATGACAAAAGTTTCCTCATTTTTTATTTATTTCTTATATTATTCTTAGTCTTTTAGAAAATAGAAGTTTCAACCGCGACAACAAATTGCATTTGGTTGTGTTGTTGTGGTTGTTGCATTTGAGTGAAACTAAGGAAGGGATCGGAAACAATGTGAAGTGAAAGAGAAGAGCCACAGAGACAGATGAGAGAGTTGTACTTGAATTATAGATTGGGGCAGATTAAGAGAGGGTTCCGAACCTATAATGAAGGAAGACAAGAGGCGTAAAGGGGCCGAGGCTTTTTTTTGTCAAGTTGAAGTGATTCCAATTTTGTCCCGACATGTTCTACCTTTTTGAGTGAGACTAAATTTTGAAGAAATAGTCTCATTAACTTGGCCAATCATGTTGTTCTTATTTAGGATATGCCAAACGTTGTTGAAAAGTTTTTGTTATGTTCAGTCTAATCCTATTCTGCATACCAAATACAACATTATAGAATTGTGTCGTATCAATATAAGATACACTAACATTCCCTTAAATAAATTAGAAAATGATTTGAAAATCATAGTATGTATTTTAGATTTTTTTTTATATTCGATAATTTAATTTTCAAAACTTATACAACGACAAAGAAATATATCTCGTTACAATAGGCACAAAAGAAACAAATATTATTAAAGTCATTACCATCTAAAAATATCCAACAATAAAGTGTTATTTTTGCATGAACCGAATTCGCCATACAAGATTTAAATGAGTATTAATGTATGTACTGTTTCCTCCCAAACACCAGCATGTTTTTTTGTTAGTTTCGTAAGGTTCAATTGAAGTTTACTTCTGTACCAATCCATGATTAAAGTGATGTTTGTTTGTGAGTAATGAACAATGATCTTATCCGGCAAGTCATTGTATGTGATCTATTACACATCATACATGTGTAACAAGATTCATATTCACCACTTATAAGTTATATTATACATCGTACATGTGTAACAAGATTCACATTTACCACTTATAACTTATACCGGTATGTATTCATAAAATTTAATAAACATATCCGTAGTGTTTTTATACATAAAAATATACTATTACATTTTTAAACAGATCTATATACTAATATCAAATATATTATAAAAAAGCATTAATTAGGGAGACTTTAATATTAGTTATGCGTGATCAAAAATTCAACACTTGTGATTATGATGTATTTAGAAATTAGACAAGCGCACATGCATTTGCCTAATAAATCAAAAGTTTTATGGGCCCCTTTAACAACCCTTTTGCTTCTCGCTATATTTTCCCATTTTCTTATTTTGGTAAAAATTCGGTACCGAAATTTACCAAACTCTAGTGTCCTTAAACATCGGCCCAACTACTCGTGAAGAAATTAACCATGATGACATGGCATCCACATGACCTATGGAATTGCCACTTGTCCACATTCATTGGCCCACATGCATGTGCATGCTATGACCACCATCCCTCACATGCATGTTCGATCGAGCCGAACCCTTGCACCCACTTATCGGTCATCCTAATCCTAACCACTGATTGCGATGTGCGATTTCGGTTACACGAATTCTATTAATTTTTATTAATCATGTAATTATTGTATTGTGCAATAATGGTATGATAGTCACTGGTCAACATACACACATAATGCGATCGATGACACCGATAATTTCGTAGGTGCACATCATTTTCCAATTAAGCATTAACTTTTGGAAAAAGGGGTTTGAGCCATGTTAGCTGATGGGTTAAGATGGGAGGGTTTTTAGAGGGTGATAGGTAGGGTGATGATGGTGACATGGCAACCAACTCATCTACTTTACACACGTGTCATCCACTTGCTAATGCCACATGGCAGTCACTCTCTACCTATAGCTATTCTTCCGATTGCACATGGGTTTTCATTCATATCCTCACATCACACTTAAATTTGAGTACTCACATTTGTCCAATTTCAAGACTTTCAACATGAAAATTTTCCTCATTCTATTGCATAATTTATGGCAAATTTAGGCTACTTTTCATCATGTATGCGCTTTTGAAAAAAAAATATTTTAGGATAACAGATAACAAAACAAATGATGATCATTCTACAATATATTGAACCTTTTTGCCAAATTAATGTTTGAAAACTCGTAGCAAGAGTCAACTTGCATAAATGTATACTTTCAGTCAGTTGACATTATAGAAAATATACTTTTAATTGTTTATTCTTTTTTTTATATATAAGCTTGTAAAAGTAAGATTTCATAGGTAACTCTCAAATTTTGTGTGATATACTTGTAGCGTGTTAAGAATATTGATTTTGAATTACATGTTTAGAAAAAAAATGTTCTTAACAAGTTTTGACTAGTTTACTTTAGTAAACATGACCATTTGAGTTATATTTTACTTACAGTGAGTCAAATGAATAAAATAAAATAAAATAAGTTTAATTATAAAGAATACATGTCGAATGGGCCAAGGCCCAAAAATATCAAACATGCCAATGTCTTTCAAAATGTATTTTTTTTTAAATACATCATCATCTAAATCAATTTTTTTCAAAAAAACAATTATATTATTATCGAAATAAATAGTTTTGTAACGTGTGCAACTTAATAATTATGTGTAAAAAAATGAGACTAGTAATGCTTCTGGTTAAGCCAACATGTTTTTAACCCGTACACATTTTGTACTATTGTTATTTCAACTCATTATCGTCGCCATCTACTTTGTCACATGTAGTTGCATTTATTGTATATATTGAGAGTACATAAAATATGGTTTCGAGACGGTAAGACTCATAGGGATGCGAATCGGTTTAGTTTATGATTTTTTAGGATTTTTTTATTTTCTTTTTTGCTTTGAAATTTTTTTGGGTCCACACTGAAAACCCAATCAAATCAATTTCAAGGCATCAGACCAAACCAAAAATTGAATTATCATTCGGTTTGGTTCAGTTTAGAAGCCAAAGAAACCAACTTTTGGGTTAAAGATAAAATCTAAAGTTTCAATTTTCCAAACATAATATCAAAAGTTTCAAATAAAAATATCTAAGGTTTAAATTAAAAATATCTAAAGTTACAAACATCAAATATAAATTTTCAAACCACATAAAATTCAAAGTTCTAAACATCAAATGCGAAGTTTCAAATCATATGTGCGGATGTCAATGAGTCAATCATCGTAGTCGGCTGCTGCAACGACAACCTAGGGAAGGGAGAATATGTGAAGGTTAAACAATCAAATTGGTGATGCCCTTGAACCGACTATTGCTTAAACCGAACGGATGAAAATAGACCAAAAATGGAACTTTTAGGACCACGATGTCAATTGTAAAATGTAAAAATTGAATTGAAGTATTGAACATATGTTTTCAGTTTATTAATTTAGTTTATAAAGTATTAAAATATATAGTATTTCATAAATAAACAAATTAATAATTCGGTTTGGTTTGGTCCGAACATCATGAGACCATAACTCACCAATAAACCAAATTTATAATTCGGTTTGGTATGGAACCAAATCGAAAACCAAATTTCAAATTTAGTCTAGTCTGAATTTGGTCTCGGTTTGGTT
Source organism: Cichorium intybus (assembly GCA_023525715.1). Lineage (NCBI taxonomy): Eukaryota > Viridiplantae > Streptophyta > Magnoliopsida > Asterales > Asteraceae > Cichorium > Cichorium intybus. Next base: position 6,308,018 of record CM042017.1, on the reverse strand, counting down.
GGATTTTTCAGTTTTTTCGGTTCCAAACCAAATAATACCTTGACTAATTAGTGGACTAGTCTCAATTTTGCGGCCTCTTGTTGCATGTTTGGGGTGGTTGTGGGTGTGGGTGGGTAAAGGGTGCGGTGAGTGGGTAGGGGTAGGGGTGAGTTGTGCTGGGTGGGTAGGATGGGTGAGGTGGGGTAAAGATAGGGGTGGGTGGATGGGTGGATGGATATGGTGTGGTAGGTAGTTGAGTGAGGTAGATGCATGGGTGGGGTTTGGGTATGGGTAGGGGTGGGTGGGTGGGGTGGGGTGGATAGGTTGGGGTGGGGTGGAGGTGGGTAGGGTTAGGTAGTGTGAGGGTGGGGTGGGGTGAAGCATAGTTGAAAATTTTCAAAAATATGTCAAAAAAATTAAAAAAAATTATGTTTTTTTGAAAAATATGTGAAGAAGTATTTTTTAGATATTTTTTCTACAGAAAACAAACTGATTTTTTAGAAACATCTACTCTAATGCAGATGTTAGGGGAAAAAGACTTTTTCAGGAAAAACCAACACCTCGTTACTTTACCATTATCACTTGTTTATTTTGGTACACCCCTCTTTGCCTTGGCACTTAAACTTTTTAAGTATTAAGGACTTGACTATTCGGGATCATTTTTCCTCAAATCATATTTCGAAAATGATTAATGCTTTCCAATACACGTTGAATCTTTTATTTTAGATAACTATTTCAAATTGCTCACACAATGAGTGTTACACTTTGGTTCCTCCTAAGACTACGTATGTTGATATGTATTTCACCTACTGAGACGGATGTCTCTGCACCTCATAAGTCCATTTGTACTTGTAACTCTACTAAACTCCCTCATTATGTTTACTCTTTATATTGGGCCTCTTTTGTTTCCTTTATTGCCAATGTTCACCATCTCAGCCTAAGTCCTATAAAGAGGCTACTTTTGATTTCTTTGGCAGTTTGTTTCTCTTTTGTTTCCTTTCCTGCTAATGTTCACCGTTCGTAAATTATTTTTCTTAAACGACTCTTTATATATCTCATACGATGAGCGTTACAATATAGACATTATGATAAAAATATTTAGCACCATTTCCACTATGTGATGGTTTTTCGTTTAGAAAGACCATTCTATTATCGTGTATATAAGAGGTGATGTGAGGTGAGATACACCAATGGTAGACAGATATGATGTAAGAGCTTTGTATTCCCCACCATTATCTTAACATAGTTTTCTGATTGAGTATCCAAATTTTTTCTTCATTAAGCCCCGGAATTAAATAGAAGTGGAATAAACCTATTTTATTATTGTATTTGAGAGGGTTTAGCCGTGTATAACAAGTAAAATGATCTATAAGAATCACATAGTATTTGAAACGATTGATATATTCAATGGGAAAGTTCCACAAATCAAAATAAGTTATATGGAGAGGGTGAGAACACACGCCCGTTGAAACAACAAAAGGTAATTCATGCATTTGATTGCTCTGTAAAAGAATTTCCCTCGTACATGGATTATTAATATGAAAGGTGTTTGGTAATAATTCAATAGTGGAATTATTATTTTTGCAAAAGCAAGAAACAGAGATAGGGTTTGACGAACATATGGGACACATAAGAGATTATCAATAGAAAAAGAACAATGGGGGCTTGAAGATAATAGCATAACCAAAACGTGATATGGGCATTTTAGGTCTGTTTCTGATAAGAGAAATTGTATTTATTCTTACATTTTGTTCTTACTTATATTCCTACCCATGTTAAATTGTGACATGTGGCTTAAAATATTATTAATTTTATTAAATATGACACTTGTCACAAGTTTACATGGATAGAAAGATCGATAGGAACAAAAAGTAGGAATAAATACAATTTCTTTTCTGATAATCACTTCATGTGAACGAGTATATGGTGAGTGAAGTACTCAAAGTTTCCAAATATTTGATGTGATTTGATGGTTTGCTTTGTTATGCATGATCCCCTACCGTGGGGCATGATTGGTAATGCGATAAAAAGGCATGAGGTAGAAAAGCTAAGAATAAATAACAACTAATTTAAACGAAAAAACAAATTTATTTACAATGATTATTAATAAAGAAAAGAATAAACAATAAACTATCCATGTTCTAAGGATTCGTAAATTATTGTCATCCAATACTTATTCATTAGTGTAAATAAAGATTACTTCCGTTTCAAAAATAATAATTAATTTAAAAAAAAAATCCAGGATATATTTTTATTATAATCTACTAAAAGATAATTAATTCCAAAACCAACAACTCGAAGATATCAACTACAAATCAAAGGATTTGGTATCATGATTTCAACAACTTTAGCTTCCTAATCGAAGATATCTCCATTTTGGGATCTTATAATTTTGACTTTTTAGATGAAAATAATATTTATAAAAAACAAAATAAAGCAAAAATAAATTAATTAAATAGATATAAATAAATTAAAAATAAAAATAAATGAAATAAGTTACTACCAGGTTAAATTTTATTATTTATTAGTGGTGATTTATAAGATGTAACATAAGTTCATGATAGGGATCATAAGTGTTGATATGAAGTATTTGGAGGGGCTAAAATATAACAAGTTACATAAAGTTTCAAAAATATAAAGGGTAAATTGCATAAAAGTCATTAACTTTTCTAATTTTCTCGATTTTGACACTGTATTTTTAGTTTTTGCAATTAAGTCATTATGTTTTCAGAAAAATTACAATTAACTCATTATGTTTTCCAAAAACTTGTGAAAATGACCATATGACAGGATGGCAACAGGTTACCGGGTCATATGGTCATATTTGCAATTTTTCAGAAAACCTAATAACTTAATAACAAAAATGAAAAACATAGTGTCAAAATCTAGAAATCTGAAAAAGTTAGCGATTTTTATGCAATTTATACAACTTAATCACTTTATATGCATCATACGTGTTTTAAACTAAAATCACCTTATACACATTATTCTTTAACAAAACAAAATTTTAAAAGATTTTTTCAGACCTCAGTTTATCTTTTTAAAACAGTATTTTTGATCTAGAGGACGAAATTATCACTTTAAACAGTTGGAATGTCTATTAATCGGTGAGATAATTGCTAATTTGTTGTAACAATTGTTTCAATTTAGGATTTCTATCTATTTAATTAATGTACGATAAATTATAATATCCATCATTTGTACTTTATGATATTCTGATTAAATATATGACAAAGCACAATAAACTAACATATTTTGGGTTAGTTACGAAATAAAACGAATTTTTTCAATTAAAACCAATTTTAATGTAATTTTAGGTTTTAAATTATCTATCCAATATAACAGCAAATTTAACTTTTTGGACACATATGAGGCATGTAAAGTGATTAAGTTGTATAAATTGCATAGGGTAATTACATAAAAGTCGCTAACTTTTCCAGATTTTTAGATTTTGACACCATGTTTTTTATTTTGCTATTAAGTCATTAGGTTTTTTGAAAAATTGCAAATCTGAGCATATGACCTGGTAACTAGTTGCCATCCTTATGATCATTTTCGCAACTTTCTTGAAATATAATGACTTAATTGCAATTTTTCTAAAAATATAATAACTTAATTGCAAGAAAAAAATGCAGTGTCAAAATCAAGAATATTGAAAAAGTTAATAACTTTTATGCAATTTACCCAAATAGAAAAGCCTGGTATTTCCTTTGGAACGTGATTTGAGGTACCGAAGAGAGAAAGATGGTAAATCACAGAGAAAATGAAGAGAGGAGTGGTGTGGGAATTATCAAGGAAGAAGACTTGTTGGTGGATCTCTCGATGAAAAGAAGATGTATCCAATAGTTTCAATGGGAAACATCATCACGATGAAGCTTTGAGAAGTCGGTAGTTTGGAGTATTTTCCGGTGAGTCTTACGAGCAATAACGAATCTAAAGCTTGGCAACTTAAGGATGAATGATCTGTTGTCAATTGAGGTGAGGAAGCTGTGATTTAATCCGATATTTTACTTTTATGATCCTAACAAACATAGAGAAACTATTACACATCGAAAATGACTGGGTGAAGTTGTACTGGTACAGGGAATGAAACAACATGAGTTTATGCTTTGGGATGTCAATATGACGCTGTTAATTGGACGATAATGAGATAAGGATTTGATGTGGTTACTGTGAGAATTTCTTATGATTTGATGCCTAATTCAGTGAAATTTTCCATTTGTTGGGACTTGGGAGAGTTATGTTGAGAGTTATGTTGAAAACGAGGATCGACACTTACCCATCAGACAATGTAGGAAGAATTACAAGTTGCTGGTTTATGAAGTTGGAGATATGTTTAATCGATGATCGATCATTAGTGTAGGAACAAGAGAGCATCACGAGTAATGTGCATAGCAACCGGAGATTTGAGTTGAATCGGGATGCTATCCATGGAGATTTGATAGAATGGATGCTTGGTAGAAATTCGGTAGAATCAGAACAATACTCGACTAGTTTTCTGGTTCGTTTTCCGGCAAACCACAGAAGTTTGGAGAAACTGAGCTCCGGCGAGCAATGCCAGCGGCGGTGTTAGAGCCGTCGATGGTGATGGTGCTGAACTCAATAGGATGTAGTGTTATTTAATAGAGAATCAGAAAGCGAAGAGAAGTTTGTGCATGACTGTATGTATCTTTTGCGATATTGGAATTTGATTCGAGGATTGAGTTGCTTGGCCATCGCCGGAGAAGGAGGAGTCACTGGAGAAGGAGCCGGCCACCAGGATCGAATCAGGAATGACTGCCTCAGTTCATCCGGTTGTTTATAGGTATCGTTGACCATTTTGACCTTATAAATTAGGCTTTCTATTATGATGTTGGGCTCAAATATTGGGCTTATATCTATGGATCTTATAAAATACAAACATAGATAAATGCATAATCTGATGATGGACCAATTGTTAAAGTAGGGACAACGACTTATTAGGGTAATTAATTATTTGTTTTGTTCAAGTTTGGTTATTTTTTTTTTCGTGTTTTATTTGTCATTAAACTAATTATTTTGTTCATGATACATCCTTATGACTGGGAATAGCAGTTTACTGCCTAATTGGTATCTACGTGGCAAATATGTGGCATCTTCGTGGCTTTTGAGGGTATGAAAAATGACTTATAAGAGTAACCAACTATTTGTTTTGTTCACATATGATCACTTTTCTTTTTATTTCATGCTTTATTTTCCATTAAACTATTTATATTGTTCAACCTAAATCATTATGACCGACAATAACAAATATTGTTAGTTTAATCATTCTATGTCGTAATACAAGTATTACGTGGGCTGATTACGTGTATCATTACCCTTATAACTCATTTTCCTTTTTAAAAAAGCACTTGAGGTTTTTTATGTTTGGACTCGGTTGCGTAGCATGCTTAATGACTCGTTTTATTTATCAATTGGTCATTCATATTTTACCGATTCATGAGAGCTGTAAGGTAATTAAGTGACCATTTTCAATGGGAAAATATGTGTTGCATGCATTATATACTTCCTAGGTGTATGTCTGTATAATGTAGTAGGATATAAATTTCAGGGGTGGGAACATTGCTACACGTAATCAACCAACATAATACTTGTATTACGACATTGAGTGATTAAACCGACAATACTTGTTTGTCGGTCATAATGATTTAGGTTGAACAAAATAAATAGTTTAATGACAAATAAAACACGAATGAAAAAAAAGTAACCAAATGTGAACAAAATTGATAGTTGGTTACCTTTATAAATCATTTTCCTACCCTCAAAAGTCACGTAGATGCCACCTATCTGCCACGTAGATGCCAATTAGGATGTAACTTGCTATTCCCGATCATAAGGATTTATCATGAACAAAATAAATAGTTTAATGACAAATAAAGCACGAAAAAAAGATAAGTGACCAAACATGTACAAAACAAATAGTTGGTTACGCTAATAAGTCATTTTCCCTTTAAAATAAGTTGAGGGACGTTGGGCCTAAAACCATATGTAACAAATACTTAACCCAAGGGATGCGGTGAGCGGATCCCTCCACGGTACGGACTTTTGTTGATATGTGTAGTTGAGCCCGACCCGATTACTATTTAGGGTTTACACTGTTTGATGCCTATATCATAAAGACTATTAGCTATGATTTTAGAATACAAGATGTCTTTCAAACTCCTGAATAAAAATATTCCTTCCTATCTTGTGGACATACGTCACATTGACCAAACCACGTTAAATACTGTGTCTTTTGTGTATGTATGTATGTGTGAAAATCAATTTTATAGGGCATATGCTAGTTTATAATAACCAACATGGGCTGCTGGAATAGTAGGATTTAGGATGCCAATAATCACTGAAATGGGCTGCACGAAATCACCTAAATGGGCTCTTGATTTCCACAATATTAGCTGCTCAAACTTTGGTTGTTTGCGGATTTTTGCTGCTGTTCACGACAAAAGGCCCGAAAGGTGTGTCGACCGGCAAACTAATAAATCACATGTATATGCAAGTTTTCTTTTAAGAATTATTGTTAACGTTTTTACATCTTTATCTTAATGCATGATTTTTGAGAATTTTTTTTGTTTTTACATCTTTTTATGCATGTTTTTCTAAATCGTTTTTAAAGATTAGATTTTGTTACAAAATCGTTTTCTAAATGTTTTTTACATTTTTGTTTTTATTTAGAGTTATAAAAACATATAAAAAAATCCACTTTTATAAACATTCATCTACACAAACCAAAAATGTGATGTTATGTATGATTAAACCTAATTTTTATGTAAAGTAAGTCTTTCTAATTGTGTATACATAAATTTCATTAGCAATATGCAAGGATATGCATTCTTTGTTTGTATTATAATAGAAAAGAATGTTTATCTTGTCTAATATATTAAAATCGGTTATTTTTAGAAAAATATGATTACTTTTATTTATAAAATCTCAAAACCATAATACAGTGAAATAAACAATTACATCATAAAGCATTGTATTTATATAACTTTAATCATATAGCTTTTTTATCATTGTCATCAAATCATAATTTTTATTTTCTAAAATAATACAAATATACTTTCTATTATTATAGTATTTGATTATACAATTTTTTATTATGCATATCTTTTTGTTACCGTAGATTCAAATTTATTAGTTATAATTAAACAACATGCGTGTTACACATATAATATTTAAATATATATTCGTATGAAAGTTTATTCCATCTTTATATATCAACATAACAGATCATAAAATGTGATGTTCCACCTTACTTGTTTTGTTACATTATATATTTTACTTAGTCATCGTTCATATTCTACTCAATCTACCATATGCTAAAATTCCTATCCAATAATATATTTTAAATAAAATTTTGACTTTTTTACTAGTGCTATTGAAATACTAAGCTTAACTTCATTACATTTCTTTTGATCGCAATACCAAAATGTTTGTGTGTGGTATGATATAGTGAATATGTTCTTATTGTATTTTTATTATTTTCAAACTATTATATTTTCTACTTAAAAAATATAACCTGTTTACACTATTTTAAGCTAAAAACGTAAAATTTAGAAAGTTTGACCATTGTAGAATCAGATACATTTAATCTGTAACCTTTGTAAATAATTATGTACATTTACAAGTATTTCTTCCACTAATTTAATTTTATGAATATAACACATATACAAAACTTTACATATAAATACAATACATTGAAAGCAATTTTATTAACCTAAAACTAAATAATACTGTTATACGAAATTATTCTTTCTCCGATACAAAATTCTGCGAGACACTTTCCAATGTTCCACCCATATTCATACCGAAGTTGATAAATAAAGATTAATTCGTATACATAGAATGTATGTATTCAACATTACATAAAAAACTTACGTGATTCAATGGAGGAGGGGGATTGTCTTCAGTTATTTCACGACGGTAATCTATATGAAAATGTTATTGAGAAGATGTTGTTGTAAAGAAGAAAGGACAAGAAGAGGCCATAAAATTAAATTAGATATTTCGTAACCGGGAAAATGACTTATTAGGGTAACTAACTAGTTGATTTGTTCACGTTTAGTCACTTTCTTTTTTTTCGTGCTTTATTTGCCATTGAACTATCTATTTTGTTCATGATACATCCTTACAACCTGTAATAGCAGGTTACAGCCTAATTGACATCTATTTTGTTCACATTTGGTCACTTTTCTTTTTTATTTGTGCTTTATTTGCCATTAATTTAATTTATTTTTCCATTTTTATTTGTGCATATCTGAAATGACTATTTTGCCATTTTTAATTTATTTTTCCATTTTTATTACATTTGAAGGGTTTTTTATTAATGACTTTTAATTAAAAATAAATAAGAAAACAACCCACCACCGTCTCTCTCAATTAATAAAACCTGCAACTAAACACACACACACACACACACACACACGTAAACAAGTAGTACGTGGGTTGATTACGTGTATTCTTATCTTTATAACTCATTTTTCCTTTAAAAAAACACTTTGGGATTTTTATTTTTGGACTCGGTTGTCAGCAAAGTTGTTTACTTTTTTTTTTAATCCAAGAAGTTTTTCGTAACATGCTTAATGGATCGTCTGATTTAATCCAAGAATTTTTTCGTAGCATGCTTAGTTGGTTGAATCGTTCGCTTGTAACGGTGGGGGTGGATTGTCGGGGCAAAACAACTTTGATGTGTACTTTTGTTTTCAATGTTTGTTTTTGCACAGATCGGGAAACTTCTGATTGCAACATTATGATTCGATAGGTTTGGAGTGCTATTCCCTCTCATCATCTTTGTCCAGATCTTTGTTGTAGATGGTGGTGATGTCTGTGTTTTTAGTTGCAAAGTGCGTATGTGTGTGTGTTTAGTTGCAAAGTGTGTGTGTGTGTGTGTTTAGTTGCAGGTTTTATTAATTGAGAGAGACGGAGAGAGAGAGGCGGTGGTGGGTTGTTTTCTTATTTATTTTTAATTAAAAATCATTAATAAAAAATTCTTAAAATGTAATAAAAATGGAAAAATAAATTAAAAATGGCAAAATCGTCATTTCAGATATACACGAATAAAAATGGAAAAATAAATAAAAAATGGAAAAATAAACTAAAATAATGGCAAATAAAGCACGAATAAAAAAGGAAAGTGACCAAATATGAACAAAATAGATGTCAATTAGGCTGTAACCTGCTATTACAGGTTGTAAGGATGTATCATGAACAAAATAGATAGTTCAATGGCAAATAAAGCACGAAAAAAAAAAAGTGACTAAACGTGAACAAATCAACTAGTTGGTTACCCTAATAAGTCATTTTACCTTCGTAACCTGACTAAAAACATCTTCAGTGTAGCTTTTTTAAGACATTATTATTTTAAAAAAAATACCATTAGAATATTGAGTTTTTCCTAAATAAAAAACTTTTTATCTTTTCCTCAAATGGTATATATTTGGCTTTCTCATAAATAAAAATCTAGTTTTATTAAAATAAAAGTCGATTTTTAGACTTATGTAACGTTTGATTTTGTGCAATGTGACTGTAAAACATTGAGAAAACCCTAACATAAACGAGGACGAAGAGTCCACCACATAGTCAAGTTCTTGCAGATACTATTGCTCTCTATCGCCATGGCGGACGTTTCAAACGAGAACACAACCACCATACGAATTCTATGTCGCAAACTTCTTCTGATCACAAAAGCCGAATCAGGCGTACAATGGCTGATTGGTTCCCCGTTTCTCCCTACCTTCACCATCGTCTCAACCTTCAGATGCATCAACACCCTTCCGTCCGATCCTCTCTCCCCGGATTTCTCCAAAGAATCAGGTAAAACCCTAGCTTCACCGCCAATTTGAGAAATTCCAACTCTATACTCGGAAATACCATCGAATAGATATAATGGAAAGTCAATTACTATCATAAGAATCAAACTCCTCTTCCTCGTTTCCGTAATTCAAGTTGATTTTAGTTGGATTATTTGTGTGCAGATGATATGCGGGCATTGTTACCCAGGGGATTCGAGGTAATTGGATCTTTGATTGTTGGTACCAGCAATTCGAATGTTGAAGATTCTGCTCGAGCTGCCATAGATGCCTCAGCTAGAATGAGGAAGGCCCTTTCACAGCTGGAGAATCGTAATTTAGTTGGAGCAGTTGTGGATCCAAGTTCTGGAGACATTCGGTTTTTTGTATCAAACTCTGTAATCAAACCAGTAACTTCCACTGTGTATGAAGACCATCCCGGGAAGTATGTTTGGGAAAGAGGTTGTATTTTGCACTGTGAACTTCCAATCAAGTTGCCAGTGTATTATTCTCTGAAGGATCCAAAAGGTACGCCATTTTCAATGCATGTTTGCTCTCAAAATAACATCAACATGAAATATTTTCTTAATTTTTATTTCAGATGCAGAAGACATGCTAACGCGTGCAACCAAGGCTGTTGCAGCTAAATTTAACAACCCTAAAACTACATATGTGCTAGAAACACTTGATGAATCCATGACTGAAGAACCACGGACTGTAATCATTCAGAACAAGGATTTGGATCTTGAGAATACTTCTCAAAAATCTAATGCAAAATCTTTATTGTGCTCACACTTTTGTTCTGAAGATAGGAAACACAAATCTCCTTCAGTGGAGGTAATTTCATATCAAATACAGTTATGCGAATTACATTAAAAATATTTTTTTATGTGAATTCTTGATTTGAATTGTTGTGATAGTTTCTTTACTTAGAATGCAGATAAAATCCAAGTAAGCTTCTTTCTTGCTACATCAGGACCCTCTGTAAAGTCTCCTTCCCCTCATGCTGAATACATTCCAGGTATTGATTGTATATTGGTATAAATATAATCACAATATATTCTTCATTAATAATTGTAAGTTACTTTTTTGGAGCTACAGGTGAAGCCAAGTTTCTAGTTGTTGACTATAAACTAAAAGTCATCTGTTATGCATCAAAGGATCTTCTATTGATAGATGCAATTTCAAAATTAATTATTCCTGGATTAATTGACCAGTTACATACTATGAAGAACATGACCTTACCCACTCTATTATCACAACATCCGAAGGTTTAAATTATTCCACTTCATTTGTTTTTTCTTTTTCTTTTTCTTTTTCTACATATCAATTTCTCTTACCAATTGCAAACTTGATTGCTTTATAGCTACATGCATACCACTTCAATCCTCCAGGCTTTTTACATCCAATAACTGCCATTTACGACTCACTTTATGGCGAAACAGAAATGAAGCAAGGTAGAGATATTATTTCATTATTTGCTTGATGATTAATCAATTAAAGTTTATTTTGATGTATAAAGATTAAGGTCAATTAGTTTGACCAAATCTGACATATGGCCTTGCTTTTTTTAGTTGAAATTAGAAGATCTCTTCATATGAGACTGGGATTACCTTTAGATCGTCCTCTTTTAAGAATTGCAAGTGCCATTGACTTGTTGACTTCAAAGGAAGGTGCAAATGGCAATATTTTACGGAAAGGTATACAGATGTTATATTATGTTGTTATGTAACGAGTCCTTTTTTTGGTTGCTAAAATACTGTTGCTAAATCAGGAATTCCTTTGCTTAAGGATGTACACATTGGGATCCCAAGTAGTGGAGGTAAGTAGTTTCGCAAAGCCTTTTAGGAGGTAAGTTGTTTTCACGGTCGAGGGTAATTCAGTAATTTTACATATAATGTTTCTGTTGCAGTTCACAGTGGAGCTGTATCTCTGGTTCAAGGTTCTTACGAGTACTATCATTACCTTCAAGATGGTTTTGATGATTCGGTGAAATTCTTCTTTTCAACTATTTAATTTTTGGAGAATAATTAACAAACTATGTTTTTTTATTGTCTGATCAATTTTTTATTAAAATATCAGGGGTGGGGTTGTGCTTACCGCTCTTTACAGACAATAGTTTCATGGTTTAAAATCCAACAATACACGTCTATTGATGTTCCTTCACACCGGTATGACTTTTCAAGAAATCACTACCTAAAACATATATTCGAAAATCAATACTTTGATGATAGTATTTTATCTAAATTATAAAAGGAGGCTCATAACTACATCTTTTCAGGGAAATACAAGAGTCACTTGTAGAAATTGGAGATAAAGACACGTCATTTATTGGGTCACGTGAGTGGATTGGTGCCATTGAACTAAGCTTTGTTTTGGATAAACTCCTCGGTGTAAGTTTTTATCATTTTCTTTTAATTCTATACGATGTAATCTTTTTGGCTTAAGGAAAAAAAAAATTACATAAAAGAACTTGTATATTCAACATTTTATCAATTTAGCCACTTAAGCTATTTTCTGTAGTGATTTAACCATTATATTTTTATTGACCGTTTAAAAAAAACATTTTCTCTGTGATACGGTTTTGAAAATACAAAAAAACACAACGAATTATAACCATTTTATCGATTGAGCCACCAGACTATTATTTTATGATCGTTATAATAATAGTTCAGGGGCTACATCGATAATAAGTAATATTTGAGTGGCTAAATTGTCAAAATGGTGAAAGTACATTGTACTTTTCTCTAATAAAAAATTTAACAGGTAAGCTGCAAGGTCATAAATGTCAGATCCGGAGATGAATTACCTGAAAAATGTAGAGAACTCGCAATGCATTTTGAGACTCAAGGAACACCAATCATGATCGGTCAGTCAACTATCCATTATAAAGCAACAAACTTCTGTTCATCTGTGTATTATAGCATCCTACTTTCATTTCATTTTATTAAATGTATTTTCATTCTTACGCGTGCCAGGTGGCGGGGTTTTAGCGTATACCCTTTTGGGAGTCGATTACAATGAAGCAAGTGGAGATTGTGCATTTTTAATACTTGATCCTCATTATACGGGCAGTGATGATTTAAAGAAAATTGTAAATGGTGGTTGGTGTGGATGGAAAAAAGCGGTTGACAACAAGGGCAAACATTTTTTCTTGCACAATAAGTTCTATAATCTCTTGCTACCACAGAGACCAAACATGGTGTGATTCCAAAAATACCCCTCCTTAAAAGTCAAAAAGATATTTATCGGTTTTTTTCATCTTGTGGGTTATGTTTATAACTTTATATGGTGCAAGGAGTACCGAAGAGGATGATACGAGTAAAGACGAAAATGCCCCTCCTGATGTAACCATACGATGGTGTTGTGAGTTTTGTTTGTTTATTATGTATGACATGCCAAATGAAAAAGTTTTGATGACAGATGGACGCAAATGAATAAAACGAGAAAAGGACCAACATAGAGTTATACGATGGATATGATGTGGATAAGATAAAGATGATAATACGTGTCTTTATCGGTTGATATGACTAATAAATAAATAAAAACCGCAATCTAAAATGGAGAATGGTTGACGGTGAAAGTGATATAAAGATGTTGTAGTCTTGCACACTTTTCCTTCTTTGAGTTTCGGTCTTTTAAATTATTTTGTTTATGTCATATCCGTCGTATAGCTCTATGACAAGATTATGGTTGTTTTTCCTTTATTTGAATTCGTTTGCGATCGATTTCTTTCTTGTTATGTGTAGCAACCTCACGCCCTAAAATTTACAAAAAAATATTGTGATATGAAAATATTAATGTGTTAAAGGGTCAAGATCTCAAGATAAGACCGAACAAAATAATGAAAAGTGCATTGGGGGGTAAATCGTAAATGAGAGGTTATGATTGTGATATTCATTGTCATCTTCGGAAAACAAAACAAGTTGGAGCCAAGTGAACCAATTAAAATCAGGCCGATGTGAATAGTTGTTCAAGTCCAAGTTATTTGAGAAAGTAAAGTGGCTCAAGTCGAGGTGTTAAAAGAGGAATCTCGGAGCAGAGAGAATCAAGTATCAAATTCGTTTGTAGGAAAATGAAAAAGTTAAAAAGTTATTGGATGAGTTGTTTTAAATCAAAGTGTTTTCAAATTGTTTGTTAGTTAACAAATTTATTATAAAAGCTCTTTAATTATCATGTAGGTCTTGTGTGTTTTAAATCAATTTAGTTAGACAATATATACAAATAATTCATATAGAGGATATTGAAAAAGCTATTAATAGTGGAGAAATATTGAGCTTTTAATTTTTGAGTTTTTTCATAAAAAAAAACTTTTTCAAAAAACTCTTCTATTATGATTGTTCTAAAGAGTAAATGTTTATAACTAAGAGGTTGTATATTTATCGGAAACCTTAAAAATGATTAAATAGAAAAACAATAATATATTTTTGGATCAATATTATAGAATGATTGCATATGGTTACTTCATTAGTTTATGTGATTTTTTCTATTATTTTGCATCGATTAATAACAAATTTAGTCGAATTTAGGTTCATATTCCAGCAGTGTGACTCCTTGAGAACATATTTAACAGTGATATAAAGAAAACACATGTTTATAACAATATAAAGGAAAATGAATTTTGAGACCAAAACATGTTATGTATAATATATGTCTGATTAATACTAATTTATATCATTATATGGATAAAAATGAAACACACTCAATGATATACTTGGATTTATGTTGAACATTATGTAGTAAAAGTTATGACAAAAAAATTTGACTATTCAACTTAAATTAATTATAGAGGAAAAAGAATTTAAAATAAAAAAATTATAGTTTTCACTCACATAATGCAATCAGTTATTATTATGTATCGAGATAAATTATGAAAACCTATCATTGAACTCGGTGACTTAAAACGATTGCATCAGAGTAATTAGTTTCGAAATTGGACAATATTTAGGGTATCAAGTTCAATGAAAAATGACAATACAAATTATTAAATTAATATGAGTTCTAACGTTTGTAGAGCTTCATATTTCAACAGTATCATGTATGGAAAACGTACTCTATGATGATATAAAGAATAATTACATACTATATAACGATGTCATGTCAATATATGTCTGATTAAGACAAACTTATATTATTATGTAGATAAAAATGATATGGTTTAAAAAATATATTTGTGTTTCGGGTCATTGTTAGGACTAATGACTGCGACTAGGTGCACTTGCTACACGATTTGATCAAAGCTAATGAGAACTACAAGAAGAAAAGCAACAAAAAACAAAGAACACAATGATTTAAGTGGTTTACTCGATCTAAACTGATTAAGCTACATCCACAGTAGGAACTAGAGAGCATATTATTTTTAAGTTGAATGTTAAACAATGTTATATAATATTTATTGCACACACTCTCTAATAAGAATGGCATTCTTGACATTCTCATTGTTGCAAACCGAGATTGTATATGTATCGGGCAAAAGGAGATCTTCTAAGATGATGATAAATCTCTAGCTCTTTGCTCTTTACATTCAACAATAGACCAGCTGATGTGATAGGTCATGGACCATATATATCGGATAAAAAGACTTTTTGTCAGTAACAGACCTGGGAACTTGTGCCTAGGAGACATTTCAGTTCGGAGGTAGCTTATCTCTTTTATCAACATCTATATCTCCATATTTGACCTATGTTGAGTCTCTATTACAAAGTCCAGAACGGAGCGAGGTTGTCTCGATCCTGCAGAACTTCGGTTTGAACCGAATTGCTGATCCACTAAAGTAATCTGAGAAAATACACAAATGCCCATGATTCGTGATACTACTTTAAATCTGTCGATATAGCTTCGGTTCGCCCAACCGAGGGGAAGGACATTCCTCGGACGAGGAAATATTGATCCGTCTGAAGTACAACCTTCCAACCGCACTGAAAGGCGTGCCGGGGTTCCTGGTTGCTTCGGATCGCTGAACTTCTTCGGCCGCAATGTCTTCATCGGTTCCGATTAGACTCCACAACTTAATAATCTCCCACTTAGAGACTAATAAGAACTTGATTCTTCTGTCGTCCAAGTTGTAACAATGAGACTCTCCATTCTAATTCATTGTCTTCGCCTACTTCTGCAAAAGACCAATTAAAGTCATACACGACTTCAACTTTTTTGTTGGGACCACCTTGGTGAACATGTCTGCAGGGTTATTCGCTCCAAGGATTTTATTCAAGATAACAGTACCATTTCTAATCAACTCATGAATGAAATGTACTTCATTTTGATATGTTTCGTCCATCTATGAAACAACAGATTCGTCGCAAGGTGTATGGCACTCTGGTTATCACAATACATCACACAATCCTCTTGATTCAAGCATAACTTTGATAAAAATTTCTTCAACCAAACAAGCTCCTTACTAGCTTCTGTTAGAGCCATATACTCGACCTCAATGATTGAAAGAGTACCACTCTTTTGTAGACTTGACATCCAACTGATTTTGGTTCCTCTAATTATGAACACATAACCGGTAGTGCTCTTGCCTAAATCCGTACAACCCCCAAGTCAGCATTGACATAACCTTCCAGGACGACCTTCTGTATTTTGAAATGTAAGGCTTCCTCCCATTCAACTCATATGACCAAGCCTTTAGTACCATAGAGTGGAAGTCTTCGTTTCTTTAACCGCAATGTTTTCCTCGCATGCAGAGGTCTCACCTTATACAAGGTTCCTCATTTCTGGCCTCTGGCAACAACCATGTTCCCTTTCGTCACCTTCCACTAGTGATTTCCAAACACAATGTGGTGCCCCTCATCATCCAACTTCCCTACGAATATCAACATTCACTTGAGATCTATGATTCTCTTGACATTCTTCAAAGTCCACTTCGTACCCAAGCTTGTCCGGAGGACAACATCCCCTACTTTGGTGATATATAGACTTTGATCATCCATGAGTTTAGCCTTGTCATTGTAATGCTTGAAGTTCTACATTACTTTGATGTAATGGCTCGCATGGAACGAGACAGATGAGTTCATTATCTAGGACTCCATCGAACTCTCTATGCAACAAATAAGTGCGTTAGCGTAGTCTTCTGCCACATTGACCTCCTTCATCGCATTGCTTGTGGAGGGATTTGGGTATTCATTTTTAAAGTGGCCACTTTCTTTGTAGTTCCAACTAACAATGTATTTTCTGCCTCTGGAACTTCCTCTCCTCATTGATTTACTTCTTCCTTTGCCACCACCTCTGCCTCGGTTGGCCCTTCTTCCTCGTTTTTTTGTGCTCAAGAAACTACTAGAGCACTCTCCTGTATTCCTTCTACAGATTCCTCTCCGAGGATCAGATCGGGAATGCCCTCAAATGTGAGTTTCTACGTACCTAATGCACTGCTGATCGTAGTCACTATACTAGACCAACTTTCTAGAAGCAAATATAACAACAATAGTGCTTGTACTTCGTCTTTAAAGTGAATGCCAGCTGATATCAATCTCAATATGATTGAATTGAAGTCATTAATGTGGTCTGTCACAGACCTACCTTCTTTCATATTCGTGTTGACCAACTGCCTGATCAAGAACACCTTGTTAGCAGCTGATGGTTTCTTGTACATGTTAGATGACGCCTTTGTCAATCCTGTATTCTCATTGACAATGCTATAAGCAACGTTCTTTGCCAATGGCAACTGAACAACTCCAAGGGCCTGTCGATCTAAAATATCTCATTCCTCCTGCTTCATACCATTAGGTTTCTCAGCATTACGACAGGTGTAGCTTCTTTTGGCATATATAGTCTTCTATTTGTATTCTACAGAAGCAAAATCGTGACCTTCAAACATAGCTATGATGCCAGTTTGTTAGGATTAAGGACTTCGAACGGTGCACTTTCTTTACGACTTAATAACGTCTAATGAGAACAACAAAAAGAACAAACAACCAAACAAAGAACACAAGGATTTAAGTGGTTCACTCGAGCTAAACTGATCAAGCTACGTTGACTGTAGGAACTAGAGAGTTTATTACTGAGTTGAATGCTAAATAATCTATACAATATTTACAACATTCTATTTCTATTTGGCTTACAATCTTGACATTCTCATTATTACAAACTCATATCATATATATACCGGACAAAAGCAGATATTGTGAGATGATGAAAAATCTTCTAACTCTATGCTTTTTGCATTAGGTTTTATGGAATTAACATGTCATGGACTATTCTGGACAGAAAAAATTTCTGACAGTAACAGACCTGTGAACTTGTTTCTAGGAGACACTTCTACTGAAGTATATTCTCGTGTATATTAACATCTCTTCTCTCCACATTTGTCCTAATAAGAAGCCTATACTGCAAATCCGGACCGAAACGAGGCTGGATTTGGCCTTGTTGATCTTAGGGACTTCGGTTCCAACTGAATTGCAGATCCACTAAAGTAGTCTAAGAAAATGGGCTGAATGCCCCAGACTCCTGCCACTACTTTAAGTCTGTCAATATTGCTTCGGATTTTTCATCCGAGGCGAAGATCATTCTTCGAACAAGGACAATTATCCGTCCGAGACGCAACCATCAAACCTCACTTAAAGGCACGATTCAATTCTTGATTGCTTCAGACAGCTGATCTTCTTCGATCACAATGACTTCCTCAGTTCAAATTAGACTCTGCATATTTAACACCTTATTATTATGCTAGTTGATATTAATTGTCTAATTGAATCTATTCTTAGCGTTCATAAAAGTTTGAAATGTTGTTTTTTTGGTTGTGTATTGCTTTCCTTAAATTATTTATAGATTTTAATTTGTGTTGGTTTAAATGTTGGTTATCAATATTTTATTAGTACTTTCATTCCCCAACATGCATATTTAATTGGTGTTAGAGTGGTAGCGATTGTTTTTGTAAACAATGCAATATTTTTATATAAATATTATTGATCTAATTTTATATAAAATTATAAGTTTAATTATTTTTATAAAACATGGGTTTTAAAAACTATATTCTAAAATGGCTCACAAAAATTATCTTTAAGTTTTTACTGGACCTCCAATTCTAATGATGAAAATTTTGATTTCCGGTTTGTTTTTTTCTAAAACCATGTAAGAGGTAAAAGTGAAGAAACTAGAGAAGTACGTAATTGTAAAATAAAATTTTAAAGAAATTATCTTATAACAAAACAACCACCAAAGATAGAGTTTTGATTGCAAATTTCGATGTTATGAATTATATACTGATGCTCTAACACAATATGGAAAATAAGATTTTATTTTTTGTGAAACCACCAATGAAATATGTATATATTTTTAATACTCACAAAAAATGACCAAGTTAGAGTTAGTAATATTCAAATACTCATGCATGATTATTGAATTAGAGACAATATGATTCAAATACGCATGCTTGATTATTGAATTAGAGACAATATATAGGATTCAAATACTTATGCATGGTATTGAATTACTTGATATTGCTCTAAATGAGAACATAGACTGTATGTTCAAAAGAATTAACCTTGTTCCAGCTTTGAAAAGTCTAGGAAAAATTCATCTGAATGAAAACTACACCTGGAAGATATTTTAATGCCTTTAATCTGAGTAGACTCCCACAGTCCTGGTTCTTAAAAATACTAGATGTCTTAAAACTCTAAGAATGAAATAGGTAATTAGGATCTTAAAGGTTCACAAAACCATCCTAACTCAAAGGGAATTATAATAAGAAAGTCCATTAGCAACAAGTTATTGAAATGGAAAAACCAATAAGAAAGAGGATAGTGCTCCCATAGAAGAACCCAAAGAAAATAAACACACTAGTCATTTGGTTGGGGATTTTACAAATTATATTTCTAATAAAGTTATGATAAGGAATTCAAAATTTGAAACAAGATGAAGGATAAAAAAGAAAAAGGAAAATAAGAAAGATTTTGTTGGTAATGGGTTTCCATATCAAATTGATGATGAAGTAGATGAGTTATTTCTTATGGAAAATAATAAGGTAGCTTAAGCTTATCCCTTAAATGCATATGAATATTGCGATGATAGTTCATGCGATACTGCAAGTGATGGTGAAAGTGATTACACTGATAATGATGATGTTAAAAGTACTTATAATGAAGTAGTATTGTTGGTTAGGATGTACAAAGATGAAAACTCCTTTTAAAA
Organism: Cichorium intybus; assembly: GCA_023525715.1. Taxonomy (NCBI): domain Eukaryota; kingdom Viridiplantae; phylum Streptophyta; class Magnoliopsida; order Asterales; family Asteraceae; genus Cichorium; species Cichorium intybus. Next base: position 6,288,108 of record CM042017.1, on the reverse strand, counting down.
GAAACATTGAAGAAATAAAAAATGGAGCCTCAATATAAAAATTTTGAATGTAGTGATGATATTGAGGAAATAAAGTGCTCAAATGTTTATATCGTAAATCTTGAAAATAAAAATATTAAATTGGTTGATTGATTGTACAATTTGTGATAATTTTTAATTGGAAAATGTTAATATAAGAATTTTTGTGACTATTATGGTAAGCATGATGAACATAACAAATTATTTGATTAACATAAAATATGGTTTCTAATATGTTTGGTTATTACATGAATTATAATTCATCAATCCATCCCCCAAAACTAAACATGTCATCATTGTGAAACCTTTACATGGCGATAAACCAAATTTCTTGCTAACAATAAAGATGAGAAGTTTATTGTTAACACTTACTACAATTATTTCAAGTTATACCTAAACAAGTAGTAATAAATATTGTTTTAAATAAATATTTTATGCTAAGAAAACATGTTTCATTATGTTATAGGTTTTGCATGCTATAAATTCTTATTTAATGTAAAGAATAATCATGTACAATAAAAATTTAATGTAAAATAGTAATTATAGGAGAGATTATGCTTATGTGAGACAAATAAATGACTTTATTTAATGTTACTTGCATGGTCACTATGAGCGTAGGATTAATTCTTAATTTAGACGGGGTCAAAAATGAAAATAATTCGGGTCATATGTGTTATGCTTTTATTCAATTAGGTTCAAAACGTCACTGTTTTTTGTGTTGCGTTATGAGTCGTCATTTGCTGCCAAACATTGCACTCTGACTTATTATTCGATTCGGAACAACGTGTAAAAATTTCTAGACCCCCTATACTTTTTCGTAGATCGACCATAACATAATTTTGTATCTGTCTGTGTATTGTCTGTCTAATGTGTTACAAGTTTTCAGTTTTCTATTTTTTGGATTTTTAATATATTTTCTAACTTCTTTTATATCCAAAATAATAAAGGGCACTATAATATAAAAGTTGATATGTAGGAGTCAGATGAGTCCACAATTGGTCTTGTAGATAAGATCATTGATTTCAGTTGCATCCGTCGTATAACCGCCAACAAAAGTTCATTTCCTTAGTTTGAGTCATGCAATGGTAATAATTTTGTCTATGATGGGCATTCAGAAAGGAGGGTAATTGGTAATAGTTAATAATTAGGAAAATAATCCGTACACAATAGTTTTTAACTATACAAAACAATTTAAGGCATTTTATGCATAATAACAACCCCTCTAATGCAATAATTGTTGTGTACAGATCACTTCCCTAATAATTATATGATAGAGAAATTTGTCAAAAAGTCATTATATTTTAGGTCTATATAGGAAAAAGTCATTCTGATTTATTTTTGTGATTTAATCCTATAAAACTGCAAAAGTTTGTGAAAATGCCCATTTGACCTGAAATAGCAGATCAGGGGTTTATTTGCAAGTAAAACGATGTTCAAGGGCTTTTTCGCAAATAAAGTGATTTTTCTTCGTTTATATAAGTGACATAAGTTTTACATACGATATCCAAAATCTACAATCTTTATATCACTTGAAAGGCGATAAGTAGCACCACATCTTTGTTTTACAAACTTTTGTCTGAATATGTTCAGATCTTTGACTACAATTCGTTAAAAATAAGCACAAACCCATTTAGGTCATTTTTTGTCATTTTCAAACATTCATATCTCTTTCATTATAACTCCAATTAACCTTTTCTTATGTTTTATAACTTCAAATAATACAAATTTCATAATGATGACCTTTACCTAGTCGGCTAGTCCTCATAAATTTTGAGATATATATATATATATATATATATATATATATATATATATATATATATATATATATATATATATATATATATATATATATATATATATATATATATATATCCAGAAACATCGTATCCACAATGTTTCAATATTTCATATGTTTGAACACTTATTTTCATATGAGCATATCTTTTTATTTACACACCTATTTCATTTGATTCTTTTTCCTATGTATTCTTTAGAATATATGTTAAAACTTTCATATAAAAAGTTTCTTCTTAATAACTTCAAATCTTGACTTAATCATCTTCAAACATGGCCCCAGATGAACATGTGGAATTTTGAGATATATAGCTACAAAGATAGCTTCAGATCTTAATGACTTCATATCTTGACTTTTGCTATACACATATATTTCAGTTTATTCTTTTTCCTATATTTTGTTATACACATCCATTTCAAGTATTGCTTATGGAAAATAAGTGTTATCAAGATGTCATGTTTGGAGATGAATAAGTCAAAATCTGAAGCTATTAAGAAGACACTTTTTAAATGAAAGTTTTACTATATGTCAAAGAATACATTAAAAAAGAATCAAGTGAAATAAATGTGTATAACAGAAGATATGCTCATTTGAAAATGGGTGTTCAAACACATGAAACATTGAATTATTGTGGTATGCGATGTTTATGGCTATATATCTCAAAATCTATGAGGAATTAAAAAAATCATCAATATGAAAATTTTACTATTTGAAGTAATAAATATATAAGAAAAAAATTCAATTTAATTGGAGTTATAATGAAGGATATATGAAAGTTTGAAAATGACTAAAAATGAACTAAATGGGTTTGTTCTCATGTTTAACGGATTGTAACGAAAGATTTGAACATATTCAGATAAAAGTATTTAAAATAAAGTTGTAGTAATACTTACCACCTTTACAGGGATATAAAGTTTGTGGAATTTGGACATCGTATGTAAACTTTATGCCAGTTACAAAAAATAAAGAAAAGTCATTTTATTTGCGAAAAAGCCCCTAAAAATCGTTTTACTTGTGCATTAACCTCTGACCTGCTATTTCAGGTGAAGGGGCGTTTTTATAAACTTTGCAGGTTTAGAGGATTAAATCACAAAAAATAAATCAAGAAATGACTTTTTCCTAAATATAGCCAAAATATATGGATTTTTTGAAACCCATACGCCAATCAAGTTTTTAATTGTTGTATTAGGATCTATCGACACATGTATACGCCAATCAATTACATGCTTATATCGACACATATATACGCCAATCAAGTTTTTAATTGTTGTATCCATATGCTTATATGTTTGATTTTGTGGGTATTGCATGTTAAATATACACACACTTGAAAATAATATTCATGCTTAGATATATTTGTTGAATAAGTTGCATGCTTTAAAATATTGAGATAATAAATAAATTACATGATTAGATACAATTTATAAACATATTGTATGCTATGATAACATTGAGATACTTAAATCTTTTGCATGCTTTTAAGTGATTGGGATGATTTAAAAGTTACATGATTAATTACTAATTTTATGAAGTGATAATTGTTGGTGCATAATATACGTGGACGATACATGATTTGTAGGTTCGTATATGCTCCACACCATTTAATTTTTTGTGGGATCTTAAGTACTACTTGTTAAATCATATGTTGAAATCTTGCACGATTTAAACTTATAACACTAACTTTTATACGATTATATTTCGAAAGAGAATATAATGATTGAAAAAGTTGATACGAAAGATAAATTATGAGAATTGACATGATTGAACATAATCGGTAAAAATAAACTAATTTGTTGTTTACATGGTAATTTTTTGAATGTTGTATCCCTAATATAGTTATATTATTTATTTGAGAGGGATAATGATGGAAACAGCACGGGGAATTGGCAAGCATGCAATCCCCATCCTCGCCCCACATAGTCCCTAATATGTACATGGTAACAAAAAATCATTGTTGGATATGGAGAACCGAATAAATACCCATTAATAAAAGAAAATCATAAACACATATAAATATCAATATATCATTGAATTCGTCTTTTCATATCGTTATAAAATATGATTTTTATTTATATTATTATAAAGTACGTTTTTCTTATCACTTAATAGTCGACGTTCAATTCAACGAGAAACATAGTGTAAATTACATGAATCGTACCTCGTGCAATTTTCAAAATGCACGTTTAGTCCCTATTTTCAAAATTAACTCGGACCATCCCTTATGTCAATAAATGTTATGCGCTTAGTCCCTGGTAGACATAAAATGACTATTTTGCCCTTTTCTTTTTCTTGTTCATTTCTTTTTTATTTGTTTAGTATTTCTTTATTATTTTCATTAATTGTAATTTAAAAAATTAACTCTCTCTCTCCCCTATAGTTCTAAACTCTGGGAGCGATAACCCCTATATCCAATATCGAAATTGAAGCTACTTTCTCCCTCTCGCTTAGACCATCAACACCACAAGCAACGTCCCTTCCATTCCTCAACAAGACAAGAACCCAAAATAATCAAGCATTAATAAATCAAAATCAAGATCAAAATCAAACTACAAGTTTTCTCAACAAGACATTTGTTGTCGTTTGACTCACCTTCCACGCGAACCCATATTCCTCACTGTCTCCCTCATCTAGTAACCAACCCCTCTTTGTCACTGTCTCCCTCCTCTAGTGACCCATCTCCCTGGTAAAGCTCATCACCGATTTATAACCTATAGTGAAGGTACCATATTAAAAAAAAACCCAAAACTCGGTCAAGGAGGTTGTTGGATTCATGACTGAAGATGGAGATGGTTGGCTGTTAGAGTGGTGACGATACTTGGTGCAAATAGTAGGGACGTCAGTTAGCAGTGGTTAAAAAGAGAGAGTGGGATGGAGTAGTGAGAGAGAAGCGGTAGGTTATAGTGGTTTCATAATGCTCTTTGCTGTTTTTGAGGGTGGTTGACGGTTGTTAGCGAGGGTGGAGGAAGCATGCGACCAAGAAGAGAGAAGAGGAGGAGGGACGTGGGGTGAAGGGGATTAGGGTTAGGGTTAGGAGAGGAGTTCCACAGGTCAATGATGTGGTGTGAGAGAGTCTGAGTGAGAGAGATGGAGAGAGAGAGAGAGAGAGAGAGAGATAGAGAGAGAGCATCTGATTATGGGGTTATTTTTTTTCTTTTAACCGAAAATAATAAAAATATAAAAAAAATGAAATGTCTAAGTGCAAAATGGTCATTTTATGTATCGAAGGGATAAGCGTGCAACATTTAACGATATAAGGGACGATCTAAATTAATTTTTAAAAATAAAGACTAAACGTGCCATTTGACACTTGCACGAGAGACGATTCATGTAATTTATTCAAAAATATAATAAAAGACATTAAAATCAACAAAAATATAATAAGTTATATGTAACTTACTATTTATCCGGATACCCTAAATATTAACTGATTAACCTAATATCCTAAATATTAATCATGTTCGAAACTAATTACATAATTACAATACTTTTTGGGTTTCTGATGTATCATATGGTTGTGCACACTAGTTTACATGTTATATATATTTTTTATATTTTCTTTTTATCCATCAATTTACTCATATTAAATAATAACAAGTATTTTAAATATTATTAATTTTATTAAATATTATAATTATCGTTGTTTAACATAAGGAAGGATTAATAAGTAGAAAATATAAAAATATATGATTTATTTTTTATTAATTAATAAAAAAAGCTACTTGTGAAAGCCCTAAACACGAGGGCATCGCGGTCTTTTCACGGGTAAATCAAAACCCTAGATTGGTTGAATCTGAACTAAAGAAAAGCCACTGCGAGACCAATGAGGGTGTACGGTACAACACACATTAGCACAAACGCCACGTGTAATGTCGCTAATAGACGGTGACGTGTCCACGTAACCGCAGCCTCCCTATAAAAAACCTATTCTCCGTTCTCATCCATTTCTAATTCGTTATCTTTTCTCTCTCATAAAACAAACACTGTGTGTGAAACTGTGTGTTTATTACTCACAGTTAACACTGATCTAGGGTTTCATATTACGGACCATCAATTCCTGTCTACGAATCGATCTGGAAGTGATTTTAGTACTCTTTATTGATTAATCATCGATTTTATTTCTTCCGTCTTGGCTCGAGATCCGGGCCAAGAGCAGTGGAAGAAGAGAAATCTGTTCGAGAGGTCTATCGCATTCGCTGTGGAATCGAATCTATCATCTCTGCAAGTGAAGAGAGGTAAATGATGGATCTATTGTGTAATCAATCGATTTGAAATTACAACCGTTATTGTATTTTCAGTTGCGTGGCTCGGTGGTTGATACTGAGATTGAAATATTTTTTGTAGGATTTGCGAGTGGGAATGGCGTCACCACGCGAGGGGTTTTTGACTGATGAGCAGAGGGAAGTGCTGAAGACAGCAACGCAGAGCACGGAGATTTTGTCATCGTCGCCGAAATCGCCGTCGTGGTTGATGTCTGAACATCAGATTAAAGCTCCGGCTGGGGAAAGGGCGCCAAACGTTGGGATTGCTGTCAGACATGTGCGTCGCTCGCATTCAGGAAAGTTCGTTAGGGTTAAGAAAGGTGCGTGCTATATTTTGTTTCTAATTGGAGAATATTTTTTCGGTATTGCTATTTTGCCTAACTGTAAAGTTAATATTGATAGTCGATTGCATCGTCATGAAGTGTCACTATTTTGCTTTAACTCCTCTGGCTTGTCTCGTCTTTTTGGGTAGATAACTGAATATAGTTGCGACAATAGCCGCTGCTCTGTGAATTTGGTTTTACCATATTCGTATCTTTTGTTGATGTACTGCAATGTTTTGTTTCTGCACGTAGCTTCTAATAAATTTGATTATCCGTTATGGTATTTGCATTAAGTTATAGGATGTGTCGGTGGATGGAGGCTTAGAAGTTTTTTCTCGTCTGATTGATTTCATATGAAGTTCATTCAATCTCTGCTAGTAGATGTGTTTGTTTCAATATCGAGATCTGAGATGTAGAACCAGAAGATGATAAAAAGATATAATGGTATCTGGATAGTGAAATAGGCGATTGCTGGTTTCCATTTATGTCAATGGTGCGATGCATACTTGCACTGAAATTTGATGTGTTACATCTTCATATTTATCTGGACCTTTTGTTTGAAAGCTACATTTCAACTTTTTTTTTTTTGCGTCTCAATGTCTATGAAAGTTATCGTGTTGTATTTTCTTTTGCTGATTGATTTTACAAACAGATGGTGGTGGTGGTAAGGGTACATGGGGAAAACTTCTTGACACTGATGGTGAGGCTCATATCGATCGCAACGACCCTAACTACGATAGTGGCGAGGTATCTAAATATTCTTTTACTTGAATTTCTTAAACCCCTTTTGTTTCTAGCAGCACATTCATATTGTTAGTATCTCATTCATTGTAGGAGCCATACCAACTTGTTGGATCATCTGTCTCTGATCCTTTAGATGAATACAAGAAAAAGGTGGCATCCATCATAACCGAATACTTCTCTAACAGCGATGTGGATCTAGCAGCATCTGAACTCAAGGAACTCGGGTCATCTGAATACCATCCTTACTTCATCAAAAGACTCGTGTCCATGGCCATGGACAGACACGACAAGGAGAAAGAAATGGCTTCAGTCCTTCTTTCAGCTCTCTATTCAGACGTCATCAGCTCCACACAAATCAAACAAGGTTTCTTCATGCTTCTCGAATCCGCCGATGACCTGGCAGTCGACATTCTCGATGCAGTCGAAATCCTCGCCTTATTCATTGCCCGTGCTGTAGTTGATGACATCCTCCCTCCAGCCTTTGTCACAAGGGCAAAAAAGTCATTACCAGAATCCTCGAAAGGGTTTCAAGTTCTTCAAACCGCTGAAAAAAGTTACCTCTCGGCCCCACATCACGCTGAGCTGGTGGAACGCCGATGGGGTGGCAGCACACATGTCACAGTTGAAGAAGTTAAGAAAAGAATTTCTGATCTTTTGAGAGAATATGTGGAAAGTGGCGACACTTCTGAAGCGTGCCGGTGTATCCGCCAGCTGGCAGTCGCGTTCTTTCATCACGAAGTTGTGAAGCGCGCCCTGGTTCTAGCCATGGAGATGCGCACAGCGGATCATCTCATTTTGAAGCTCTTAAAGGAGGCATCCGAAGAAGGGTTGATAAGCTCAAGTCAAATGGTCAAAGGTTTTGCACGCTTACGCGAAAGCCTCGATGACCTGGCGCTCGATATCCCTTCTGCCAAATCGTTGTTCGATGACCTAGTCGAACGTGCGATTCACGATGGCTGGCTCGATGCGTCGTTCGTGAATGCGGGTGACGTGGCGATGACGGAGCGCGATGACGCACCGAAACTGAGACGTTACAAGGAAGAAATCGTTACAATAATTCACGAGTATTTTCTTTCTGACGACATTCCGGAACTTATCAGAAGTCTTGAAGATTTGGGTCTACCTGAATATAATCCGGTTTTTTTGAAAAAGTTGATTACTTTAGCGATGGATAGAAAGAATCGCGAAAAGGAAATGGCGTCTGTTTTGCTTTCAGCTCTCCATATCGAGATCTTTTCAACTCAAGACATAGTGGACGGTTTCGTCTTGCTTCTAGAATCTGCTGAAGACACGGCTCTAGACATTCTAGATGCTTCCAACGAGCTGGCGCTGTTCCTCGCACGAGCCGTCATTGACGACGTGTTAGCTCCACTAAACTTGGAAGAGATCGGTGCCAGGCTGGCACCTAACTGTAACGGAAGCGAGACAGTTCATGTAGCGCAGTCTCTCATAGGCGCACGCCATGCTGGTGAGCGGCTCCTGAGGTGTTGGGGAGGTGGAACCGGGTGGGCTGTTGAGGATGCCAAGGACAAGATTGTAAAATTGCTTGAAGAGTATGAAAGCGGGGGTGTTGTTGGTGAGGCATGTCAGTGTATTCGTGACCTTGGGATGCCGTTTTTTAACCATGAGGTTGTGAAGAAGGCTTTGGTGATGGCTATGGAAAAGAAGAACGACAGGATGTTGGATTTGTTGCAGGAGTGTTACAGTGAAGGCTTGATTACTACTAATCAGATGACCAAAGGTTTTGGGAGGATGAAAGATGGATTGGATGATCTGGCACTTGATATTCCCAATGCTGATGAGAAGTTTAAGGCGTATCATGAGCATGCTGTGGTCAGAGGGTGGCTGATTCCTGTGGTTAGTGCTAACGGCGATGATGTTGGTGCTTAAAATGTATGTGGATGAGTTAGTTACTGTTACACACACGGTGTGACATGTTTTCGTCAAGTCTTATTTGTTGGGAGTGTGATGTATAAAATGGTTGTTTTTCGAAAACCTAGTTAGGTCAGACTGCATCTTTGCACTACCTTGATACGATGAATGAAACCTGCTACTGATTTTGTTTTAGCATGGGGATATATATTTGTATCTTTCTTTATCCAAATTTCAGATCGTATACCTCCATTATTCTCCCTTGCTTTTTATGGTAACTTGGCTTTTGCGATTTTGTTGAATTGAATTTCTCAAAGTGTTTTACAAGATAGTTACATTTTTTTTTCCTCAAATACTAGTACATCGGATGGTTCCGGAGTAGTTGTAACTAAACATACTGTTTTTGGAGAAGGCTGCTGCAGAATTCGAGATCAAAATTTTCCTCTGGTGGGTCTCCAATACAATCGAAAACTGCATCTGCATTTGCGAAGTCCTCATCCGCCGTGTATCTATACGACCAATTAAAAATTATCAAAGGTTACCACCCAATAAAAATTTTATAAAAATTGAAAAGACTAATATAGATATGACGATTTATGTATGGAATAGGACATTGGCAAAAAGGGAGATAGAAAACTTACCCACTCTTTGTGACAATACATGTCATTCCGGCAGCTTTTGCAGCTGCAAGGCCTATGCCGCTGTCTTCTACAACCACACATCTGCAACCACCAACGAAAACATAAATTGTCAAATCATTTCTGTTTCTTATACACGTAGTTAAATGTCTAAAATAACCTTTCAATGAATACCTTGATGGTTCGACGCCTAGAGTAGTGGCTGCTAAGTTGTAGATCGCCTGTGAAAAGTAGAATAGACTCGTAAGTAGAATGAAGTGTGTAACAAAATTTCTAGCGATCAACTAGGAAATAGGAATACTACCGGGTCAGGCTTTTTACGAGGAACCACATCTCCTGCAAAAATTTGGATCTTTGCAGCTCGCTCAGGTCCCAAAAGAAACGAGACAATTGCAGACACCTGCAATCATCAACTCTCATTCAGAACAAAATGATGGTGTCTCTTTTAAAACAAAGAACCTGATGATGATGATGCTTACCGCCTTTTCGTTAGAAGTGCTGCACACAGCAACTTTGACATCTTTAGCAAAAGCCTGATCAATCAACCTGTAACCATAATAATTAGTAATGTTGTTAGAAGTCGAGAATTCTGTTCTTGAAAGATTGAAAAGGTTGCTTACTTAGCAACTCCGGGACGAAGTGGCAACAACTTCTTCTCAATAAGGACCATAAACAGTTCGGTTTTTCGTTTGTGAAGGGATGCTATAAAGTCCTTCCTTTCTTGTTCACCTGTTGGCGCATTTTTTGGCCATTCTGTTTGGTTGAAGTACGCTGTCATTCTTTCAATACAAAAAAATGCGGTTACCGAAGATTTTAAGATAATTAATCTCATTCACTGTTTATTACATGGGGCAGTACTGGACCGGACAGAACAAGATTAGGCTGTACCCGTTCACCTTTTTGGGTTGGACAATAAAATTGCAGTTTCTGTCTTATTGAAGTCAGTCAAAGTCAAAGTCCAATGCATGGGCGCAATAGCAATCTTTTGGAAGAAAATATGCGTACCTTTCTTTTCCACCACCAATTTTAAGCAATTCACCATACAAATCTACATCCCATGTTACACCCAATTCTTTCTGTGTAATCAAATCAAACGTATAGTCAAATTCGTGTGGATTTCGAATTAGGAAAGAAACAAGTTGACCCGACAGTCAAAATGCATCCTAATAATTGTCAGACATTTTCATAAATTGAAATTCAAGGTCAAAAGCATACTACTTTTGAAATAAAAATGTACATGGAATATTTTAACATTTGCAAGGAAAAATGATAATCAAACTTTATAACATATTTTACGTAAGAGAACTCCCGAACAAATTTAAGTCAGCGTTGAATTAGAAAGCAAAGTCAAAACGCATCCGATAATCGTCAAACAAATACATATATTGCAATTCAAGGAAAAGCATACTCTTTACAAGTTGAAATCGACATGAGTTTATAGAAGTTTAGAAGATGATTGATAAAAGCAAACATTATAACATTATTGCAGATTGGATAGGTCTGGTAGTAAGACTTTCGACTGAATTCCTGTCGGTTTCGAACTAGAAAAGAAATAATTTGATCCCAAAAGTCAATGTATCCCAGTGATTATCAGATAGAATCATAGAAATCATACATACTTCCGTGAATGTATCGTTGAAGGAGACGCGATGGCCGTCCTTCTCGGTATCAACGAGCACGCCGTCACAATCGAAGAGCAGAGCCGAGGGAAGAACAGTTGAATCAACTGCTGAACATCTGAAACTACTCCCTTTCGATCTTCTACTACAGTTGCGAACCAATGGATTCGAGAATTTCGCTACCGAAGATCGAATTGAAACTTCTTTGCCGATTACAGAAGAAGGTAGCAAAGATGGTCTGAGTTGATGGGTACTGCCATGGCGGGAGGATGCCTTGTTAGTGCTGAGATTGTCGGAGCAAAGAACAGAGGAAGAAGAAGGGATGATGACGGATGCCATGTTGGCTTGAATTGTTGGTCTGATTTTAGTTGAATTTCATGGTTGTTTTTTGGTGAATTTGTGATGGGGAATTGGGATTTTGTGGAGAGGAGTGTGTGCCTCAAAACTTTATCTTCCATGCCCATTTGCATTTGCATAGCCACCACATACACTCTCCTTGAAAATTGGTTGTAAAATGGGACAAAAACAATTGCAACCCTTTGAATTATTTTTTAATAAAACATTGTTATTGTTTAGACTTTAGATGATATAATGCATTAACTTTTTATGTGTATTCTAAATTTTTGTTAAGTACTACTTTTTTTTTTATCTTTAATGATAATATTTTCTTACAAATATATTATGATTAACCTTGTAATACATCAAGATCTTGGACATACTGTAAGTTTGGTAAAACTAGTCATAGTTAAAAGTCGAAAGTTGTAACTTTTATTTATGTAAAAATATTTGACAAAAATAGTTGTAAACTTTTGAAATAAGTAACTACTTAAAATCTAAAATCTAAAAGCTTTGAAAAATCTTAAAAGTTCTCACAAACGGTTTGAAATAACATTTAAAAATTTTAGACTTATATTTTTGAGCAAAGCTTTTTTTTAATTCAAGTTAAAAAAAACAAAAAGCTTCCAAAAATTCGCAAACATTAATAACAAAATGCATCTTTTATCTATTCAACTAGATTTCAACTTGAGCCTCTTTGAATACAAACGAAGTCAAGGCTATTAGTGCTCGATTCAAATTCTTATTAAACTTTTCTTTAGTTTTCCATACTCCACAATCGTAAGTGGCCACTTCTCTCTTACTGTGAATTCACTCCTCTAATTATTGTGAATTTCTCCCTTCCAATTCCCAAACTACTAATCAATCCATTTTTTTCACTTTTTTCACATTCTCAACTTACACTCTTTTAACATATTTTATTTGTTCATCTAGCGTGACATGACACATTTATACTGTCTAAACCATAAACCCGACATAAAAATAAATAGATTGATAAGACACGACACGATAATTAAATGGGTCAGTTCAGGATCAAACTATCTCAACTCGTTTAAGTTTCAACCTCAAACGACAAGACACGTTTGTCAGACCTATGAATAAGCCAACATCATGAAGGCTCACCAAGTTTTCAAAATCGAGCTCAAACTTTGCATGAGTTGGTTAAATTGAACTAAAACTTCTTTCAACTTGTTTCTAGTCTTAAACGACACTATTAAACACTTTGGGCGGCCTAACACAAAACAATAGCCCTAGCTTAACTGTAGTCCTAAACAACACTAATTGACAATCAGGCTGACCAAATACAGAAACTATAGCTCTACTTAATGCAAACTAATAGATTAGGAAAATGCAAAAGTTAATATCGTTGTCAATATTTTGTAAATCACATTGGTAGGGCATATTCGGCAACGAGCTTTTTAAAGCTTTTAGGAGATTGAAGTTTTTCCCTAAAAGTCGAAGTCAAGTTCAAACTTTTAACTTATATTTTGTACAAAATCTTCAAATCCAAAACTCACTTCAAGTAGCTTTTAGATTATAGTTTTTATGTAATTTTATACCTTTAAAACCTAATAACTACTTTTGTTGAACACTTTTATACAAAAAGCTAAGCTTTCTGCTTACAACTACCAGCCATCAACTTCCAACCCTCGACCATCAACTAATAACTTTCAACATCCAATTACAAGCTAATTCGCCAAAGATGCCCATAAAGTAGGTCCATATTATACAACAAAAATCATTAAAAACCACCTTGCACCACCAACACCAAACACAATCACACCCACTATTCATTGGTAAACCACATCGTCTAGCCAACTAGTGCGATTGAGATATTCAAGACCAACTTGAAAAACACTTGAAACTGACTAAATTATAGTCAACTCAAGCTCGAGCTACTTGAGTATATTGTCAAGCCAAGGTCAAGTATGCTCACAAGCTAAATAGTCTTAATTAAAGTTGCCTTTAATCATTTCTTTTAGTCATATTTAGATAATCGAGCTAAAGTTAAGTCGAGCTTTATTGTATTTCTATTGCAATTTTATATATTGTATTTTTTTTAAACATAATCGAGCTGGATCGAGTTGAGCTAAAAAATGTTGATTACTTCAACAAGCTCGAGCTTGAGAAATAAAGCTCGACTATATGGATGAGTGTATGGATTGGAAAAACCATAACCAAATTACATAGTATGGTTTAATCTACGGTCTTTAATGTCGGTTTTCGTTTTCGGTCAGTTCGAATCGGTCTGGTTCGCAGACTATACTCGTCCTTAATTACATAACAACATCATCAACTTTGGTCCTAATTCGGTTTGGACCATAATAACCAAACCGAAACCGAAACCGAAACCGAGCTGGGACCGAACACCCCTAATCGGTTTGATTTTCGATTAATGATCAAGTCCAATTCGATTCAGTACTAGTTCAATTTCGATTCGGTTTATGGACAATGCTCATCCTTACTAGGCTGAAGTGGATCCCATTTTTGAGTTTCGAGTTTTTTCTCCAAGTCAATCATGAACATGGCACTAATCAAATTGACTCGATTTGGTTACACCGTTACACCACTACTTATTATGCATAATGATTAGGGATGATGTATATTTAACATGTCTCTCCAGATAATCATTTTAAAGATTTTTTTATATATTAATGATGTAACCACCATCAAAATTGTCTAATAGAGATCGTTAGAAATAATTTACGCATTACCCACCGACCCATATGTACCGAACCGACCCAACGCTAGAAACAAGTTGTGATTTGTGAGACCGATCCATAAAACAAATTGGGTTCGTGTTCTGCAATCAGAAAGAGAGGAGGCGAAGACTCACGTGAACACGATTGTAAGACGAAGGTCGAAGGCTACGGGAAGCTTTTTTAAACCCTAAATCGCTATCACTCCGACGCAATGGAGCCCTAAATCGCTACTGGCCGATCCGTGAAGAGACGCAATTGAATCCTGAATCCGGCTTTCGCTATCAAGTATTCAAGTATCAAGCATCAAGCATCAAGCTCTTTCCTTCCAGTTCTCACTTTCAGGCTCTCGGCTCTTATTTCTCAACCCGTAAGTCCCTTCTCTTCTCACTTCTCAGTTCTTAATTCTTAATTTCATATAGCATGTTTGTGTTTACTGTTTACCACTCGGATCCTCAGTTCTTAATTCTTAAGTTTCCGGTTTGACTTGTTTTTAAGAATGGAGTTTATAGCATGTTTGTCTTTGTCACTTGAATATGCGTTTCTATGTTATGTGACATTGTGACTGCGTTGTGGTAAAGCTAATTAACCGACTTTGTTCTTCTCTATCTAGAATGAATTGGTGTTATTATGCTTGCTGTTCAGGTTATGGCATCTGGTGAGCCGTTAGATGCAGTAAGGGAACCAATGCAAGTCAGTAATAGTAATGGTTCTAGAAGACCCCGGATTCTTCTAGCAGCAAGTGGAAGTGTTGCTGCCATAAAGTTTGGAAACCTCTGCAGCTGTTTTTCAGATTGGGCAGATGTAAGAGCTGTTGCCACACAAGCAGCTTTACATTTTATCGATCGAGCATCACTTCCAAAAGATTTGATTCTGTATACTGATGAAGACGAATGGTCCTCATGGTCAAAAATCGGAGATACCGTACTTCATATCGAGCTTCGTCGATGGGCTGATATTATGGTGATCGCACCCTTGTCCGCAAATACTCTTGGGAAGGTAAAAAATGACCATTATACCCTTTCTCTGTACAATTGTAAAAAGAAAGAAATGAAAGTTGTTAATTGTTGAAGTAGATTGCTGGTGGACTATGCGACAACTTGTTAACAAGTATCATTCGAGCATGGGATTATGAAAAACCAATATTCGTGGCTCCAGCAATGAACACTTTCATGTGGACAAATCCTTTTACAGAAAGGCATCTTATGACAGTTGATGAATTGGGAATCACTCTTATACCACCCATCTCAAAACGGCTTGCGTGTGGTGACTATGGAACTGGTGCAATGGCTGAACCGTCTCTCATCTTTTCAACTGTCAGACTCTTCCTCGAGTCACAACCAAAACCAGGTAAATAGTAACAATTACTCGTCTTAATTTGTCTCATATGTTGTATTATGAAACTCTTAAGATTATGGATAGTTATGTCAGACATGATAAAACAGAACAGAACAGGTTGTACTGTGTTTGTCTTTGTGTTTGGTATCTACGTTAACAGGACAAAGATTGCAATTTATTGTCTCAGAGCTACTTTGCCATCGTGATGAGTTGTTTCGGTCACATGGACTAAATAAGAATCTACTTTCTTGATCAGGGTTAAATATGTCATTCTCGAAAAGTTCCGAAATCATGTTAAACTAAAATGAAATGTTCATAGTTATTCGTTAGAAACCTTTGGTTGGTTAAGGACTATTTTTAGAAAGCGTTTTTTGTATAAGGGGTGAAACAGTATGTTTTAGAAACTTGGTTGACGAAAATGATATTATTTTTCAAGCGTAGAGGGGCAAGAATGTGGTTTCTGTAAACCATGATTATTCACCAAACTGAACTTGATCAAGACTTGTTATGTAAACTATTTTGGGTCAATTAGAGTGGGTCAAAATATGTTTAGTCGGGTTATGATTATAAAAGCGGTTGTATAAATAATGACGTAATATTTATAATAAAGCAACTTTAAAGGTTTTAATTTTAAATTCTTGTTTTTTATACCATGTCTCTTACAAATCGGTCGACCTGTTTCTATTTTTAGTCAAATATATATATTTTTTATTTTATCTATTAAACAAGTGATTAACAAAGTATAATTGATATAGATATCCTTTCAAATAAAGTGATTAAATTGTTTCATCTATCTACTTGGGTTCTCTAATAATATCAGAACTTAAGTAGCTTACATAGTTATGAGTTATGATCATGACATGAAAGTCTTATGATATTAGAACTTAAGTAGCTTACGTAGTTATAAGATGAACACTTTTATCGTCGTTAAAAAGAACACAAATTAGTACTTAAGTTATAACTTTAAGCTTTACATATCATAATTTTTTACAATAAGATTTCATTTTTAATTAAATCAAATATTAAGCTATACAATACATTACATTTTCGAAGAAAAGAATTCTCTACAACAAGGAGATAAGACTGTGCGGAGTGGCAATGGAATTCGCTGGCGGCATCCGACGTGGCGCGGCAATACCGCTGGGAACATTGCGCCGCTATAGCGACATCCCTTAGTGTCACCCCCTTGCCTCTCTTCCTACTCTCTTCTATCTCTCTTTTCCTCTCTTCTCCGGCCCATCACCACTCCTTACCAGCAACACCACCATCATCTCCGGCGGCAAAGATGAGTTGAAGCTGATGTGGAGGGGACGCCGCCGGCAACCACTCCGCACAGCCTAAGAGGAATGGAAGAACATGTGGCGTTGAATTAAATAACCCTTTATCTATGATACATTCCAATGTATGCACAAATTTCCATAGAATTAAGCCAAAGTTTTGACACTTAATTGTGTTCCCTTGCCATGTCCCATCTAATGAGGAGCTATAAGGTTGTTTGATAAGCTATTTAGAGGTCATCTCTGAATCAGTCAGCATTCAAGTTGTTTGATATTTTCATACAGTCTTTGAACGTATCAAAAGCTTTTCAAAAGTTAAGAACCCCGTCTTGTCTCTTTTTTGAACCATTAACATGTTGAAACTATTCACTATTAAATGATTCAGTTTTGTCAAATAGTCTCCACAAGTATGATTGCGTACATTGTTACTGCCATAAAGACATATGTTCAATAATTATTCATGTAGTTCATTTTCACCTGTCGGAATTAGTTTTTTGTGGTTCATGTCGTAATGATTTAGTTTTCTTTGGCATCTAACACATAAATCAATTCCAATTTTAAGCATTTTTCTGCAAATTTCATTATATGGTTTGTGTGGTGTACGTCCCCTAGCACGTACTTCTCTTGTATTTGACCCGAGTCTCTTGTTACGTCCTTTTTTCTTCTATGTGCTATTTAATTTCCGCATGTCGTTCCAAAAAAAGTCTAAATTCTTGGGGTGTGTTTGGGTTGCGGTATTCGGCTGACTTGGAATTTGAGATTTCATTTTATTGCGTGTTTGTTACCCTTCTTTTGTTGAGCTGGAAGGCTTTCATTATGTGTAACTTAAAAATCTTACCAATCCACATTAAAATACAGTCTCTGCCTATCAACATATATTGCTTACCATATAACTTAAAAAACTATTGATACTATCTTATCAATTTGTGTAATCTTTCAAAAACATTTAGCTCATAGATATTTACGTTTGTTTTCTCTCTTTATGGTCCAACTAATATATTGGACCATTGACCGTATATTACAATATTATAAGTCCATTCACTGATAGCGCCATGTTCTTCTTGCCTCAACCTTTCCATAAAAGTCTTCCAAACAAAACAATCAACAACAAGAAGTTGTTGGTGAATCTCATGAGAGGTTGGTAGAAATGTTATTAAGTTTTGGGTTATCATATTTATTTGATTTGAACAATTCACTTGCATAGCTGGCTTCGAAGGGGACATATTCACATGGATGACCATAAGAGATCTTCTCATATACGGATATGTTTATCCTAAATGCCGTTGCTATTTATGATCTTCCTTGTTAATAACAAATAGAATTATGAGGAAAGTACCATGAACTTAATAGTATACATTTAAAAGCTGTTTTTACTTTATTGTTTATAAAATATTTAATTTAATTAATAACAACATAAACAAATGACACAAGTCAGGACTAATTATATATGGCTAAACATAACATATGGACTCGGTCATACCATTTTATTCATGGTTGGGAGAAAACAGAAATCAGATACCACCATTCTCACATTAAATTATGGAACATAAATAACCGACTAAGATGATGGCTTGGGGATGGGAGGACACTAACATTTAAAGCTATGTGACATATTCCGTCAACCAACCCCTCATCGTTATTATTTATTACTTTAGGATGTGTTTGTTTACCACTTAATTTGGCTATTAAGAGGTAAGCTCTGAATCGGTCAGATTCAGAGCGTTTGTTTACCTATTAATTTTCGCCTCTTAATTGAAAAAGAGCCTCTTAAATGAACAGATTTGAAGGTGTATCTGAACAAAAAAAAGAGGCGTGTTCTCCCCCTTTTGCCCTAGCTATACCGCCTCCTTCTCCTTCTTCTCTTACGTTCCCATTCTTCACTTCCGTTGCCGGCTTCCGCTATGTCTCTCCGGCTACCGTCGCCGGCTGTGTCTCGCCACAATCATCACCTGCTCCAGCCTCCATCGGCACCCCTGCTCCGGCGTTGGCTCCATCCATCGCACCCACAATCATCGCCTGCCTCCCTCCATCGGTGCCGACTTGGTAACTTTCTTCTTTCCACTTTTAGATTCTGACTTCAAGTTGCCAATCCAAAACCTTCCCTTTTTTTATCGATTGCCTAGGGTCGCTCCTTCTACGAAATATGGAATACATCGTGATTGGGTAAATAGCAATTGTACAGGAGAGATAATAACAAGAGCTTCAAGGTTCAATACTGTTTGGCTTTCAAAATTGCACCGCAAGCATTGATCTTGAATGGTGCAGTCCTTTCTTTGTTTTACGGTAAATTTGGCTTTCAAAATTGCACCCCTTTCTTTGTTTTACGGTAAATTTGGTTAATTGAGCTTCAAGGTTCAATTCGTCATGATGAACAAAAATAATTTTGTTTTTCTTTAATAATTTTGTTTTGGTTGTTAACTGAATTTTGATGTTAGTGAAGAAAATCATTTACAAGGGTAAAATGGTCATATTTACCATCCAGTATAGCATATGAGAGGTTCCAATCAAACAGTCTGTTACAAATTCAGCTCTTAAAAATCCAGACCTTCTTAAACATCCAGACCTCTTAATAATTCAGATCTTAAAAGTTAAGATATTGCCAAACAGGGTCTAACTCTCAACCCCCTCCATAATAAATGAAGGGCGGTTAATATGGATCGGTTCGATTTAAATCGGTTATACGTTATAATTTTAAAAAATGTATATTATTGAAAATAATTATGTTGGTATTTATTTATAATATAATGGTAAACTTTATAAATTAAGTTGACGCATAAAAGTTATAATTACTCTGAACGATATATCTATTAGAATTATGTTATTTCATGACCACTATCCGCAAGTTATATGTTAATAAAATTAAATGTAATTTTCGATTTAGTTTTATTTTTAACAATTGTTATAAGACAAAATTTTATAAATGGTTTATGTAGCTTCATAAAATATCAAGTTTTGTCTCTAACTTTTAAAAATCTCAAAGATAGTCCCTTATGATTTGAAAGCTTCTTATAAATCGTCATTATGTCAATTTTTGGCCGATAAGTACATAATGGATGATGGCAAAATAGTCTTTTCCATAACAGTGACCATTTATTAAAATTACTCTTGTAATTTCTTTTTCTTTTTTCGTTTTAATACGTTTTTTAAATATTTTGTATTAAAAATATAACACTCGTCTTTTCAACAAATAGGAACAAAGTATATTTATGACATTATAAGTTGGCGTTTATTGAAAAATGTGAAAGTATAATTTTATTTAAACTAGGACAATTATATATATATATATATATATATATATATATATATATATATATATATATATATATATATATATATATATATATATATGATCGTGTAGAAACTCAAAATTTAGTAAAGACTACGAAAACAAATTAAACATTTAATCTTAAGAAAAAATGACTAATGAATTTATAAAAATCTATTATGAATTTATGAAAATCTATTATGATTGAGATTAGTACAGTGAAGTAAAACACATCATCATTTCTTTTGTTTTTACATGCTTACCAAATAGATAAGTTAAAAACATCAATATGATACGCGTAATGTCTTTATAAAACTGAGACATATATGATAAATAATGTGTCAGTATGTCTATTTGTTCATTGTATTATATTTGTCAATTGTCACGTTTACTGTTTTCCGATAATTTATCATGTTTATTGTTTTATGTATATACACGAGTTATTGGGTAATGTAAAAACAAAAAATTGGATATAACGTTGTTCGCTAACAAATAAAATTTGGTACAATTAGTACACGGAGACATCCTGTTGTAACTAAGTTGATACTGGCAATACATGTCTAGCTCTACTAGTACATTGTACAAAAGTCATGACTCGGATAACACACATGCTAGTTTGAAGTCTGAAAATGACTTAGATAAATTTACCCACGACTCCAAGATCTTAACATAATTTTCGTATTTCATATTCTATATCATCAACGGATGTGGTATTTTTATAAACAACCACACATATTCACTAAGCCATTTGGCGTATGCATCTACATATATCTCAACACACACTCGGTAAGATAAGACCAGATATTCAGCATCATAATAATGGGACCAAATGACATTTGGAGAGGTTAATTGTTTTAACTTTTAGTTGTTTGCAGAAATTCTAGTTGTATTTTCTTATAGCTTCCGTTGTAACCGAAAACTATGATATATATATAAATAAAGTTGAAGTTTCGTTTGAATAAAGTCTCAGGATGTCACAAGTTGGTATCAGAGCCTTCACCGATAGGTTTAAGTCAAATTAGGTTAAGAATTTGTTAGCAGTAACTTAGTTTGTTTCTAGACCATTAGGATGTGCTATGATACTTAGATTTGCCACACCATAGACACACACTAACCAAAAAATTAGTTTTATATAGAAACCATGCCGATAGATTATATCGATCTCGACAACGAGATAAACGGCCCAATAGAGTTTATATACATATCACCAGATATAGGAGGACCACCAGATGATTATATAACCATAAACGTGACTACTATGAAGCCCTGCTTGGTGACTTGATTAAGTATCACGATGCATTAGACACACAACTCAACTCTCCCAACAATTGGAACAAGCTTACATGATAGTGACTCATCCTTGGTATATCAAAGTGAAAGATGCATACATATACGGGAAACATAAAATATGTGATCTTGCTCGTTACATCCGGTAGGGATATCAGAGGTTTCGTATCTGGTTTTCGTTTATGCATACAAAACCTCTAATATCCCCACTAGATGTAACAAGCAAGATCACATATTCTGTGTTTCCTGTATATGAATGCATCTTTCACTTTGATACACCAAGGACGAGTCATTATCATGTAAGCTTGTTTCAATTATTGGGTGAAGTTGAGTTGTGTGTCTAATATTGCACCGTGATACTTAGTCAAGTCATTAAGCAGGGCCTCATAGTAGTCATGTTTATAATTATATAATCATCTTGTGGTCCTCCTATATCTGGTGATATGTATATAAACTCTATTGAGCCGTTTGTCTCATTGTCGAGATCGATATAATCTATCGGCATGGTTCCTATATACAAACAAATTTTTGGTTAGTATATGTCTATGGTGTGGCAAATCTAAGCATCATAGTACATCCTAATGGTCTAGAATCAAACTAAGTTAATGTTAACTAATTCTTAACTTAATTTGACTTAAACCTATCGGTGAAGGATCGGATACCAACTTGTGACACCCGATGCTTTATTAAAACGAAACTTCAACTTTATATAACTTTATATATATATATATATATATATATATATATATATATATATATATATATATATATATATATATATATATATATATAAGAGTTTTCGGTTACAACGAAAGCTATAAGAAAATACAACTAGAATTTCTACAAATAACTAAAAGTTGTAACAAGTTACGTCTCCAAGTGTCATCTGATCCCATTATTATGATGCCGAATACCTAATCTTATCCTACCGAGTGTGTGCTGAGATATATATGTGGATGCCAAAGCCAAATGTCTTAGTGAATTTATTGTGTTTGTGTATAAAAATACCACATGAGTTGATGATATAAAATATGAAATACGAAAATTATGTTGAGATTTAAGAGTCATGGGTAAATTTATCTAAGTCATTTCCCGACTTCAAACTAGCATGTGTGCTATCCGAGTCAATGACTTCGATACAATGTATTAATGAGGCTAGACATGTATTTCCGATATCGACTTAGTTACAACAGGATGCCTCCTTTGTACTAATTGTACCAAATTTTATTTATTAGCGAACGATGTTACGTTTTCTTTTTTGTGTTTACATTTCCCCAATAACTCGTGTATATATATAAAACAATAAACATAATAAATTATTGGAAAACAGTCAACATAATAATTATAACGCAATAAACAAATAGGGATCTATACATATTATATATAATATATCTCAGTTATATAAAGGCATTACGAAACTCACTTGCTAATAGCTTCTGAATGCAGAATAATTTTCTACTCCTTTTTTCTATCTCGTTCTCTCGATTTGTGAGGTATACTATTTTGAGTTTGAGTAGAAATCTATTTATATTAGTAATTGTAATCAGGAGTGGTACAACTCTCAAGTTATTAGTCATCTAACAAACTAACACGTATCATATTCATGTTCTAACTTATCTAGTTGGTAAACACGCAAAGAACTTGCTGTAATCGTTTGTATGAATTCAAAAGAAATGGTGATGTGTTTTACTTCCACGTACGTATCCTAATCAGAATTGTTTTTCACCAATTCATTATATATATATATATATATATATATATATATATATATATATATATATATATATATATATATATATATATATATATATATATATATATATATATATATATATATAAGTAGGTTCCATTGAGAATGAAAATTATGTTGAGAATGCGAGAATGAATATGGGCCACATATTTTTTTGTTGCCGCTCTAATGCTTTGGCGCTGTCGGAGCGTTGACGTTCTAACGACGAGATATATATTATTATTCACATATGATTTTCACCACCACTACCACCTACGTCACCATCACCATCGTCGTCGCCGCCACCACCACCGCTGCCGCCGCCACCTCCCCTGCCGCCGCCGTTGCCGCCACCGCCACCAACCACCACCACCGCTACTGCCAACGCCGCCACCTCCCCCACCACCGCCGCTACCACCTTTACCATCACCTCCACCATCGCTACCACCACCCACCGCCACACTACCACCTCCATCACCGCCGCCACCACCACCACCTTCGTCACCATCCACCTCCACCAACACCACCACCCCACGAATACCGTCGCCACCATCACCACCATCATCGCCACCCTCTATCGCCATCATAATCATCATCGTCACCCTCTACCACCATTCCGACCACCACAACCATATATGTTTATTCATATATGATTATATGAATATTCATATAATCATATATAATTATTCATATATGATTATATGAATAATCATATATGAATATACCCATTCATATATGAATAAATCATATACGAAAAAAAAACCCAGCTCGTCGTCGTCGAGCGGCGCGCGTCAGCGCTGGCGCAATCTAGTGGCCCAGATTCATTCTCACGTTCTCAACATTATTTTCATTCTCAATGGAACCCTCCCCTATATATATATATATATATATATATATATATATATATATATATATATATATATATATATATATATAGTTGTCTTAGTTTAAATAAAATTATACTTTTATATTTTTTTGATAAAAAATAGAAATTATAAAATATATTTCGAGTTAGAATAATATTTTGGTACACAAATTAGTACAAATATACAAATAGATATTATTTTACGAGTTGTCAAGATATAACAATCAATAATTAATATAATTAATGTCCTAAAACTTATCTATTCAATCATGGTCGAAAATGCAGATTTACAAATATATTATCTTAGTTATTTATCGAAACTTAATAAACGCTAACTTATAACGTCGTAAATATATGTTGTTACTAATTATTGAAAAGACGGATGTTACAATAATAAAAGACAAATATAGCCACTTTGTTTTAGGGATGAGTATATGGACCGTAAAAACCGAAAACCGAACGGATCGGACCGAACCAGAACCGATTTACATAGTATGGTTCGGTTTTCGGTCCTTGATAATGTTGGTTTTTGGTTTGGGTCTATTGTCCATTTGGTTCCGGTTCGGTTTCGGTCCGGTCTGTTGACATATTCATCATTAATTATACAGTCCTAATTCGGTTTGGACCATAAAAACTGAACCGGAATCGAAACCGAAACCGAACCGGACCGGACCGAACACCCTAATCAGTTCAGTTTTTGGGCCATTATCAAATCCAATTCGATTTAATACTATTTCGGTTTCGATTCAGTCCGCAAACCATCCTTAACCCTACTTTCTTTAATCGATCGATATGAAATAGCAAAAAAATTCTCATATTCCTACTATAGTGGACCCACTGAGAAATGTATGATCACTACGGAATGTATTTTTTGCTATATGATGCCGTTTTCCTACATTAATGGTGCTTTTATGTTTTTGCAATTCCCACTGTAATAGGGGTCCGACCATGAAATGATGGTTCATGGTTGGTCACCGAGAAAGAAGGACTGAAAATGAACATTAAGGAATGAGGAATGGCAAATGAGGACCCAGAAAAAAAGTGTTGCGGATTGAGGATCGACAAACGAGGACTGAGAAATGAGTATCGAGACATGAGGACTAAGAAATCATTCCTCTTACCACGAAACTGTTTATATTTTATGTGTTAATGTATCCCACATTGGTGCGACACGGTCCTATAAGTTTGTATATATGTTGGAGTCTCCCCTCTCTCCACAAGGGCTCTTTTGGAGAGATACTCTTGGGCTCCACATATATTTACATGGTATCAGAGCCGGTGTCCCGCACCCCCGAACCTCATCGAGCCTACGTCTCTGAGGGGGAGTGTTAATGTATCCCACATTGGTGCGACACGGTCCTATAAGTCTCTCCACAAGGGCTCTTTTGGAGAGACACTCTTGGGCTCCACATATATTTACATTATGAAAATCATGATTTCTTATTTAGAAAGGATTTTTTTATTGAAATTTATTGTCGTAGGATCTTGAAAAACCATTTCACAACCAAAAGTATCTTCATATTGCAAAAACGAAGTTTTATATTGAGATATATTATAAAATTAATTAATGTAAAAATGAGGACAAGTAGCAAATGCCTTAAATATGGGTTCAACGTGAAATACGTGACTACAATAAAAGTAGGTAAAAGTTTTGGTCAATTTTTCAACAAATAATTAAAAATGACTTCAATAAATCAAATAAAAAAACAAGATAGGTATTGTATCCAAAACTTACCACCTTTGACATATCACATATGCAATTGCAAACGACCGGTTGTCTTTGGAGTTAACTTTGATTAAGGATTTAAGGCTGCAATTAAACAGAGGGTAAAATAGTTTTATTATCACTCCCAATATATAAACCATTCACACGCTTGCAAAAATGAAAACAATATAGATGAGGACGTTACATACCATGTTAACTTCATACACCACCACCACCGCTGCCACCATCTTCCTCCTCCTCCTCCTCCTCCTTACTCCATGTTCCGCTACTCCTCCACGGCCATTCAAGAAGATCTACGCCTTTGGAGACTCTTACACCGACACCGGAAACACCGCCTCTGGCACCGGCCCCAGGTCCTTCAGTTACGTCTCCAACCTCCCTTACGGCCGCACATTTTTCCACCATCCAACCAACCGCTACTCCGACGGCCGTCTGGTCATCGACTTCGTGGCGGAATCACTCTCATTACCCTTCCTACCACCCTACCTCAACCGCAAGGCTGACACCTCCGCCGGTATCAACTTTGCCGTCGCAGGATCTACCGCCATCAGACATGCGTTTTTTGTCAAGAACAACCTTACCTTGAATATAACACCTCAGTCCCTACAAACTCAGCTTACTTGGTTCAAAAAGATATTGGAGGCGCAAAAATGTAAAAGTGCCTTATCGACGCCGGAGGAATGTGCGGCAGTATTCCGGGATGCGTTGGTTTGGGTGGGTGAGATCGGAGCCAATGACTACGCTTACACCGTCGGATCAACGGTGAGCGGCCAAACCATTCAACGGGGTGCCATTCGCAGTGTAACAGGGTTTATAGAGGTAATCAATACGGTTATTATTTTAATTTCATTTATTTGATTGTTTTATAAAGCCTTAAAGAGAAATATTGGTTTTTGTTAATACTAATCCAGAAAAAATCTTTCGAGTCGTCACCATATAATATTATTGTTTCTTTAATTATACTCTAAGACGTTTCAAAATAAATTTTCAATCATCCTTTTATGAGGATTCGAATGGCGTTATAAATTATGATGATGAAATTACATCACCAACCAAATTATATTATATTTTTAATATTTACCGAATAATGTTAATTTGCCTGTTTTGTTTTTCTATAAAGTTTATTTATTTTATTTTATTTTGATTAGTAGTTAAGTTTTTTTTGTTTTTTAATAAAGTACTATATGTGTCAAACTAAATGTATATCTTCTTTAATTATATGAAATTCGGATGTTAAGTAAACTATCTCTGATTAATAACAACATAATTGGTATTTGACATTCAACTTGAATCACCTGTTTCCTCTCCGTTCTCTTTAATCACATGTTTCCTCTCCATGTCATGCACTTTTAAGCACATGTTTCCTCTTATGCAAATTGCAAAGTTGATTATCTTCATATATATTTTTTAGAATTACTTTCAATTTTGTTCCAAAATATTTTCATATAACCAGATTAAAATAAAAAATCGACATTTTATTTTCCTTTAAATTGATACTTTTATACACATAAATATAACTATAAGAGGGTAATACGAGTTCTATGCTATATAATGTGTTGATACATCAAATTACACTCTATAACATGGAGTTTATATTACCATCCTATAGGTAAATATGAATGTATGATTCACAATGTATAACATCAGATTATGGTAATGACAAGGATATAAAAAAAACATGTTACGTTAAGTAACAATGTGGAATTCATATTATATAAACCGTAATGTTGGAAATTACGGACTTAACATAGAGTATGTGATGATCAATAACTTAGATATAGGTATTAATGGATCATGTAAAATCAATCTCCGTAAATAATATGTTGATCTTATTGCATGAGTTTCACGAACTCTACTCTAGGATAGTACATTTGAAGATATCAACTTCGAGTTTAGGCGAGAAAATTAGAAGTGTTAACCAGATTCGTATATAAAGGGTCTATTTGAAATTAGAGTGATCGAAGAGACCTAAAATGCTCACATCTGTAATTATTTATATCAGTAGTTACACCCAAAAGCAATAAAAACTATCTAGGACGGTTAAAGACGGCTAAATAATTCCATCTATAGGCATTGAACCCATCTACCTTTGGTAGCTACTTTTGTGGTAGTACTTGCAGTCCACCTTCACGAACTACAAGTGTACATTGTGTACCTATTGGATTGTATTTGAACCTAGCTTCAGATTCAATTCAGTATTCGTGTAAATTCTAACCACCTCAAATGCTTGATGAAACCCGAATCATCAAATTAATTGTAACTCAAATTTTAGCATAGTATTCATATTTCAATATATGATGAATTCACAGCAAATTAATGTAAATTTCACGTTATCGGACGTGTATTTTAGAGTGACTATATCATTTAATTTTCACAATAAGATAGAAGTTCATGTGTATGTAATATATATGCACTTCTATCTAAAAAGTTATTTCTTCATTGTTTGCTCACGAAACATCTAGTTTTAAATTTCTCGGCTTTTGAGAACTCATATGCGCCATAAATTATATATGTTATAATTCACCAATTGTTTTACAACTCATTAAATTCTGTTTTGCTAGACATTGCTCAACAAAGGTGCAAAATATATGGTAGTCCAAGGCCTCCCCACCACCGGCTGTCTAACCCTGGCCATGTACCTCTCACCAGAGTCTGACCGCGATGACATTGGTTGTGTCGCCACCGTCAACAACCAAAGCTACATCCATAACACCATCCTCCAAACCAACATCCAAAACCTACGTAGAAAATACCCAAAAGCGGTAATCGTCTATGCTGATTATTGGAACGCTTATCGCTCTGTTGTCCAGAACGCACCCAAGCTCGGGTTCCATGAGGTTTACAAAACCTGTTGTGGGTCCAGTGGTGAACCCTACAACTTTGATGTAACAGCTACTTGTGGGTCCGAATCAGCAAGCTCATGCCAAAATCCATCTCAATACATCAATTGGGATGGGGTTCACCTTACTGAGGCTATGTATAAAGTAGTTTCCGAGCTTTTTCTCAAAGGTGTTTTCACTGATCCACCATTTGAGTCCTTGTTGAGACGCAAACAAAACTCGGCTTAGATGACTGATAAATGTCTTTTCGTAGTTGTCTACTTGATTATACCATTTTCCTTTATCAGTCATTCTTACCTTTGTCTTCAATAGGATCGATGGTCACGTTTGTGGTTTATATTAATGACAATAAGACTAATGACCCTTAACAGACAAAAGTGACCATAGACGTAACAACTCACATGCTCCAAAACAACTCACATGCTCCATAATTCTTGAATGCTTTAATTGCCTACACGACTTCTTATAATCTATACAAGAAGAGACTTTAATGCTTTAATTGCCTACACGACTCCCAGATCGGGTAAAATAATCGATAAAATAGTGAAAAAGCATATTGCAGTTTTCGGTATCTAGTTCTAACATAAAAATCGAGTAAGTGGTAAAAAGATGCTGCTTTTAAACGGTCAAGAAATATATAATGATTTAATCAATAAAATGATGAAGGTTTATTTTGTTTTTCAAGTATCTCGTCCATAACGATAATAACATAGCTTAGGGATGATCACCGGTTCCAAACCGGACCAGAAACCGGTAGAACCGAGAACCGATGAAGGTTTGAAAGCAAAACCGAGAATCGGACCATTGAATACTATACCAGTTCCGTCCTTAGCCGGTTCTGGTTCTGGTTTGCCTGTTCCAAAACCGTGCGTGCGATCACTATTTGGTCGACTATGCCGTGATCGCATATGAGAGCCGAGAGCCAAGAAGGGTTACCGTCTTTACGACAGGTGGGCTTTATGAATTAGGATTTAGGAGTGATATATTTATTTTCTTAATAAAAATGATCGGAACATATTTTTAATAAAAGCGATCATATGACATTAGTTAAAATTTAATATGGTAATTTATGGTTATTCACATTCACACGTAACAAATATATATTTATCTTGAGTTTTACTTTTTGAGAAGTAATCTAAACAGTCCCCAAATGTCTAGATAATTAGAAAAAAGTATTAAACTGTTAAAAAATGACATTTCTTATATATTCACGCATTGTACAATGTCAAAAGTCGCAAAACATATGTTAAAATATTTCTAAAAGATGTGGATTTCATGCAAAGTAAAACTAGTATTACTTTTTTTCATTTCCAGTGATTGGAATTGTTTTTCTGTTACGGTTGGTCCAATTTGAAATTTTGAACCATTTTCATCAATTTGTTGGACTAATTTGTAACACCTATTTGGTTATTATCGAAATGTAATCGCAGTTCTCTCCAAAACATTTTGGATTTCTTTAACCGTCGTCATACATTTTTCTTCATTCGCAAAACAAATCATCTTTTTTTTGGAAAATAATATACCATAAAAACCGGTCCGGGTCCGGTTATTTTTGAGGAACCATTTCTAATTGAAAATGCTATTAAGAAGTTTGAGACTATGGCGCCCTTGGGGCTTTCTATTTGATTGTATCGAAAGGCCCAATGAATTGGGATTTCCCTATTGGTACAGAATGTTCTTGTGAATTATGGCCAATACCGGGTATATAAACAGTGATTTCAAATCCAGAGGTTAATCGTACTCTGGCAACTTTATATAAGGCAGAGTTTGGTTTTTTTGGGGTTATGAATTAGTAACTGCATCCAGTTTCTAAAAAAATCTCAATTGTTTCCATTTTTGGAATGGAATATTTATGGAATCTCCATGAATAGGATCAAACCTTATTCCAGGTTCCCTATGAAATGAGGCATGGAAGGGAGCCACTACGAAGAACTTCCGGGAGTTACGAAGGAAGCTTCAAGCTCATATTGGTCAAACATGAAGCTTTCGATTCATTTGGCTCTCACGCTCAATGTAAATTCTCATATCTTTATTGTTAATGTAATGAGCCTATCCTCTATGGATTCCCTTCTTTGTTTGTCTGATATATACAGTTCTCGAGGGGGGACCGAATCTATCTCAATAAAGTCTATGATTGGTTTGAAGAACGTCTCGAGATTCAGGCGATTGCAGATGATATAACTAGTAAATATGTTCCTCCTCATGTAAACATATTTTATTGTCTAGGGGGAATTAGTGAAACACTGGATTTGTTATCTCATGTCTTCTTTTCGTGAAAAAAATACCAATTGAAGTGGAGGGTTTTTCAAACAACAAGGGGCTGGGTCAACTATTCAATCAAATGATATTGAGCATGTTTCCCATCTCTTCTCGAGAAACAAGTCAGCTACTGCATTCCACTTATTGAACAGGGTTCTATGGTCGGTCCGTGACCCCTGGATGTCGAAGGCGTCCTTGGGGTAATCTCGTAGTTCCTACGGGGTGGAGATGATGGGGTCGGTCCATGGATTTTCCTTCCTTTTGCCGCATTTCGCTCAAAGGGTTGAAGGGAGATAGTGCATCAAGTTGTTCGCAAGGGTAATTAGTTTATCAGAATCCAAGTCAAAATTAGACGAAGGGGGATTATTTATTGACATAAGATCCAATTGTATAAAGAGTCAAAAGTCACAGAAAATCCGCCCCACTACAAGAAGCTGTGGATGCACTTCTTGATAATGGAATCTGCGGAAAACCAATGATGGATGATCATAATAGAGTTTACAAGTCGCTTTCAGATGTAATTGAAGGCAAAGAAGGAAGAGTTCGCGAGACTTTGCTTGGTAAACGGGTCGATTATTCAGGGCGGTCAAGGTAATCAAAAAAGAAAGAAGAGTAGTTCTTCTTTCTTTTATCACTTAGGAGCCGTGTGAGATGAAAGTCTCATGCACGGTTTTGAATGAGAGAAAGAAGTGATGAATCCTCTTTTCGACAAACGGAAGGAACAGAGATATGATCCCTTCCCGAACCAAACATGAAGCTTTCGATTCATTTGGCTCTCACGCTGAATGTAAATTCTCATATCTTTATTGTTAATGTAATGAGCCTATCCTCTATTCTCTTGTCATATTCCAAAATGAAATCAAAATATCAAAAGGAATCACTAATCCAAGACCAAAATATTCGGAGGACTCTTCTGACCAAACAAAAAATATGTAATTGTCAACAAAGTTGTTTACTTTTTTTAATCCATCGCCTTCATTGCTGCTCCTCCAGTGGATATTGATGGTATTCGTGAACCTGTTTCTGGATCTCTACTTTACGGCTTTTGGCATAGTGGGCCCCCAATGGGGGGCTCGCACGACGGGCTATTAGCTCAGTGGGTAGAGCGCGCCATTGATAATTGCGTCGTTGTGCCTGTGCTGTGAGGGCTCTCAGTGGCCTGGCATTCAATGCGGGTCGAAGCATATGGTTGCCGAGTTGGTTAAATGCTATTAATAAGAATAGTAATTCACTATTCTTAAAAATAGGTACTGGAGACTTTTTGGTTCATCCCCAGAACTTGGTAAATTCAACCCCATTAACAGATACATATAAAGTTTTTTTCTGTTTACACCCATTATCTCAAGTTTTGGATCGAACTAATCCATTGACACAAATAGTTCATGGGAGAAAATTGAGTCTATTGTTCAAAACAAATTATTAATTCTTATTCATTATCTATTTTTTCTATAATATCTATTTTTTCTATAAATAATATTCTCTTCATAAATCATAAAAAAGAAATATAGATATCTGAAAGATCCGTGAAAATTGGATAAAAAATTACTCGAAATAACAAAATTTTGATTCCATACAATATTCGTAAAACCAAAATTTTTTGGTTTGGAACTCTTAGTTCTCGTTCTTTATCTCTCAAATTTATATCTTTAGAATCCGCTAGGTCATAGAAATCAAACTTAACGACTTAATAAAATAACGAAAGAACCTAAAAGACCGGGAACCGGACCCACAAAGCGTATACAGGTTCGGTCCGGTGCCGGTTCCGGTTCCGGTCCGACCGGTTTTTTTGAGCATGCCTAACATTAGAGGTGCACAAAAGCCGGTTAAAAACCGGTTCCGGTTTTTTATAACCGGTTTTTTTCAAAAACTGAAAAAACCGGTTTGGGTCCAACCGGTTTCGGTTATAACCAGTCCGGTTTTGGCTGGTTTTTTTCGCAAGGAAATTCAGTTTTTGACCGGGTTTTTCGGTTTTTAAACCGGTTTGGTTCGGTTAATCGGAAGAAAAACCGGATAAAAACCGGTTCGGTTTAAGATAGAAATTAACCGGTTATTAAAAAACCGGTTATTCAAAACCCGGTTATTAGAAAACCGGCTTTTTTGTGCACCTCTACCTAACATAGCTCATGAGGGTTCGGATTAATCTATTCCATGAACCGAAACATATAAGGATCAATTACCCGGATAACACAGCGGGTTAACCGGGCTGGATTTTGGTTAGCCCAAATAACCAAATCTTAATTAAATAGTTATATATTAATCTAAACAATTATTTTAATATAATTTCTTAATTAAATGGACAGGCTTTTGGTTACAACCAAATCCGAACCCAATTAACCCAAACCTCAATGACCCATTCGTTCCTCAAATCTGTGTTTTCTTCATGCATCAAATTGCCAGATATGTTTCCATGATATATAAAAGTCTAAAACATTTTGTACAAACAGATGCAACTATAGTACACTTTTAAAACAATCACATAACCTTTAAAGATACCCACTAAGTTGTTCATCAATCCTCAAGATTTCTCAGATAAAAATGTCATCTTTGATACTTATTCATGGATCAATCACTCCAAATGCAAGCGATATCAATTCATTTGACAAAAGAAAACCATCCGGATCACTTAACCTCATAAACCCAATCTCATTTTCCATTTTTTCATCATCTAACATCAAAGAACTAAACTCATCTTCTGAAATCTCCCTTCTTTCATCATCCAAAAACACCACATGCCCACTTCTCATATAAGGCTCATACACCTTACACAATTCCACAACAACCTCACTCCCAAAATCATCTCCGAAACTCTTCAAATTCAACCCTTTTGAAGTTCTTAATGAAAGCATCACAATGTCCATAGCCATTTCCCCATCATCAACATCATCTTCTTCTGACAAATCAACCAATCCACCCTCCAAATTCTGAACATAATTTGTGTAATCTTTTAATTTCTTTGGTCTTGAATATCTTGTTCCATTGATGTAACTAGCCGAACCTAAACCGAATGCATAAAAAGGTTTGTTTATCCAGTATGTGTAATTATGCTTGCACTCAAAACCACTCTTGCTATAGCTACTAACTTCATAATGCCCGTAATTAGCTTCTGAAAGCTTTTTTGAAGCCATTCTGTAGAATTTTGCAGATTGGGTGTCGTTAGGAAGTGGAAACTCACCTGGTATGTACCTGTGCATCAAAATGAAGAACAAATCACTTTAGGGGCAGAGTATATTAAACATAAGAGAGAGATTAAATTCAATGACAAAACTTACAGTGATCCGAATTTGGTGTCTTTTTCAATTTGCAAGTCGTAAACTGAGACATGATTAGGGTTCGCTTCAACAGTGAGCGCCAAACTTTCTTCCCACATTTCTTGCGTTTGGTGCGGGAGAGAAGAAATGAGATCCAAGCTCCAATTTGAAACGCCACATGAATTAATTATCTCAATTGCTTCATGAACCTCCTCAATGCCATGAGCTCTCCCGCAAGCTTTTAACAATTCTTCTTGAAATGCTTGAACTCCTAACGACACTCTGTTCACACCCAATGCCATCAAGTCTTTCACTTTCTTAGCGTCAAATGTTCCGGGGTCCATTTCCATTGATATCTCAGCATCCAAACACAACCCAAATTTCGATCTCAACGTGTCCAGAACCTTAGCGACAAGTCTTGGTGGTACCAATGAAGGCGTGCCACCACCGAAAAAGACGGTTTCCAGAGGTGGGTGTTGGTCAAAATGTGTTTGGGTTGCTTCAATTTCACGAATAAGGAGATGGATGTAATTTGAGATTCGTGGGTCATCGTCAGCGGTTTCTGTTGAAGAGGAGCCGAGAGCTACTATTGGGAAGTCACAGTAATGACAGCGTTTGCGGCAGAAAGGGAGATGGACGTAAGCTGAAGCTGGAGGGAGTTTGTAAGAGGGGGTCTCGAGAGTTGGAGTGTTGGTTGAGGCATTTTGTCGAACAGTTGGTGGGCTTCGTAGTGATGCACTTGAAAAAGCAGCTATCTTCACGGGGAATAACTTTTGCGGGTGGAGGGTTGATAGCATGGGAGCAATGGTTGATTTCAACATGGTTTGCTTTAGCTTTTGCTTCAAGAGAGATAGAGACAACTTATTTCCTCTTGAGGCTATCTTCACGGGGAATAACTTGTTAATCAAGTTTTAAATGGTCCTTTTAATTAAAACATACGGCAATGTCAGCTATCGATAAAAAATGATCAAATAACAATTATGCACTGCAATCCAAGCGTGGTTTGATAAACTTCTGAGGTCGATTCAAAGTTTGTTCCTATAAGTATAACCGTTGTTATTCTTTCTTTGCTCTTTGCAGAAATAATAAGTGAAATGTATAATTTTGTAACTTATAGGGGGTTATTATGACAACGACTAAAAGGAAAGGGACCAGCCATGGGTATACATGAAATTTAATCCCAAATCAATAAAATAGAAACACCGGGAAGCAATAGAGCTGCCAAGGACGGAGCAGCCATGGACGGCGGCGAAGAAACAGAGAAGAAGAACGGAAGCGAACAGAATACTAATAGCAAAGTACTCGAGAAGGTCGGAGAAGTCATCGCCACGATCAATAAAGCCAAAAACGTCGACCAAGTTATTTGCGCCCTCCACTCTCTCGCCATCCGCCTTTTCTCTCTCGATTCCCGCGCATTCGCAGGTCATTTAATTCTAAACCTTCAGTTTGATCATATAATTAAACAATCAAATTACCTGGTTCCATTGGATTAGGGCTTTATTATAAAAGTTCAAAGGTTACTAAGTCTTCAATTTTATATGAACTTTCAGGTAGCATCGACAAAGAGTATAGAGATGAGGTTGGTACTCTTCTGTTCACTTGAAGTTCCTGTCGACATTTCCTAGGGATTGCTCTCGCAATTTCAGAAGTGGATTACTTGATTGTCTTTTGGTGTATATAGGTTATTGGAGCAGAACTTCCTTCAGGACAGGAAAGAGATAACTGGTGGCAGGTGTTTTACCAAAGTAGTGCGTTTCCAACAATGGCTAGAGTGTTATTGCTTGGTAATCACTAAAATCCACAGCTCCTTTATGGTCTCTTACCATCTGTCTCCTACATTCCATAGAACCTGCAATTGCGTTCACTCTCTGAAAACTTAGACATATATCTGTATAAAAGGTTTCAATCTTCAGGTTCCTAATATTATATGGTTTGATATGCAGATGTTGCTTTAAATTGGCTGACCTGTTTCCCCATTTCTGCAAAGAAACATTTGTATGATGTATTCTTCTTAAAGGGATGTATCTCCGAGGTTGTACAAACTTTAGTTACTTATCTACAACATCACTCAAATGGGCGACTTGAAACCACTGTCTGCTCAAATACTGAGAGGTATTCCCAATGCTTGTCTATCATATAATATTAAGTGGATATATCATATATCATATAATCTCCATATATTTATGACAGATTAGTTGCACTGTGCTTGCTTGAAAATGATGGAGTACTCCAGTTAACTAGAGAATTTTCTCACCAACCCAAAGACAAGGCTGAGATCTCTAGAGTGGCACAACTTATTACATCTGTCCCTGACAAAGCACGATTTGGAGCTTCCACTTTACTTTCATCACAGTATCCTTCATATTTGTGATCATGTCTCTTTTCATTCCAAAACATATTGAGATTTTGTTTTGTCTTGATGGAAATGTGTTAGCTTGTACATCAAAAGGATTACAATCCAACTCATTCAGGGATCTGAAGAATGGAGCAAGAAGTACCATGATGAATTAATTAACAAGAATGGAAGTGATTTGGATGGAACTATGCTATTTATTGGGGATGCTTTTGCTCGCATTTGTAGGCGAGGATCTGCAGGTATGTTATGATAAAAGACAACAACTTTGATTGATTTGCATCAATACATTAAGATTTTACTTATTGATAATAAACTAAGAACTGCTCATTTCATGCAGATGTGCTTTTAAGTGAAGCGATCCCACAAATTGTTACTCAAGTTCAAAGCTTTTTGCAGCCAGGGACGGATTTGTCCATTGCTGAAGCTTTTAAATCAAAACCTGATCTACAATTTTGGTCAAAAATAATGGAGGCAATTAAAGATTCCTATGCTGTGGAAAGAATATCCGAGCAACTTTTACAAAAACTAGCAACTCAAAACATAAATGATGTTGAAGGTTACTGGATTCTTTGGTTGTTGTTTCACAAGATTTATGAGGTCCAAACATCCATCAGGTCCATGTTTACAGAAAGATTTTTACTCTGGAAAGTGTTCCCTGTATGTTGTTTGAGATGGATCCTTCAGTTTTCTGTTCTTCAATGCCCTCCTGATAAGGGTAATAGTGGAAATCACCGAAACCTATTGGATGCCACACAGCGTGTTCTTGCAGTATGGTCCAAGCAAGAGTTTGTACAGTCAGCACCAGTCGAGCAACAAGCTTGTATCTTTCTCTAATAAATATATTCATTTTTGTCGATTTTAAACTTACACCTCTTGTGATTCTCCTTAATTTGAGATTCAGATATAACTGCAGCTGTTGGGCTTTCTTTAGAAAAGCTAAATAAAGAAGATTTAGATTCTACTAAGGATGTCATGCACTTGATTCTTCAAGGGGTTAGCTGTAAATATCGTCCCGTCTACTCTAATTATGGATTTTTTTATTTCTTGTTCATTTCAGCTTTTTTTTTTTTTTAATGATGCCAGGTAGACTGGAGAGCCCTTCTCATTTGGTTCGCAAGATGGCTAACGCTGTTGCTTTAGTCTTTTCAAAAGTAATCGACCCAAACAATCCTCTGTATCTTGATGACACATGTAAAGAGGAGATTATTGACTGGGAGTTCACATCAACAAATGCTGACGTGGCAGTATCTGATGACAAAGAAACGGATACAGACCATGATAAAGGCCGTATCAAAAAGGGTCATAAAGACACAAAAGATAACAAATTGATTGGGTTAGAATTACTTGATCCAGATGAAGTTATTGATCCTGCAACATTGAACAACGAGGCTGCTTCTGATGATGATAATGATTCTGAGATTTCTGAAACTTCAAGTGAATCCTCTTTACAGCCGTATGATTTGTCTGATGATGATACTGACTTGAAAAAGAACTTCTCACAGTTGATTGATGTTGTTGGAGCACTAAGAAAGTCTGATGATGCTGATGGTGTAAGTCTGTTTTGTAGTAAATAATCCGACCTTAGATAAAGAGATGATTTCTTATTTTTTATTTTTGATAAAATTTTGTAGGTTGAAAGAGCGCTTGATGTTGCTGAAAAGCTAATTCGAGCAGCTCCAGATGAACTTTCATTCATAGCGAGTGATCTAGTCAGGACGCTTGTCCAGGTTCGTTGCTCAGACTCGACTTTAGAAGGGGAAGAAGAATCAGCTGAAGAAAAGAGGCAAAAAGCGTTAGTGGCACTAATTGTAAATTGTCCATTTGGAAGTCTAGACCCGATACATAAACTACTATATTCGCCGAATGTAGACACCAGTCAACGGATAATGATTCTAGATGTCATGACAGATGCAGCAATCGAGCTTTCTAATTCAAAAACTAGCAGACAAAAGCACCGGTCAACACCCCAAATATTGACCATTTCCGAGACTCAACCATGGTTCTTGCCAAGTGGCACGGGGCCACATGGTGCAAGCGCATGGAAAGAGATCTCATCAACCAAATCTCCATTGAGTATGACTTACTCTTACGAGAGAGACCTCCCGGTCAAACCCGGTCAAATCAGGAGAGGGAAGTCAAGGCGGTGGGCCCGCAAAAACATAGTACAAGACGATGACGTGGATTGGTCGCGGAATAAGTTTCCTCCTTTTGCAGCTGCGTTTATGCTTCCAGCAATGCAGGGGTTTGACAAGAAAAGTCATGGCGTTGACTTTCTTGGGAGGGACTTTATCGTCCTTGGAAAACTTATTCACATGTTGGGTACTTGTATGAAATGTTCCGCTATGCATCCGGAAGCATCCGCTTTGGCACTTCCGTTACTGGACATGTTGAGTTCCAGGTATATTGCATGTTTTTTGGAAGGGTATAGTTGTCATTCTTATAATTGCCGGTTTTGATTGCAGGGACATAAGCCGTCATGCAGAAGCATACGTTCGTAAATCTGTACTTTATGCTGCATCATGTGTACTGTTGGCTGTGAATCCTACTTATGTAGCATCTGCACTGATTGAAGGAAGTAGTGAAATGGCTAGAGGTCTGGAGTGGGTGCGTACGTGGGCCCTCACTGTAGCTGAGTCAGACACCGATAAAGAATGCTACATGGTGAGGAGAATATAGTAAATTCAATCGTTTAATGTTATGTGTATAATTGGTTAATGGGTATTATGATATGATTCTGTCAGATGGCAATGGCATGTCTTCAACTTCATTCAGAAATGGCTCTCCAGACATCCAGAGCATTGGAGTCATCAGATAGCGTGGTCCAGGCAAGAGGCATAAGTCTTCCATCATCAAAGGGGACAATCAAAATCTCACTTTAATATGTCGGAAAATGCTGAATCGGTAAATTTTGGTGCTACCATTGTACATATGACGTTGGGGTTAAGGTCATTGGAAGGGTGAAATTTGCAACGTTTCCTATTTGTTTGTGTCTCATTTTTAGTTTACCTTTTTGAAGGTTGTAGAATGTAAGATGGTTAAAGTAAATACGAGATATTTAGTTCTGGTGGATGTGTGAATTTGTCTTTTGATATGTTTTGATTTGTTAAAGTGAAACCGGTTTGCATTTAGAGTAGAACTCGACAAGTTTACTAAAATTTTCCCAAAACGTTTTTGATAAGTTTAGTGGATTTTAACTTGTTTAAAATAGTTTGATGACTTATTTAAACAAATTCATCAAACTAACTCTATTGTAACTATATGTCTATATATCCAGTCATTATTGGTTATTTTATATATGTAAGCAGAAATTGTCAAACACAAAAAAATAACTTATCAACTTATTACGTTTTGTTGCCAAATAAATTAATCCAAAAATGATTTTTTAATACTTTTTTTTAACATAGAATAAGCTAACAACTACTGTTACAAATAAACATAAATTGTTTTAAGCAAGTAATCCCAAACACCTCTAAAGGTAAAAGTTTTCTTTCATGACTCTCACAGAAATGTTGGATTGGACAAGTAAAAAACGAAACTAACACATACCAAAAATGTTAAGAATGGATCAACTGTGTTAGCTTTTTGGAGTAAAAGTATAAATTAAAAGTTAAAGGACTAAATGTGTCTGTTAAGTGTTAATGTATAGAGTAGACCAGGGATGATTTTTGTAAACTTTACTCCGGACAAGAAGTCAAGAACATTGCGAAATTTCCAAGGGAAGTAAAAGCCATAGCAACAGAGAACCCCTGCTAAACCCTTTTCCATGGCGGTTTCCCCTTCATCTGCGTCTCTGTTGAACTCTCTCTCCTCCCTCTCGCTTTCTTCTTCTTCATCACCACCGATCACCGTTCCTCTTTCCGCTGCCTCCCCTTCCTGTAATGCATGGTCATTGAAGACACTAGAGATCAGACAAACTTTGATAACCCCCCTAATTCGTGAAGTCTGTCCTGATATCCAATCAGTTCTGTTCCCTTCGCTTGAGTTTTCGAATACCTTATGCTTCAAATCGGCGTATAACGTTCAGGTGATGGCGTATCCTGATGAATCCGAAGAGAGTCTGATCGGTCGGTTCCGGCGAGAGGTTTTCAAAGCGAACATCATACAAGAATCTAAGCGTAGGAGGTTCTTTGAGACTAATCAGGAGAAGCGAAAACGGAAAATTCGTGATGCTGCTAGACGAAGAGCCAGAAGGTCATGACTCTTTCCTTTCCGATTATTGAATCTGTTGCGTGCTTAAATATTGCATCTAGAGGATATCGTTTGGCTTCATTTCATGATCTCATCGGCGTACTCTTTGACTTTATAATGAATTTTTAGGATAATCCTCACTAGAAAACTGAATCTAGAACTTTTGATCATAGGAATACTAGGATCTACAATCAGATGTAATACAGTTTCAGGAAACTACAAATTAAATAAACAATGTTACATGGTTCAGGAGGTGTTTGGATGTGCTATATCAAAGCATTTATTCTGATTTCTGACTTCAAGAATCAGAATTAAACAATCATTTGATTCTAGCTAGAGTGGTAAGATAAATTACATCTACCCCAACTCTGATTATTCTGACTACAAGAATCAGAATCAGTTAATCACACAATCATTTGATTATAGTTAGAGATGGTTAGGTAATTTTACATTTACCCCCATCTTATTATACTGACTCTAGAAATGCAGAAATTAGAATCAGTTTTGCTAAATACCATCAAACTGATTATCAAGGTTTAAAAGTACAGAAAAGTGCCTCGAGGCGAAAACCCGAGGCGGACTCAAAAAATTATTATAAAATCGTATATATGTCATAAAAACAAGTTTATTCTAAGTTAATGGTATAGATTTGGGGTTTGCAATATAGTTTACCTTTGTCTTTATTGAATTCATATGTTCCTCAAATAACCAAACAAAAATTTCCAAATATGTGTCTCTTTATATTTTATAGATATCCTGTGTTTTTCTGTTAAAACTCGAGAATCCTTAAAAAGATGTGTGCTTCTTTTGCTCTATTTGTACAGGCGACCACGACCAATGGCCAAAAAGGAGGAAGTCCCACGAAAGAAGGTAGTTGATGATGAAAACGACAATTGGGAACCGATCGATGGTGAAATCCCCTATTGTCAATGAGAGCCAACATCCATTCTTTTGCTGATTTAGCTAGGGTTTGTTATTGTACCCTCAAAATCTGATTTACCTTTTGCATATATAAAAAGACATGTTTTCATATGAATGAACTGAAATTCTCATCTTTACTAATTAACTTGAAAAACTCATACTCGGTCTAAAAATTATAACATTTAATTTTATATTAGTCCAATAAATAAATTTAGTAATCAGAAATCTATCAACCAAAATAAAAAGTAACAAAGATATATATGTAGGTATATATCTTTTGCTTATTGTTATATTACAAAACACTATAGTTTATTTTTAA
The DNA here is from genome assembly GCA_023525715.1 of Cichorium intybus. Taxonomy (NCBI): domain Eukaryota; kingdom Viridiplantae; phylum Streptophyta; class Magnoliopsida; order Asterales; family Asteraceae; genus Cichorium; species Cichorium intybus. The sequence continues at coordinate 6,246,184 of CM042017.1, read as the reverse complement.
TATATGTACTTAACAAGTATCAAGAAAACAATCCTTCTTTGTAGACCAATTACTCTTTAACAATTAATTCCATCGTTTTCCAATAACGCTGGAAGGCCACCACAAACAAAAAATAAAATAAAATAAGAACATAATTGGTTTTTTTTTTTTAAAAAAAAGATCCATATTCATCCAATCATCCATTTCTAAGAGGTAAAACTTTTATCGTTCTTTTTTACAATCAACATGCGGCATAACCGACAAATGCTTGAAGCTCAGTATCCTGCTCAAGCTTGTGCATATTATCTTCACTCAAAACAACCCATGCTTCAATTCCATCAACCAATCTTGAATCCATAAGCATTATAGAGTTTTCATTATTATAATCAGTACCACTAATCCAAACCGGCTTTCCCCACCCAAAATCACTTTCATTAACTTCAAATCTACACCAACTACTAAACCTGAACACCCCTACACCTTCTTGACTAATATATTTTCTTATTTCCCTAAAATTACCTCTCGCTACCTCAACCCCATTTTCACCCATTAAACTCTTCAAATACTCACCATCAATCTTCCCAAACGACCCCCTCACTTTCCCCACAAGACTTCCCATGTCTGTCGTTTCATGAGCCACTGCACTAGCCATCTGAAAAAGATTACCAAATTGATGATCTGGCAACGAAGGCACCATCTTTCTCCTAAAGTTCACCACATGAAAAGCCACTGAGGCTTTACAATCATACACTGCAGCCATACACTTCCAGATCAAGGCCGTCACTACCTCAACCCTGGTGGGGTTGAACCCCACCAGGGTCGAATCAGACTTGACCGCTTCGTGTTTCAGTTTCTTTATCGCTAAGGAACTGAACAAGAACCTCTTTGTTACAAGTTTCTTAAACGGGTCCACAACTGTGGGACCTGTTCGATTGAACTCATACGAGTCCATTGGAGGGAACAGAACCGCCGAGTCAAGAACCGGACCCGTCAATGGAGTCTCGGGTCCGTTCGCCAGTGCGAACCAGTGGCTTACAAATGATGAAAAGCTACAAGCGTCTGCTATTCTATGAGACATGCATACACCAACCGCTATGCCACCACAATCAAACAAGTTAACCTGAATGGCTACCTGTTCTTCTATATATGATGATCCCATTAACACGAGTTGACTCAATTCTTCGATCACTGGATTCCTGACGATGCTCATAAGGTCACACTCGACTCTGGCTACTGAAAACTGAACACCTTGATCGACGCAGTCAATGGCGTTTTGGTTGTTGGTCAACCTTCCGGCTAAAGGGTAGAAACGAGTTAAGGTTTTAGAGAGTGAGGTTTTGAGTTTAGTGGTCATTGTGGACTGTGTTATGGTGGTGGATTCATGGTATGAGTAATAAAGAATGAATGGGATATGATGAGGATGAATCTGTTGATCTATGTAGGAGAGTTTGTAGGTTCTGAGGTCAGAAGGGGTTGAAGAAGAGGGTATGATAAGCTCTGTTGAAAGGAGAGTAACCTTCATTTTTAGGGTTAGAGAGAGAGAGAGAGAGAGAGAGAGAGAGAAGAAGTGTTCGAGATAGGTATGATAAGCTCTATTGATGCTTTTGACATGGGTTGGGTTGGGTTGGTGGTGGTACCCCACTTCAGACATCTGTTGAAAAAAGATATGTTAAATGACATAAGTAATTAAGAAGGTAGGTTAGTTTTAGTATAAACATTTGTCATCAATGGATGAACTCCTACCAAGACATTAATGTACCGTTTATTTTATTTTTCTGTCATTTCATCAAATACATCATGTTTTTCCAAAAAATTTAAATATCTATCCAAATAATACTTTATTCCACGTTATATTACGAGAAAAAAAGTTAAACTAAATCTTGATGTTTTTGTCTTGGGGTGGAGTGGGGATGGTACAGTAGTACACCCCTTGGTGGGAAGTGGGAAGTGGCCAAGTGGGAAAAGGCATATTAGCATTAACCAAATCTTGAAATTAACTAAACTACTCTTGATTTTCCCAGGTGAGGTGGGGTTGACATTTTGGAGGTTCAAACAATGAGGGACGGTTGAAAACCCGTCACAAGGTGTTCGACTCCCGCGCCGTTTCCAAAAAAAAAACTAAACTACTCTTGATGGGTGTGGGGCCACCCCTAAACATGGTATGTTGAAGAAAGAGCATATGTGATCCTTAAATTGGCAAATATCGGAATCCAATCACTCTTTTCATAATTTCATGGCAACAAACATATTAAAAGTGAAGTGAATGCACATGTGTCAGTCAACATGCCTCATGTGGTGTTCTTTTTATGGGAATCATTGCCAGCACATTCCTCTCATTCACACAGAATCCCTCGAAGAAAGAACCATAAAAATGTGAACATCCGATGCATTGGGATCGTGTTTAGACGTGTTAGCTTAAAAATTCATCCATCATTTTGCTAGAGGTGAAACGAACTCAAGGTACAAGCATTAAAGCTGACAGCACAACTGCACTAAGTGTGTTAATGACACTAAGTCACCAAAAATTTATTTGGCGGACGGTTCTTTCTTTGGTACCGTCCTTTAGCGACGACTTCTACACCACCTCACAAACGCTAAACGATTCTTTAGTCGACTTACTCTTTGAGACTCCACTTTAGGGTAGCATAACTTCTAGTCGACGTCTCATTCTGATGTCAATTGAGAGCAATTCCTTCCTTCTTTACTTGCAATTGTTGTGATGGTAAGCCTCCTTTTCCTGGATGTAGCTATGCTATTATTCTCTGTTACATTTTTATCTGTTTTTGTTACTTTGTTCATTATCATAAACCCAAGAATCTAAAATTTTGAATGTCACTGCAACCTCATTCTTTATTGTTCCATTTGCGATTTAAAATGTCTATTGATGAATCTATATATAAATTATGGCATTGTACATTTCTTGATATTTGTGAAAATGCCAAAGGCCCTAACCCGCATTAATGGTAAATCCGTACCCACATGTAATGATGATGAATTTTATAATATATGTGATGTCCATATTATCAAATTATTAGGGCGGGGGAGTGGTTCTTTCAACAGTGGAAACAGATATTTCCCAACCCTCCCAACTTTCAATGTCACATCATATTTTCTATATTAAATTTAATTAATTAAATCAAAAAAATAAAATAATATTTAATTTAATATTTAAAATAGTTTTAAAAAAGTAATAAATAAAATAAAAAGTCAAGTAATATTTAATTAAAAAGCACACCATTACAAAAAAAAACAAACATTAAAATTTAAATCCTAAATACGAAGAATTAAAACCTAAGCACGATAATTAAAACTTAAATAAAATAAGTTAAATAAACTATCGATCTAAATTACCTATGAGCTCTAGTTTGGAAGGGACTTATTGGGGGAGTAGAGGACTTAGGATTGAGTTTTAGAAGCATGTGCATTCCATTATCCAATTCCATTTAAAAGCCAAATTCTGGGTTTACTTACTAAACTCTTCGAGTCTAACTTTATTATTTTGAAAGGTACTCGTTGTGGATGATTATTAAAGGATTTAGAGATGTCCGTTGAAAAACATAGCTTTGGATATTTAGAAGACTTGGACATATATATTATCAGATGTAGTTTGTCTATTTAAACTCTTGGTTCTTGATTCATTTCGTGGCTCTCTCGTATGACTTGACAATATTTAAGATTTAAAGGACTTAATTGCTTGTGCCCAATTTCCCACAATTTGTGTTTTCTAAAAGAGTTGTAAGTTTTATAAAAGGGAAAATCTCGGAAGAACCCAACATATTTTCATCAAATTCTTAAAAAAACCACTATATTATTTTTATAGTACGTTAAAACCCTATATTTTCTGAAATGTTTAATTTAAGTTTCTTAATCTCATAGAAACCCAACATATTTTCATCCAATCATTAAAAAAACCACTATATTATATTTTTATGCGTTAGAACTCTTATATTTTCTAAAATTTTGTCTAATCTAATAGATTGTAACCAATAAACCCTTAAGAAGAGTCGGTTACCTAGCATTTGTGGTTGTCTAGGATTTACGGATCTAAAAACTTAAATTAGGCATTTCAACAAAATATAAGGGTTTTAATGCACCAAAAATAATATAGTGGTTGTGGCAGAGGTGGTGGTGTCAAAGGTGGTATGGTGGAAAAACCATCAAATTAGGGTTAGAACTTAAAAGACATCTTCCAAAATCAGAAACTATTTTTTATGTATCCTGGAAAAATAGGTTTCACATAACTTTTTATGTGTATAGTTTTCTAAAAAGTAGTTTTTTGTTTTAATGTCTGCCCTCCCATAGACATAAAAAGTTTTTTGTTTTAATGTATGTCTTCCGGTAGACATAAAAAGTCACGCAGACGTTTTTCTAAAAAAAATAAACACCATCTTATTAGTAAAAAAGGGTCCTAAAAATTTACGATCTACCATGTCTCAAGAGAAATTAAATATTTTGGTTTTGATTTTGATTTATAATAATTTTTTTTGAAAATATTGATTATGAAATAGTTACATGCAGGTTGTTTATCTTCTCTCGAAAATCTTTTGTATCAATTTCACTTTATTAATAGTAAATGAAAACCCGTATATGGTAATTAGGTATTATCAATTTGCGTTAATATTATATTTTATACATATGATATTATTAGTTTTTTTAGTAATCATCACATTTTAATCTTATTAATGTAACACCAAGACACTTTTTATATGTAAATATAATAAAAAGGGTAAATTGGTCATTTTACCTTAGAAGGGTAATTTGGTCTTTTGGACAGAAAATGATTTGGTTTGTAATAATATTTTTGGTTTTGGACTTAAAATGTTATTAATATAGGTTTTTGTCATAAAATTTGACAAGTGTGGCAAAAGCTTAAGAAATAGAACTCCAGGGGCTAAATTGTAAATTCTGGAGGTATAAATAGTGGAAAAGCTCTCCCACATGTGCAGAAACTTGGAGAAGCTACGTGAGAGGGTTTTCTTTGTACGGATTCTGCAGAACTTGAAGATTTCTTGAAGGTTTAAGCTAGAAATCCGAGTTTGGCTTTGAATTGAAGATTTAGAAGCATTGGAGGTTAGTAATTCAAGTTCTAACCTAGGTTTTTCTTGGTGGGTTTTATGGATGAACTGAAATCTGTAATTTCAGTGTAATCCATGAGGCTTGCACATGATTTCTGGGTTCAAACATGTTCATATGATAAGAACATGTCATTGAAACAATTGATTTTGTTGATTTTGAAGTTTTGGGGTTTTTGGAACTAAGAACCCTAATTTCTGTAATTGATTGATTGAGTTGATTTCAAGGAGTTAAAACCTTGTATAAATGGAAGGTTTTAGTCTTGAAATAAACCCCATATGATTAAGAACAAGAATAAGAACTTAATATGTCAAAACAGGGTGCTACAGTGCAAAATCGGGACTGAATCTGGACTGCCCAGCAAGAGCACGGGTCGTGCTCTTTATGCACGAGTCGTGCATACATTGGAAATCAAAGTACATTGCATTTTAAGCCTTGCACGAGTCGTGCTCCTCAAGGCATAAAAATGCACGAGTCGTGCTTGCCTGGCAGGGGGTTCAAAAACGTGAATTTTCGCTAAGCAAGTCCGATTTACCTCAAACTTGAACCATAAGTCCATGATGGTTTGAAAAGTCTTAGAAAAATACTAAATTGAGTTTTCGACTCTCCGAGGGCACTGTAGAACAATACGAATGCCTCAGTAAAGCGTATAATTCATGGAAAGATGGTAAATGGAAAGTTTATCATTTAGACATTGTTTGTAATGTTATTATATGGAACTCTTATGCATTAGAGTCAATTAAAATGATTGTTAACCTATAATCATTGTGAAAATGAATGAAATTATAGGTATGGGATAAATGGTTGTGGTATACGCAAAGGCAAGAAACAACCGAAATTAAATGCAGCAAGTATCCAGGTGAGTAATCTCACTTATATCTTATATGATATGTGTTGATTGAACTGTTACAGGTTGAAACTGTTTTGGGGACAAATTTGACAGAATTTCGTGATGAAATAAAAGACAATACCAGATAAGCCGTGAGTCTGCGATAGACAAGAACGGAGCTGTGAGTCATTAATACGACAATACCAGATAAGCCGTGAGTCTGTGAAAGACAAGAACGGAGCTGTGAGTCAATAATAAAAGTAAAAAGACAATACCGGGTAAGCCGTGAGTTAATGAAATGACAAGAACGGAGCCGTGGGTCTAGGCAAAAGCGGGGCAAACTCGTGAGCCATAAATGACTATGAAATAAAATGTTATTGAATGGTACGGCCACTTGTGGCTATGATATTGGATGTATATCCAACTGGTGCGGCCTATTTGGCTATGATAATAATGTTGAAACTGTTTGGTGCGGCTTATATGGTATGCCCAGGAAATATGGTGCAGTCAAATTGTGACTACGAAATATAGAACATAAAGGGTTAGATATGATTAAACGTGCAAATAGCTGACGTGATTTGATACTTATATGTTATTATGGTTCAGCCTGTAGGGCTATGAAGTAGGATGTGAAATCCTAAGAGATATATAGTCAGCCAGTCAGACTAGGAGTTTGGATCCGATATTCAAACATATATACGGTTAGCCGTAAGAGGCTATAAAATGGGACTTGATATGGAAAAGATGAGTAGAAAGAGACTTATCATATATAGAGAATTATATATGAATGTATTACTTATACATGTTATTTGCAGATATGATTACTCACTGAGCTTTATAGCTCATGTTATTTGTTAAATGTCCCTGCAGGTTAGCATGATCCTGATAAGGGAAAAGATAGAGTCCGTGACTAAAGAAGTGAGACTTATAGATGCTGTCAGTAGCAGCCCGGCTTCAAAGGAGATTATGGTATTTTATATTCTCCTTGATACACTTGTATCCGTTTTTAATAAAATATACCCCTTTTGTTATGGTTTTACGTATTGAAACATTTGTTTTAAATGAAAATTTTTCAGGGGTGTTTTTGTTTTAAAAGCCGGGTGTTACAATTAATAACTTTGAATTGTAAGATATTTGAAAATATATTATATGAATATTATAAACAGCAATTTAAAATGGCAAAATGACACCATCGTCCAATGAACTTTTAACTTTTGGTTTAAAAGGTCATTGAAGTTATTTTTTTGGTTTTCCAATGGAATGAACTATATTATTTCGGGTTAAAAACACTATTGACCCCCAAATGAAGGGGTCAACCGGTTAAAGACGTCTAGTCAGCTGTTATGTCACTCTTTCTCACTCATAGTCAGCTATAATGTCACTTGTACTTACCCCTAATCAGCTACCTACATTGTTTCGAGATTCAATCGCAATCGGGCTTTTCTTGAACGGTATATCTCATTTTCGTGATTCTCGTCGATTTCCACCCATGCATTTGGGGATATTTCTAATTTTTCTTATATTTCCACCCATGATGGGGGTTCTCTTCGATGTCCACCCATGATAGGGGTTTCGTGGCTGCACCTTCACGAGTGGAGGTTTCAGGTTCGCCGATGAGTTCTGCGACGGCGATCCCAGAACACTCTGTTCCCTTCTTATCATATAACGAAAGATCAAAGCATGGTTTACAGACGGCTTATCTGAAGCATCAACATCAATTTCAACAAAAGCAATTTACCAGTTTTGATTTGGCTTCTTCCAATTCAGCTTTGAGGTATATCATAATACTCTATCATACGATCTACCAGATGTACCAATCTCCGGGCCAACACCATCCTCAAAATCCGACAATGGGACAGCAGAATTTCGTGTATTATATGCCCCAACAAGGGTACAACTTCCCAATGTAGCAACAACAACCTACCGATTCTGATTCTCCCCTAAATAATCAATCTACTCCGAAAACTGAATTTCCGTCACGTATTGCAGAAGAACAAATTCAGGGGGTGCGAGAAAAAACTGAAACCGAATAACCCGCCCGAACCAAATTAGAAATGGGTAAAACGGTTCGGGTTATTCGGGTATCGGGTGACTTAATCGGGTAAACCCAAACTGTATAAGCTTAATCGGTTCGGTTGTTGGGTAAGGGTGTTCACTTTCGGGTAACCCGATTAACCCGAATAAGGTTTAATTAAAAAAATGTATTTTATTTAAAAACATGGGTATTTTTGGTCCTTATAGAAATCAGGAGATACGGTTCTCCTAAATCCCTAATCATCGAGTTGAAGTCTGAAGTCTCACACAGTCCACGCTCACTGAAGACGCCTCCGCCTCCATTGATCCACTCCACCCTCCGGCGGGCCTCCACTGATCTACTCCAACTTCCGGCGGTGGCCGACGGACGACGGCCAGCCCTCCACTCCACCCTCCGGCGAACAACAGAGACTCTTCACTCTCCAATCTCCATCACAATTGACGACTTCAGACCTTCAGTGATTCACGCATCGAACCCAAATCAAAGCCAAGGTAATCGATTATGTCTTTCTGGAACCCAAATCAAAGCAAAGGTATTTCAATTTTGAAGCAACGATCTTGGCCTGTTACTGTTTCTTTATTCTTTATGAGAAATTTGTGTTGCTATTTCTGTCTTTCTGAGAAATTGGTTATGTAATCGATTATGTCTTTATTCTTTTTCAACGATTATGTCTTTATTCTTTTGCAACGATTATGTCTTTAGTCTTTCTGAGAAATTGGTTATGAAATTCGTGTTACTGTTTCTGTCTTTCTGAGAAATTGCCTCATTGGGTGTATTAATCGATTATAGTCTTTCTATTTCTGTAAACCGGTGTTGCTGTTTCTTTATTCTTGAGATATTTTTGTTGGTGACTTGTAGGAGGCTGTAATCGATTATGTCTTTCTGTTTCTGTAAACTGTAATATTTCTGTTGTTGTTTATGTTGTTTGTTGCTGACTTGCTGTAAACTGTAAACTGGAATATTTCTTTATTCTTGAGATATTATGTCTTTCTGTTTCTGTTGCTGACTTGCTGACTTGAGATATTTCTGTTGTTGTTTATGTTGTTTGTTATTTATGTGTGTATGTGTTTATGTTTGGGTGTATAAGTGTATTAATGTTTCTCTAAACTATAATTTTAATACTAATTGTTGTTTTTTTAAGTGATAGATGTCTCAATCGATTAATTTGAGTAATGATGAAACAAATCAAACAATGGATAAACGTACTTCTGTTACCCTAATAACCCATACCCGCATTACCCCTAACCATTTAACCTGTTACTCAAATAAACCGTACCCGAATAACCCATACCCGAATAACCGGAAAACTGAATAACCCGAACCTTATACGGTTCGGTTTCGGCCAGTTAACCCACCACCCAAATACCCGAATAACCCGGGCCCAAATAACACCCCTATCTGCAACTGGTTAGGGTTCCATCTGGTCCGCAATATTGTGGTGGAGGTAATTATGCGTATGAAGGGCAACATATTTACTATCAACACCAGCAAGGGCCTAGTCGGAGTCTTCAAAGGTGATGGCATGGAGGGCAATGATTTGCGTGTAGCAGGCGAAGGAGACGATTTTGATGCAGATTTCTTCACGGTTGTGGTTTTGTTATTTATCAGCTGCGTTTTGTTCTTCAGAGTTTTTTGGGGTTCAAATTGGGCGTGTTTCTCAACTCTCTTTCCAGAAATTGTGAATTATGTTGATGCGGCTAGGGTTTGCGGTCGAAGAGGAGGACATTTGGGATTCCTCTGATAACACCTATAGTGTCAGCCACGTAGATGAGATCCGCCTATGTGGCAATGTAACCGGTTGAATTGTATTAAGGGACTAAATAAATAGGTCAATCTGTAGTACCCTTAGAAAGCAAAAAAAAAAAAAAAACCTTTAATGACCATTTAAACCAGAAGCTAAAAGTTTATTTCGCTTCAGTGTCATTTTGCTATTTAAAATTTAATTGAAACTTGTAAGTAATTATTTTATACTAATATATTTATTATCCAACATTAACCTTTCAATTTCAAATGGAGGATCAGGCTTGAATACAAGTCATCTTAAAAACATGAGAAAACTGCAAAAATGGTCCCTGTGGTTTGCTATATTTTGTGGTTTTGGTCCAAACCTTTACATTTTTGTATGGATGGCTCTTTTTGAGAGGTTTCTATGTGGTTTTGGTCCCTTTGCAGATTGAAATGTCCATTTTACCCTTTTAATTTCTTTTTTTTTCTTTTTACCCATTTGCTTTTTAAATAATTAAAAAAAATAAAAAATCACCAACCTCTCTCTCTCTCTCTCTCTCTCTCTCTCACACACACACACAGAGAAAACCCACCTAGATCTGTATTCTATACCAACTCATCTCTCCTCTCATCATCCATTCTCTGTGTTTGCTTGAACGGCTCACCACTCTAATCTTTGCCGACTGGAAGGGCATATCAGGCAACATTCCGGCGTGTATCACATCCCTTCCTCGCCTTCGCATCCTGGATCTCATCGGTAAAAATCCCCTCTGACATTGGAAAACTCGGAAAACTCACCGTTCTGAATGTTTCTGATAACAACATCACCGGTAACATTCCACCATCTATTGTAAACCTTGGGAATCTCATGCATCTCGATCTCAGCTACAACCGGATCTCTGGTGAAATTCCGGGTATAGGCAATCTCTCATTGATGAGCAGAGCTTTATTGAAACAAAACCAACTGACTGGGAGTATTCCTATTTCAATCACCAAAATCTACCGTTTGGCTGATTTGGATTTGTCAATGAATCGGATCTCCGGTACAATTCCTGCTGAACTCGGATCAATGCCGATCCTCTCCACACTCTATTTAGACAACAACCAACTCTACGGCGGATGACGGAGTGAGGCCAGTAAGGTGTGCAGAGTGGGTCATGCCCCAGCCACCGGAGCCCCGCCTTGGCGTATCCGGTCGGTGATGGTACAAAGGAGTACAAAGAAGGAAGCTCTTCTGATGGATGCCATCTTCGTTGCGACGTATAATGGAACCTGCAACCAATTTTCAAAATCAAACTTTGAAACATTTTCGAAGTCAATCCCACTGTTCTTGTATTCAACGTATTTTAAATTGATCGATATACCTAAGGAAACAGAACACGACAATACAACATTCATCAAAATCTATAAACGTAATCAAATCGATTTCATGGAAAAACCTAGTGTAAGGATATGAAATCCCAGCATTATTTATCAAAATCCCAACATCTAATCCCTCGATTGCATCGGTGATCTTCTTAATACCCTCGGATAAATCACTGGTAAGATAAAAAAACGACATTCTTTATCTGGGTTTTTGAGAATTTGGATTGAATCTCAGAGGAAGCGTCTTCTAGTTTCTTAGGGTTTCGACCCACCAAGATCAATTAAGATTGAACTGGGAAACAAAATCAAAGATTGAACTCGTCGGATTCTTTTGCCGACGGAGTAGTAAGAGTTCCAAGCCACTGGTGAAGCATAAAGTCCATCCATGGAGAGAGAGAGAGAGAGAGAGAGAGAGAGAGAGAGAGAGAGAGAGAGAGAGAGAGAGAGAGAGAGAGAGAGAGAGAGAGAGAGAGAGAGAGAGGAGGTATCGGGTGATTGAATTTTGTATTTCTTTTAATTATTAAAATATGTAAATAGGTAAAAAGAAAAAAGGAAAAGAAATTAAAAGGGTAAATTAGACTTTTCAAATTGGACAGGACCAAATTCACAAAGAAACCTCTAAAAAAGGACCATCTATACAAATTTGCAAAGGTTTTGACCAAAACCACAAAAAACAGTAAACCACATGGACCATTTTTGCAGTTTTCTCTAAAAACATTATAACATTTTTTGAGATAGTAAGTTGGATGGAAAATTTTAGCTAAATATGAAACGAGAAATTGCATAAAACAACAAGCTATTTTTCCAATTTATTATTTCAAACAAATTATTTTTCTAATAAATATAGCGACATATTTCGGATTACTTCAATTAGGTGTCACATCTTAATTTAAGTAGAACTGAACTTAATAGAAACAACAAAACAATTAATATAACATATTCGTATGGTGACAAATGAGAAAGAGTTATTATAATTTACATTGTATTTATTCTTATCTTTTAACTTCTTTTTCTATCGTCGTTATTATACTCGTATCCTAGTCATCATCTTCCAATGAAACTTCTTGTTCTTTGTATTATTCTTAGGTTTTCTTTCATTGTCATTGTCGGAACGATACAATTTTTCATATTCATTTTAAAATTTCCTTAGGGTGACATCATCTCACATGTAATAGCAATATAACAAATTGTTTGTAGACCAAATTACATAAATAGTTGCTATATTATATAAAAAGTTAAATGTTAAGTTTCTAATTTCTTTTTACAAGAATGGTTTTTTGTGATTTCAGATTTTTAAGTGGTTGACCATGAATTCATGTAAGATTACATTCCTATCTTTTTTTTTTAAATTTAATTTATATTTCTTTTAACTAGTTTTATGTAAAAACAAGATACCCCCTCCCTCGGACACATACACATACACCCACACCTACCATCTCTTTTTATCCTAAATACAGAATACAAAAACCTAAATACGTTAAAAACACTAGCGATCCAGGTAGCTATGTAGGTATGCTCAATGTGGTCTACAAGATCCGAAAGAAGTCTTTGGTGGATTCCTTCGTTGCGTAATTCGAGAATCATATCATCGTTAACTTCTACTTCGATTGGGAGATATGGATCATGTACTCATGTACTAGACAGATAGCATTACCTTCATCTTGGATGATCATGTTGTGTAATATGAGGCAAGCGTACATGATATCTTTACATCGATCGAGTTCCGTGGACTGTGCAGGCTGTCTGATAATAGTCCATCTTGCTTTTAGTACGCAAACGCTCGTTCAACGCCATTTCTTGCCGCTTCTTGGGCCGTCTTGAAACACTTCTTTTTTGGGCTAACCGGGTGTGAAATTGATTTCACAAAGGTTGCACAGTTAGGGTATATCCCATCAGCAAGACAGTACCCATGCTTGCATTATTCCCCCTCCAAAACATATTAACATGTTTGTGCTGTACCAAGAATGGTATCATTAAATAGTGGTGATTGGTACAAAACATTCAGATTGTTGTTGCCCCGGGCGACACCAAAATATGAATGTCATATCCACAAATCTTGTGACGCTACTGCTTCAAGTATAATTGTAGGATACCTATGATCACCTCTCATGTACTGGCCTCGCAAATATGTTGGACAACTCCGCCAATCCCAATGTGTACAATCAATGCTACCCAACATACCATGAAATAAAGGAGGTAGGGGTGCAGAGACAGCCAGGAGGTTTGCCTAGAAGCAGCCACCGAAGAGTGCATAATAGCTCATTGATTGAGCGCTCTTGCGCCGAAGATGAATGGGGCTAAGCGATTTGTCGAAGCTGTGGGATGTAAAAATACATCGGTAGGGGAGGGTTCCGCCTTAGAGTGAAGCACCTGCGCGAGCGGTAGTGGACGAAGCGGAAGCGAGAATGTCGGCTTGAGTAACGCAAACATTGGTGAGAATCCAATGCCCCAAAAACCTAAGGGTTCCTCCGCGCTTCGTGTGCAGCGTACAACAGTTGAATGTCGCTGGATGTTGGTATGCGTATGTATTCTGCACCATATAACTGAACAACACTATAGCAAAAGTTATAGAGGCTTTCACGAGATGTTCGTTCTGACATGTTCAAGTACTCATCAAGTGAATCGGGGGTGCTCCCGCCTACCAATTGACAGATTGCTGATGTGCATTTATGCAATACATTGAAACCTTTAACTCCACCGACATTATAAGATGTGTGAAAATATGGAAAATTCTTTTCCAAGTCTTCAACAATCCACACAAACAATCTTCTACTCATCCAAAACCTATTTCTGAAATTAGTATCCCCAAACTTTGAACTGGGGACAAAGTAATCTTGAATGTTCTCAGCAGTTTCTCGATCTCTGTATAGATAAGTTCTAGAATGAGGAGTGCTAGAACTTATAGTATCGTGGAACAAAAGAAGTGCAAATTCAGCAACAGTCGCGAACGTATGAGCATCGTTTGGTGAATCAAACGATGACGATAAGCACCGACTAGGTTCATTCAGTATTCTGCTGTGGACATACGTATCGGAAGAATCGGAAGAACTTATTTCAACTTAAAATTAAATTGAAATTGGGATAATAAATGTGTTTTTTATTGGGTTGAGGCAAAAAAGAGTGAATTTGTGGAGAAAGAAGGGTTGATTTTTTTTTTTTTTTTTTTAAAAAGGGTGTGGGTTCACTCGGCTTCACCAAAACCGCAAGCAAACCAGATATGGCCTATGTACGGCGAACCGGCGGTGGCGGGACAGCGGTATCGGCGGTCCCGTGGCCATTTATCTCCCGAACCCGCTCTATATTTCAATTACACCATGCACCTTAAGTCAAATAAAACATTAGCTAAAATGGTAATAATAAAATAAGTGTAAAAATGTCCAATCCTCCATTCTAGCCTTCTAGGAGTTATATTTTACGATAAAAGATGTTCAAGAATATACATAAAAAATATAGATTCATAATAGAAATATTTAGAATATGTTTACGTTTTCCGGGATGGGTCAAAATAGATAATTTTATAGACGAGTTAAAATATGTCTACTTGGATACTCCATTATTATTTTTGTCTTTTCTATAATTTTCTTATATATTTAACATCTTAAATATGATCAAAAAACTATCAATTAGAATAATAATTCAATTTTTTGTAAATGAAATGAATACATTAAATATAATATGGGTGATTTTTGAACGGTACAAACTGTTTTTTTAACTCTTTTCTTTTTTGCTAAATGTCATTCTTAATGTTGTTCATTTGATCCATTGTGAATATAAAGTTAATCCAAACTGGTCTGTTTTAAACATGTCCACATTCTTTTTTATTCCTGGATTCCACATTTTATTTTCTCTCACCCCCAAAATTCAATGCTCTCACCATTGATATTGGATGCTACATCTCTATATATGCTCTTAGAGATGAGTTACTTGTGATCTTATTGAAGTTCATACAAAGTCAAAGTGGCGTTTTATTGGCTGCGAAGAAATCCAGATAAGGAAAGCTCATCTCGATCGCTCTTAAGGTTTCCAGCAAGACACCGCCACAATGGGCTTCGATTTCCAACCCAAAACCAAACAACCTTTCTCTTCCGCAATGGTGTACCCTTCACAAATTTCAAGTTTCGCCAGCCATTGTTTTGCTCGACTCACAACTTTGATTGGTGAAGCCTGGAAACCTGCCCTACTCATTCGCCTCCTCCATTGATCCACCCTCTCATGCCTTTCAACCCGATTAGGCCCTTCACAGCTCACAATGTTCTTGATTTCTTCCGCAAAGTAAAACTGTTCGATTTTGGCGCGTTTAGTATCGTATTTAGGTAGCATTGCATCGAGTGCATCGAAAATGGCAGAGTAATAATGTAGTGCTTCCATGAACCTCCCTATAAAGAAAGGTCCGTTATGGTTCGAATCCTGTTCAACAAGAACCATAACTTTTGGTGCGAGCTCGTGGATTATTTGTAGAACCGAGTTTAGAGCACCCCGGCTCTCTTTTACAACACAGTGAAGTTGGAGAATGCTGTTTATCACTAGGACTTCGTTTTTGTAGGCTGTAATGTCCTCCGGTTTAAGGGTCTCCAAACTACTTTCCACGGTAGAAAACTCGAAGTTTATGCCTTTTTCTCGGGCATAGGCCTCTAGTTCGTTACCAATGGTAACAAACTGGTTAACGCAGGGCCCGACTGCGGTGATCCTTAGGCGACGTGGAGTCGGAGTCTGACTAGCCAGACTCTCGATCAACGCACGCCACTGATGTCCGTGTTGTAGACCTAGTGTCATTCCTAGGTCCACAACATGGACATAATTCTCTCCCTCAAAGGCTTCCAATATCGATAAGTTGGCGACAAAGTGACTGAATTGTATATGTGGGCAAGTCTCATAGACTAATCGCAACGCCTCTTCTTTTTTGTCTAATGCGATGGCGTTCAAGTTTTTTGCAGGGACAACTAGACCGACCGCACCAAGTGGTTGCACTAATGTCAGTCGGTCTGTGAGCCCCTGCATGAAACAAGACGCCACCCTTTGGAATGAAGACCCGAAAACAAGAGCGTCACTCCGAAGCTCAGCCAACAAATTCGAAGCATGAGCTTTATCACGACAAGCAACGGCCTCAGCGCATGAAACTAATAACTGGACGAGATGCATTCCGTCCCTATTTTTGTCATCCTCTAAGTTTCCATACTCTGAAATCGAATCTTCAATGGCCTCAGCTTCTTTATATCTTTGTGTATACGTCCATATATGGTCCCGAAACCGAAGTTTAGGTAAGCTATTCACACTATTACTCCGGTAGATTGCCACATTTCCTCCATCTATGAAATTGGCATCGTTGAATTTTGAATCTGGCAAGCTTTTTGATCTTTTCATCTTGCTATGGCCGAAAGATGCATTTGACAAGCCCGGTATCTGCCAAGGGGAGTTTGGATTGTCGAGAACTGACAAATAACGTCGCGAGTAGAAGGATGTGATCGAATGATTTTGACCTTCATTGTCTTCATAGTTTTTCGGAAGATCATTGGGACCCAGATCATAAAACACGTCTGATTTACGTTTCGTAACACCAATGCTGAATCTTGGATCAACCCCATTGACGCCCACTTTCTGAAGGTTCGTATTCTGTTCATTGTAAAGTGGGTTTGCCAATAAACCAGGAGCCATTGAAATCTCTTCTTATAATCTTTCTGTTGTTTGAAGTTCAGAAGAGACTCAAAAAGGCTCTGAAAAAACCATAAGCCAGGCGAATTCGACTTATATAGACATTAAGTGTTCTTGGTTCTCGTGATTTAGATAAATTAAACGGAAAACATTGTCTAAAATTGATAAAATACTAGGGATTGTTGACTTACTTTGGTGTCTTTTACATAGGGAAATATATGCTTTGCAGTTTGCATAGAGCAATGAAATTGCGCCCCAAAGGTCCCAAGGTATTGGAGGTAAGAGTATAAGAATTAGGGGACAAAATCGATTAGCGAAACTTATTTACCATTTGTGTACTTATTAAAAAATTCTCAGTTTTCCCATTTAGTTGTGTTATTTATTAAATATTCTCAGTTTCCCTCACGCATTGGTTTCTCAGGCTCTTCTTCCTCCCTTGGCCGTGCGTCTTCCTCCTCACTCTGTTTCTCTCTTCCTTGTCGGTTACAGAAACCGTCTACGCTGCCGTCTACGGTGGCCCTCACCCATTTCCCCCCACCGTCTCCATCCTTTTCCAACTGCCATTGCAGATAAGCACTTATTTCATTTTGGCATCTCTTCATCTACCTCGTCTCTATTTGGGGACTTTTTCTCGTAATGAATAGTAGGCATACAATCAAGACATGGCAAATATTAATCACAAGACGTGATTTGCTCACTGTATTCATTTTATCGATGACAATATAAAAATGACTCAAATTGATTTAAGGATACAGTTGGATTAATCGTAGGGTAATCAAGAGAAAACATTTTATCAAGATCCGTACAGATTAATCAGAACAGAACGTTTGCATCCTGGGTTGATATTTTGATGAAAACCCACAAATTCTTTAAATTGATTCAAGGATGCAGTTTGATGTATCACATGTTTGAAGGATCAAATTATCAATTAGTTATGTTACATGCCATAAGAAACATTTCTTTCGAAAGTTGTAATCTGTATTGTTCTGTCTCTTTTTGATGAAATATTTCAACTCCCTCAAATTCCTTCAACTCCGTTTATGTCCTACCTACGCACACATCAGAATTTTCATCGTCATATTCCTTTGTTCCATCAACTTCGACTTGTTTGATGGGGTGTAAAGATTTGTCCTTCCTGAGCACACTATCATGGTGCTACTGTTTCCCCATATAAACTTATCCAAGTTAGAGTGAAGGAGTATCAGTAAATAAAATTGGACTTAATTTTTTCTATAGGATTTAAGTTTGGTTTAAATCAGTTATGACTTCTAGATTTAATTTTTGGTTTTCCTAAATTTGTATTTGTAAGTGATGGTCGCCGGAAACAACTAACGTGGCAGAAAGAACAGTGGTGATGCTAGATAGTTTAAGAATTAATCAAATATTAAAAAAATAAAAAGACACGTAGAAAGTAATTCATTATCTTTTGGTAATAGATTTTTAAACTACTATGGTTTGATAGATATTTTTGAAAAGTATTATACCAATGTACATAACTTCCTATCGATCATGTTTCTCTCTAGCGGTTACACTCTGGAGCAATTGCACAGTGACGACCTGGAAGCAGATTTCCCACTGTTATATTATAATTTTATAACTAAAACGTGGTTTTAGCGTGATGAATAGTGAGGTACGAATATAGAGACAATTATTCATTCACTCAAAAATAATTTGGGTTTTAATGGTTAGTTGGAATTGAATTTGATGCAATCTCACTATTTTAGTGATCGATTTGAGATGGTCTTAGCACCATCTATGTAACATGTCATATGCATGTAAAAGTTTAGAGAGATTGAATGGTGGAAAAACTCTTCCAATTTTCGTATATCTGAAACAATTAGGTTACAAGACTTTATATACATACACAATACAACTAACTCTCCTATGACCTGGGGATACAAGATAAGAACGGGTAATTATCACAAAACTGTTTGTTAGCTCTCGCCAACACTCCCCCTCAAGGTGGAGAATGTATATCTACCATTCCCAGCTTGCCAAGAGAGCTATAAAACACTCTCCCGCACACTGCCTTTGTCAACATATCAGCTAGTTGGTCTTCCGACCTTACATGTGGTAGCTCCACAGTCTTCCGCTCTAAGTGATCCTTAAGAAAGTGTCGATCAATCTCAACGTGTTTGGTTCTATCATGTTGAACTGGATTATTTGCGATCTTCACAGCTGACTCATTATCACAATACAGCTTCATTGGAGAGCTTAGGCTTATTCCCAAATCTCTAAGAACTCGTTTTATCCATAACAGCTCACAAGTCCCATTCACCATTCCTCTAAACTCCGCTTCTGCGCTTGATCTTGAGACCACTTTCTGCTTTTTACTCCTCCATGTAACTAGGTTACCTTCAACAAACGTAAAATAGTCTGATGTAGATTTTCCATCGGATCTATCACCCGCCCAGTCCGCATCCGTAAACCCACTTACATGACAATCCAACTTCTTCTCAAAGAATAGACCTCTTCCTGGAGATGACTTTAGATACCTTAAAATTCAAAAAACAGCATTCATGTGTTTCTCACTTGGTGCGTGCATGAATCTACTCACGACGGACACAGCGTAAGCTATGTCAGGTCGTGTATGAGACAAGTAAATCAACTTCCCAACTAGTTTTTGATATCGGTCCTTATTAGCTGGAACTTGATCAGGACTATTTTCCAAGTGATGATTCATTTCAATAGGAGTATCGATTGGTTTACAGTCCAACATACCCGTTTCCGCTAATAGATCTAGGACATACTTTCTTTGGTTCATTGAGATCCCTTTCTTTGATCGAGTAACCTCAATACCTAAAAAATACTTTAGGTTTCCCAGATCCTTTAGTTCAAATTCAGCAGCAAGTACTTTTTGAAGTTCTTTAATCTCCTTCTCGTCATTTCCAGTAACTACCATGTCATCCACGTAAACAATCAGGGCTGTTACCTTTGTCAATCTTGACTTCACAAACAAGGTATGATCGGCATCGCTTTGCTTGTAACCAATCTTTTTCATAAACTTAGAAAACCTACCAAACCATGCACGTGGTGACTGCTTCAATCCGTATAAGGCCTTCTTCAGTTTACAAACTCGTCCATGTGTATTGATACCCGGCGGTGGTTCCATGTAAACTTCTTCTTCTAGAAAACCATTCAAAAAAGCGTTTTTTACATCAAATTGTCTCAAGGGCCAGTCTTTATTTGCAGCAATTGATATAAGAATTCTGATAGTATTAATTTTTGCTACGGGTGCAAACGTTTCTCCATAGTCGATTACATGCTTCTGTGTATAACCCTTTGCTACTAATCTTGCTTTATATATGTCAATTTTCCCCTCTGCGTTAAGTTTCACCGTAAATACCCATCGACATCCCACCATTTTAACTCCGACTGGAGGGTTCACAACCTCCCACGTTTCGTTCTTTTTGCAAGGCTTCCATCTCATTATTTATCACCTTTTTCCATCTAGGATCTTTCAAGGCTTCCTCCACACTGTCAAGTATGGTAATAGCATCTAATTCTTTCACTAGTAACGCGCGTGAACTAGCTAGGCGATGTTGTGATACGTAATTGTTGATTGGGTACCTTCCTTTGGCATTTAGGTCTGGCTCGTATTGCTTTCTCGGCTTTCCTCGAGTGCTTCTGGTGGGGTATCTTTGAGTACTTTCGTGTTCCGCGTCTGATAATTCTCCTTCGCTTTCACTTTCCTGTAAAATATAATTATCGTGAACTATATCGTCATTTTCTTGTAGTACAACATTATTATCTTGTGTTTCGCTTATAATCGTGTCATCTTCATGCTGCTGCTGCTTCTCTGTTGTTTCTGTTTTGTTTTCTTCGTTTTCTACACCGGTATTGATGGTGCTTGAGTCGAGAAAACCTCCTTCATTTACTAGTTTACAATCTTCATTCGGGGTCACTTCAACACCTTTCTCCCCCTGAAGTGGGCCCTCATAAGCAAAGTAAGGCACGGACTCATGGAATGACACATCGCGAGAAATGTGCACTTTGCCTTTGATGGGATCAAGGCATCGGTAACCCTTTTTAAAGTCAGCATACCCTATGAAGGCACACCGGACGGACCGTGGTTCGAGTTTACCAGTGTTTTGATGGACATATGCGGTACAACCAAATACTCGTGGTTCAAGGTTTTGCTTGTGCAGAGTTCCAATGATATTATGGAGTTTCTGAAGAGGTGTAGCAAATTCAATAACTTTAGAGGGAGTACGATTCATAATATATGCAGCCGATCGGACCCCTTCACCCCAATATTGACGGGGTACTTTCATATCGAATAAGTATGCACGTACAATCTCGAGTATGGATCGATTTCGTCGTTCTGCTAACCCATTTTGTTGTGGGGTTCGGGCACACGAAGTCTGGTGTCGGATTGAGTTAGCGGTGCAATATTTTTTCATTTCTAAGCTCATATACTCACCCCCATTATCCGACTGAAGAGTATGAATATCTTTCCTGTATTCAGTTTTTACCAACCTATGAAGATCTATGAAAGCATTGAGCACTTCTCCTTTAGTTTTAAGGAGAGATACCCACGTCATGCGAGTGCACTCATCAATAAAGGTGACAAAATAACGAGCACCACTAGGGGTGGCAATTGGGGCTGGCCCCCATACATCCGAGTGAATTGTCATAAATGGAAACATAGCTTTATGATCACTAGGGGAATAAGAACTTCTTTTGTGTTTTGACAACTCACAAACATCACAATTAAACACATTGTCTGAAAGATTCAAAAATAAGTTTGGTTTCAATTTCCTAAGATACATAAAAGAAATATGCCCCAGACGGCGATGCCATAACACAGCTAAGGCTTTATTCGCTTGAATTACTCCAGCATGATTTGCTTGACTCCTATAGTCTTCTTCCAGGTAATATAGCCTCCCTCTCCTAGTACCATAACCACGAATCTGATGAGTCCTCATGTCCTGAAACACACAGTCGTTTGGCCAGAAGGTAACATAGCAATTTAGTGCCTCAGTGATTTGGCTAACAAATAACAGGTTGGTTGATAATGATGGAACCACAAGAATGGAGTCCAGTTGCATTGAACTAGATATATTAATGGTACCTTCTGCTGTAACACGTTCAACATCTCCACTAGCAGTGTAGATGTTGGCTTGTTTCGGTGTATGAGATGTGGATAGTAGACTAGAGTTATTCGTCATATGATCGGTGGCTCCCGTATCAATGATCCAATTATTTTTATTCAAGTCAAGACATGACATTCCCGGATTTGTAGATGTGTGTGCAGCGACAGGGGTGGCTTCAGAGTTTAGCGATGATGTAGCCACGGTTGCTTGCCCTTGTCCAATCTTCTTCCTTGGTTTTTTCGTGAAGTCCCACCAATCAGGATACCCTATGATCTCGTAACATCGCAGCTTTGAGTGTCCTGCTTCTCCACAGTGGGTACAGGTAAAATTATTTCCACCTTTTTCATTTGTACCCTTATTCTTCGTGGTTCGGTTTCGTGTGACCACATTCACGACACTATCCGGTTCGATTGGTACGACTTCCATAGCTTGTCGCTGACTGTGATCTTTTCGTATGTACGCGTAGCAGGCTTCGAGGCTGAGGGGAGGATCTTTTCTCAAAGATTCGCTTCGAGCTTGATTGAATTCGGAATCCAATCCTGCCAAAAAAATGTGAACCCGAAATCGCGACAAGGTTGTGTTTGCAGCTAAGGTTTCGGCTAGCGTGTCTCCTCCTCCTGTAAGTCTCGTATCGATCTCTTGAAAGAGACTTACCAATTCATTGTAGTAGGTGGGTAATGGTCGTCCGTTCTGACGGGTATTGAATGATTTTCGGTTCAACTCGAACAACTGTGTCTCATCCGTTCCATCGTAGAACGTTTTTGAGACGGCATCCCATATCTCCGCTGCGGTCTTTAGTCGAATAAATCTACGCATCAAAGTTGGGCTCATCGAATCAATGAGCCAACTTTTAACCTTATTGTTCTCTGTCACCCATGTTTCAATGGCTTTCTCATTCGTTGTGGGTCTTACTGATTTACCAGTGAGGAACCCTAATTTGTTTCGAGCCCCAATGCGCATCTCCATCAATTGAGACCACAAGGGGTAGTTGTTGTCATCGAGAATGACTCCGGAGGGAAACGGTGGATCTTGAACATTATGGACGATGACTGATGAGTTAGATGAACCAGATTCTTCACCTTCAACCATTATGCTCTGATACCATGTAAAAGTTTAGAGAGATTGAATGGTGGAAAAACTCTTCCAATTTTCGTATATCTGAAACAATTAGGTTACAAGACTTTATATACATACATAATACAACTAACTCTCCTATGACCTGGGGATACAAGATAAGAACGGGTAATTATCACAAAACTGTTTGTTAGCTCTCGCCAACAATGCATTTGTATATTTATATGTGTTAGCACTTAGCACGGTCTATGTAACATGTCATATGTATTGATGTGTTTTTTTGTTATATACCTAAAGAATGGATTGGTGACATAATGCACTCGCAAATCATATTTATGTTATTTGATGGCAACATCTAATGGTTATGTGGTAAGACCTTCAACACTAAAGAAAATTTGTACAAAGAGAGAATTGGGATATTCATATTAACATTATTTCCGTTCTTCTCTCTCTCGCTAACACCATAAACACATATATGTTAGTTATTAGGGTTACTCTAATACCCATTAGGGTTTATGTTAACACTAATCACTAACAATATCAAAACCATTTCAAAATATCAAAACCATTTCAAAACGCACATCTAATGACCCATGAGATTTTTTTTAAAATATCTAAGACTCGCCACTATTATAAGGTATACTTCCGTGTTTGACCCTTCCTTTCAAGAGTATTCAAAACGGCCTTGTTTGTGATCATCCTTCGGCAATGCTTGTGGAAAGACTAATTTGCTATAAAATATTATGAAACCGAGGTTTATGTTGTGCGTCTAAAATTGTAGTCTCTATTTTACAAATTTCATGTAATATTTAATGAAAATCGACCAATCGAAGCGTATATATTATTCTTAGGATAATATATAAATAAATTTGAGATGCCAAATAATTGGTGTTGATGGCCGCCGAGACAACGGGAAAATGTGAATAACAAAGAGTTTGCATAGTTGTGCTCCGAGGTAACCAAACAAGGAGGAAGGCATCCATTGGGTCCTTCTATTTGGCCTTCACCCACCGTCCCTCCACTTACATTGGAAAATTTATGCAAAAACATGGTTTTGGGCTTTTCTATATAATTTCAACTAATATATTTTTGACGTTAGAAAATAGTGGTCACATTTTAATATATTTATATATGAGCTGCTTTATTTGATTTATATTATGTTTTTAACAAGTTAATTATGTTAGATTAAGGCTGTGTTTGATAGCCTCTTAATCCGAATGATTAAGAGGCTCTGAATGGTTCAGACCGTTTGATACACAAAAATACCATATCTGAATGAAACATTAAGAGAGAGGAATGAATATGAATGGGCTCTAAATGGTTCAAACCTCTGAATGATTCAGATCTGAATGGTTCAGATGCTACCAAACACAACCTAAATTTATATGGAAAGGAACAGAATCAAACGAGTTGCAAAACGTACTTTTTAGGTTTATGTCATTTTATTCTAGAATTCGAAGAGCATGGAAATTAGGTTCGGCTGGAGGATGAGATCGGTACCGACGGTACCGTGGTGGTGCCGCTTTGAAGATTACACCGCATCGATCGGGTTCATGTGGCATGGACATTTCGGGATGGGTTGTGGGTTCCCCATCCCACCCGAACCCACTTAGTTTATAAAAAAAATTAATCTTTCAAAAATTACCCTCCTCATTTCTCTATAAATACAACCTCTTTACCTATTAAAAAATTCACACCTTCACAATCTTTTTCGTATTTAGGATTTAATTTTCGTATTTAGGTTGTTTTTTTCGAATTTAGGTTTTTTTTAACTCTTGTAACCGTGTGCTTTTTAATTTCATGTTATTTGACTTTTTTTTAATCTTTTATTGCATTTTAATATTATTTGGAATATTAAATTTAATGTTAAATTAATTTGTGTAATTAATTAATTAATTTTATAATCGAAAATATGATGTGGCATCGCGGGTTCGGTCGGAACTGCTTCCATGGGTGAAAGATAGTGAAATATAGGGAAAGATGAAAGTGAAGGAGAGAGAAACAAAGTCGATTTGGACAAGAGTTTGCAATCCACTACTCAAAAACAAATTCAGATAAATCTAACCATAATAAAGTCCAATAATGACATCATTTTCAATATAAACATCTCTCTCATTATCTAGATACATACACAGAATTGTGATCAAATAAGTAAGAAAAGTTTGGTAGGAAGGATAAAAAGTATTTTATTTGCATGTTTTTTGACCAACCAACAAAATGAATCATAGGATAATGCAAAAAAAAAAAAACATGATTCGCAAAAAAAATGCCGAAAAAACAAGTTGATGATGTATTTTTTACTGAAGCAATTTTGTATGCACTCTGCAGACAATTTTAGTGAATCATCAAAAAAACGAATCATCGAGGAGTTTTGAGGGTTTTTTTTTTTTTTTTTTTTTGCAAAACATGTTTTTTTAATCTTATAATGATTCATTTTATTGGTTTGTCAAAAATAATACAAATAAAACACATTTTGCCATTCCTACCAACATTTTTCCTTCTTATTCGATCCCTATCCTACATGTGCACACATTGTTTTATATTAGCTACATATAAACATACATGGTGTTTGAAAAACTTGATAAAAATCCCAACTCTCGTATGAGATTTGTTATATGTTTCGAGCTTACATGTGTACCCGAACTCATCTTATAAACTTCAAGCTTAAATTATTCAATAATGCAAATGTATGTGATGTATGGTGTTTAAATTTTCATTACTGTTGGTTTTTTACCTTTGTATCTCGAGCTTTTGCTTATCTTAAGATTTTAAAGTCTTCCTTCTGCAAAAAAAAGTAGTTAAACGTCGCACGACATCTTCTAGTTTGTGTCAAATGAATATGATGATAAAGCGAGTTGCACCATAACTTTTTATAATCGGAGCTGGTTGTTTGTCCATGAATTTTGGGTAGAAAAAGACGACATTCTCGTGGTTCCTTTTGGGGTTCTTTGAATTTAGTTTGTGAGGTAAAAAAGAACAAAGAAATATCTTAGCATTTACCAAGGGTTTGTCAGGGGAGTCATATTTAATAAGTTCAGACGCGTTGGATCTTATGTTGACACGAGTAAGTCACGTCCTTACGTCCACCTCATCAGTGCAACCGCTTAAACGATAACAAATATACCAAATCCTTTATTCAATAGGTTAAATATCATTTTAGGGATTCATAACATCAAAAAAACCTAATCAATGACCAAATAAGAACTAAACCAAATTTACCATACTTTTGTGGTTCATTTAAAATTTAACGCAAAGATTGGCTACTAGCAAATCAAAATAATGAATCAACAAAAACAGTCCCTATTCTTACTCTTTCTTTACAATTTGGTCAGAGTATAGCTTCATACACTCCATAACTAATCAAACCAACTTTATCCACTCTGAGCAAGTGAAAATGCAAACCCTCTTAAACCCTCACCCCATCTCCTTCCTTCCTCCAAGAATCCTAAACTCTAATAAGCTATGCAAACCCCGTAATGTAAACCCTTCACTTCACTTAATCTCAACCGGAAAATTCACCGTTAAGGGTTTATCAGCGGACGAATTCCCGGTCGATGAGGATTTCATCGAAAAATTCGGCCCCAGAGACGTGGAAACTGAAGATGAAGCCCGTCGACGCAACTGGATCGAAGGAGGTTGGGCTCCATGGGAGGAAATCCTCACTCCGGAAGGAGATTTCGCCAGAAAATCACTCAACGAAGGTGAAGAAGTAGAATTGCAAAATCCTGAGACGATTGAAGCGTTCAAAATGCTGAGACCTAGTTACAGGAAGAAGAAAATGGAAGAATTAGGGTTAACAGAGGATGAATTCTATGCAAAACAGTTTGAGCTTAAGGGTGACATTCCGGAGCCCTTGAAGACGACATGGGCAGGGCCGCTGGTGGTCCGTCATGTGCCGCCGAGAGATTGGCCACCGAGGGGTTGGGAAGTGGATAAGAAGGAGCTGGAATTTATCAGGGAAGCTCATAAGTTTTCAGCTAGAGTTGATCTTGAGCAAGTGCAAAATGAAGCAAGAAGCAATACAGATGATTTGTGTTTGGACAGATATAAGGTGTTTTTGAAGCAGTATAACGAATGGGTGGATGCCAATAGAGATAGATTGGAGGAGGAATCGTATAAGGTTCATTCCAATACCCAGTTCTTAAACCCTACAATTCACTGTTTTCCAATTTATATACTAATGGCATCTCCGCAATGTTTCATACAGTATGATCAAGATTATTTTCCTGGTAGGAGGAAAAGAGGGAAAGATTATAAAGACGGGATGGTAAGTAAGATTTTGACGTTTTAATTAATTGGAATAATGCAAGCCGAAATTGATTATCTTATAGTTTCTTACTTATTTTACTTTTTCCTTCTGAAGTACGAGCTACCATTTTACTACCCAGGACAAGTAAGCTTTTTTGCTCTGTAATTCTCTTTAGCCATGTTTAAACAGCACTTGCATCGTTGTTATTACCCAAATGAACTTGTAAATATTATTATCCAAAATGTAATTCATGTTATAAACACACATAAATACATACTTACGTATGTATGTATATCTTGTGCAGATTTGTGTTGGTAAAGTGACAACTTTGCATCTTTATCAAGGAGCTTTTGTTGACATTGGAGGTGTACATGACGGGTAAGGCCCCGTTTCTGTTTTTATTTCCTGTTAAGTGTTGTCTAGATAAAATGTTGTCAGTATAAATAATGTTTAAAAGATATTTGAAATTGATGGCACACTTGGGGAAATGTTTATTCAGTCGTTTTTTCTGCATTAACTAAAAAAGAAACACAATAAATATAGCCTTTTGGATTCTTAACTCTAAGCTCATTGGCCATTTCAGATGGGTCCCTATTAAACGTAATGATTGGTACTGGATCCGACATCATATAAAAGTTGGTATGCATGTCATTGTAGAAATTCTTGTAAGTTGTTACATTTTCTTCACTCATTGCTTATAAAATTAATGTATTTTATACATTTCGTTATTTAAATGTTTGTTTATTTTACAGGCCAAAAGAGATCCTTACCGTTTCCGATTTCCTATCGAGATGCGTTTTGTTGATCCTAATATAGACCACCTTATGTATGTTATCTCTTATTTCAAATATATACCATTTATAGCTAGCGAATCAGTTTTTAAAAAAAAAATCAAAAATGTTTCATCTATGATATTGATCCTTTGCCTTTCTACCTGCAGTTTTAAGAGGTTTGACTACCCGCCAATTTTCCATCGCCAGGAAGATACTAATATGGATGAGTTGCGCGTAAGTTTTAATTGTTAATTGTTTCCTATATCTATATGACTATATGTAAAAGTGGATTTTCTGGAATTAAAAAGAAAACATATATATGGTAAATATAGATAGCTTTAAACTTTTAATATTTACCAATACCTTGCACTTTTTAACAGCGTGATTGTGGAAGGCCGCCAGTTTCTAGAGATGATCCAGGAATTAAGGTGGAGGAGGAACCGCTTATATGTAATCACCCTTACGTTAATACGGTATTCTCTCTTCTTATAGTTTGACTTTTATGCTCTGTTTTTCTAACCTTTTAATGATAGTCGGCAATATGCATATGCACAAATATAGGGGAACTTTTCAAGAAATAGCAATGTACTTTACTTTTGCTATATGGGCAATGTACTTTGTGTTTTACCCATACTAGCATTGTACTTACATTTCATTTACCAATTATAGAAATGTACTTTATTTTTTTACACATCCATAGATTTTTTAACCCAAAATAAGAACATACTTACAATTCCTTTCCCATAATAGCAACGTACTTGCATTTGTCATCCATAATACTATAATAGCAATACATGAAAAAAAATGTACATTGCTCATATAAGTATGTTGCTATAATGGATGAAATTATAAGTACATTGCTATTATGGGTAAAAAAAGGAAGTACATTGCTATTATGGGTACAGAATTCCAAGTACGTTGCTATTACGGGGAAAATAAAGAGTGCATTGCCTATATTTGTAAAAAGACTAAAGTATGTTGCTGCTATTTCCTCGAAAATATACGAAGAGAGAAGTAGGAGTTATTTAATTTTACGGTTATATATTTAAAATTTTAATCACCTTAATTTACTACAAAGATAGGAGAGGGGCGACTGAACCTTGTAGGAGAAATGAAGATGGGGCCCACAAAATAGAGAACAAAGAGAAGTCTTACAAATGAATGAATATATTTCTTTTCGAACATAAAATAGACCACAAAATGTGCTTGTTTTTGCCTGACTTTTTTTTTTATATATTAAAGTGCCAATTTTTAGCATATTGAGCCTGACATTCATTTGGATTTGGTTTGCAGTTATGGCAGATACATGTTGCTGAACAGTTAATTATGGATGATATGGAGATGAATCCCGATAAATATGAGGGTAAAAAATTGTCAGAATTGACCGATGAGGTGGAATTCAATGAAGAAAACAGTGTCGAATATAGCCAAGATTATTATAAGGAAACTTTATTGCCCAAAAGGATTGTGGTGAGTAAAAAGTACCCTTTCTCACTTGTTAAATCTTCATTTGCTGACATCCTTCTTCATGTGCTTCAGAACGTGAGTGTAAAAGATCTCGACTTAGAAGCTGCATATGCAGAACGCCAGGTTTGAAAAAACTTTATTATTTAAGTTTTTTGCTTACGGTGTCATTTCAATTTGAATGCTTATAACCAACCCGATCCGCCCATTTTACCACCTGTAAAATCTAACTTTTTTTTTTTTTTAAATTTTTTGGCACAGCATCATAATGAATTGAAAATTCAAGCAATGGAAAAAGGCGCAACTTCTTACAAAATCGACAAGTTGAGACGTAATCATGAAATGGACGAGTACGATTTCGTTCATTGGCGCCGGTCAGTCGAGGAAAGAGAAGCTTTACTTCGAGACATTAGCTGGTAATTTTCTTTTTCTATTTAAGACATTGTACTTTGAAAAGCTTACCTAATTATACCATTAAGACATTAAAATCTATCCAACTATAGCAATGCAAATTGCGCTTTGTATTTGGATGAAATTGCGAGAGATTTTTCAAAGTATAATGTTGTAATTGGAAGAAGGAGAACTGGGAAATCTATGAAAGTACGTTGATATTTCTTGGATTTAATGTTATATGTAAATGTGGCAGTCGTAAAGCGGTTGGTCTACCATTAGAAGAGCCCGGAAGGTTCCATGACCCGAGCACCGTTGCAAAAGACAAATACGACCCTGAAAACCCGTTGTATAGGTACGATTATTGGGGCGAGCCAAAAAGTTCTGAAAAGACAAAGCAAAACCGATTGAGGGACTTCCACAACAAGGGAATCATAGGCAGGGGTATGGTGTGGTACGAGACTTCCTATGAAGATGCAATGAAGCACCAGGAAGAAACACGTGCCATGGAAATGGCGGAAACGAAGCAACAACAACAAGAAGAAGAAGATGATGATGATGAACTTGATGACGTCATCTTTGAGATTGTTTCGGAACCGCAACCGGAAGTGAACGGGGTTCAAACTAATGTGTTTTCAGATGAATACTATGACTAGGTATTCGTGGTGTTGTATGTATAGGTGATAGTATTGTTACGAGAGAAAGTTGCATTAGTGTTTTTTGAGGAAATGATACTTGGTTTCTAGGGTATGAACTTTGATTTCGATTTAAAAATTTTGATAGACATATTTATAAGAATCGATTCTTTGGGTTATTTATGGGTACGCGTAGAGATGGTAAAAACCCCGGGACCTGATGTGGTCCTATTCTGGCCCACAGTCGTTTCGGTCCCCTTTCTTGTTAAAATCAAGGCCTCACTTATTTGGAAGGTATAAAGATGATAAAAGATGGGCTACCATTGGACATGTCGTGACCGTCCACACACCATAATAATCAACTAAGTGGTGGTATTTCAAAGGAAAATCTTCCATAAAGTCTCTTAAACTTTTGGTCCGAATCTTATAAGGTTATTACTTTATGTTTTTAACAATTATTTAGGTTTTCTCCCCTTGAAATTTGGCTATGAAAATCTGACAATGACCTACACCCAGAGGCTACGAGTATTGATGCTTGAGAGTTCACCCTTTACTTTGATGTTGCCTCAAATGAAATGATAGTTTTGCCACACCATTCTGCCGAGAGATCGGCTAGTTTGATTAAAGAATAAGGTATTAGAGCAACATCCTTTTCTCCTTCATGTACCATATTTTGTATCTATAACATCTACATTTTAGGCTTAATAGTTTTGAACATTTTTTATAGAAAAATATAATTTTTAGAAGATAAAATAAAATAAATAAAACTGAACAAAACTAGAATCAAATAAATAGAATAAAATTGGAAACAAATAAAAGAACTTTATAATAGAAATATGAAGCCATTTAGATGTTAAAAGATTAGATGAAATGGATAAAAATAAAAACTCATGAGAAAAATGACTAAAAATGTTAAATTTGAGAAACTTGTAAAACAACTTTTGGACTAGTTTTGAAAAACCTAAATGAGATGAAAACAACATTAGAAAGTATAAAGACGTGACTCATAAGTTGTAACTTGAATTTGGGACGATTTGGGAAAATTTTAGGATAAATGGTCAAAATTGCCAGATTCTTGAAACTTAACATCTTGTGAAAATACACAATTTAGGGACTAATAATGTTAAGAACAATTATTTTAAGATTAATGATGACTTTTGTAAGTTAGGAACGGGTGTTGGCATCTCTTTGAGACAAATATGAAAATATGAACTAAAAGTGTCAATTTTATCAAAGTAGACTTTGACTGCCTTTGACCAATGTTTTAAATATAATTTTTCTAGGAGACTTATTTGTGAAGAAAGAAACTTATAGAAGTTCCATTTAGGGAAATATTGTTAAAATCCTATGTAGGAGGTGTATGTTATCATTAGCCAAACATATAAAACCTAGTTAGTTGATCTTCTTCCTCGTCCGGATGATGAATGTATTTTTGAGAGAGAAGAGTTCCGTGGAGATTTCAAGAAAATTCTAGATATTGGAGAGTGGAATATCAAGTTCTAACATCAAAATATAGTTTCCAATCATCAATTAGGTATATTCTCTTATTCCTCTTCTTCAAAATCAAATTAGAGTTTGGGGAAAAACCTCAAATCCAAAAATGTTCATTAATTATCAAATTAATTGAAGTCTTAAACTAGTTTTGGTTGCTTAAATGCTTAATTTATTTTTATTCCATGGTCCAATTTGAGGAATTGATGAGTTTTTGAAGCTTCATCAATGGTGTAATTCCATTTTGAGCAACATATATTTAAAATAATGATTTTTTAACTTGATATCATCAATTTTAAACAATATTTGATGAATGGATTCTGTTGTTGGGTAATTTCTTCATAATTTGAGTATTTGTTAGATTTTAAGTGAAAAATAGCTTCAATGGAGTTTTGCAAAGTATACATGTGTTTGGTTTTAACTTTTGGATCCATTAACACTTGTGATTTTTCAAACAAAACTTGTTTAGTAAGTTAAGATGAAGTCGAATGGATGATGATCTAGTGTTACTCTAAGTGCCAAGTTGTTTTGTACCTCAAATCAAGTGTGTGATGATTATCCAATGTCGTGTTGTTCTGAAACTTGAAGATCATCATAACTGTGACTTTAATCACGTTGTTTTAATGATTTAAATGAATCTTAACTCGTTAAAGATGTTATCAATGAATGTCTTTAAAACGGAAAGAACCAAGCCTAGAAGTGTTTTGGACATGTATATGGAACATTTAAATGAAGAAATCATGAATTGCGGAATTACTGTGGTGACTCGATCAAGTCATTTTTCCTTTGTAATTTGACCCGGTCGAGTCACATCATGTGAGGAAAAATCAAAATTTATAACTTTAATTTCCATACGGTGTCCAAATCATGTTTAGTTTTCGCCAATGTCTATCTATTATTGGATAAATGGTATAAATTGATTGAAACTAGATATTCACCAATAAGAACTTAATAAATTACTTAATGATTAAGAGGCAGTTATGGCATAGCTTTTAGGCTTCTTTGGGTGATCATTAAGTACCTCAAGGTGTCTAAAAGTGGAGAAGGCTTATGCTAGTGTTTAATGTGAGTAATCTCTATGAGTACATGTCCCTAAACCCTATTTTTGGCAAAATTTTGATCAAATTATATTCTAATCATATGTGTACTGTAACGCCCCGGCTCTCCAAAGCCTAAGGTTTACAAGATAATATCACCAGGGATCGTCCCATGATCCAAGCCTAGCGTTACCTAAACCTGCAAAACCACATAAAATAAAAGGGTAAGCTATAAAGCTTAGTGAGTAATCGAATCACAGTATGGCCTAAATAGCCACACTCGTTTCACAGACTTATTTTACTACACTTGATCGTCATACGATCTTTTCCTTTCTCATACGTCATACTGTGAAACTACCGTATTACCCGACGAAACTCACTTCTCTCGTATACTCTTACTACACTTTCTTCTACTACCTTATATCGTTACCGTACTGTCTAACGTTAATCACTTACTATATCTTTCTTTACTTTTACTGTATGGTAATTTATACATTACCATACTGTCTATCTTCTGGTAACTTATGTGTTACCATGCTGTCTATCTTTCTTTACTTTCTGGTAACTTATAGCATTACCGTTACTCACTTACGGTGTCATATACCGTTCTGTATTTTATTATGCCGCCTATTTTTATTATACGGCTACTCATTCGTTGCTACTATGTTATAGGTGTTTACCGGTTCCGCACCGGGTTATCTATTGATACTATTCTTCTTAACCAAATTCATTATTTGGTACTGTCTATACGATTTTATATGCTTGTTTTATGGGATATCCATATCCCCTTTATTTTATTAAACCAACACTGGTGCAACATATGGAGCTGGCACACAGTATCTACACATTATCTTTTTCTATGTCGTATGTCATTCTTTCGCATGGACACTACACTACTGGTTAATCACTCTACTTAGTATCACCCCGTGATACACTACTTCTCCTGGGCCAGACTCGTCAAACGAGCCCGTAGCATATCTACTTTCCTCGTAACTACTAACACATAAATCATAACTGTACTATACTGTATTTCATTCAATAATCTCTTTCTACTATAATTTAACACACGTATAAACTACTAGGGAGATACGGTAGCGATTACTCACCTGAGTTTGGTGCTTTCCCGGAGTCCTGGCACGTTTCTCGTTCTAGACTCCTGATAGCTCCCGAGCACCTCAACGCTAGCTATCGCTGACTCCTTACTTCTTACTATCATCTCTCAACATATACTCCTTACCAGAACACTCTCTTATATCGTATATGTGTTTCGTGTGTGTTCTGCCTCAAAAATGAGGCTTGTGCCTCGTATTTATAGCCTCTGAAGCCCCGTCGCGTCGCGACCACGCCTCCCGTCGCGTCGCGATGACTCACCTCGAATGATTGCCTGATTGCGCAATTTACGGACGTGCTGACAGCCGTCGCGTCGCGACCACCATGGCCGTCGCGTCGCGAGGCGCCGACACTAAAAGTGTCATCTTTTTCCGCTTTTTTCTCCGTTTTGACTCCTAGGCTTTGATCGTTATATTTTTCTTATCTCATAATGACCTTAACATCGTTATTTGGTCACACTAAAGGCCAAAACGCTCTTACTTTTGATCTACAGTCCCTCCCGGGACACGGTTGTCACATGTACAATGTGTACCACTTGATCTATGTGTTGCATACATAAAATTTTGTTTTGAAAATGTGTTCTTGGGGATTGTTGACTAGTTTTGTAACTTGTTTTAAAATTATCCTTCATATGCATACATGAAGGATGCAACATGAACTTGTGTGATGCCCAGGAGCTTATTGTGGGTTTGTTCCCGTTTGATATTGGTGGTCAAAATGTGACGACCGTTTCGTCACTAACCAATTATTGAAAATGTGTCATAGATGGTGACAGTTTGAGAGACCAAGAAGGGCAATATGGTCCTTATGGGAAGTAGTGATGAGTGGAAAGTGTGCAAAGCCAAAAATTTGACTAAGTATTTTTCCGAGGAAATTAGAGGTCGTGACGTGACGACTGAAGGGATAGGGATCGACGCGATGACTCAAGGATGTGACGCTGTTATTAGACTCTTGCGATGTGAGGATCGCATAGGTTAGTCGGGGTTTAAGGCCCTAGATAGACCATTTTGGGGCATTTTTTGCCCAAATATGGAGAAGAACGAAGGAGGGAAATGATCCTCTGAGTTCGTGTGAGATGGAAATCGAAGAGAAACAATGGTGATTACAAGGAAATTACCCATATTGCGGGATTTAAAGGTAAACCCCTAATTTCTCTTGATAGATATATGTTAAAAACATGTTACAGATAGATAGAACTCGATTCTATGACCTAAGGGTGAAACTCTGACCATTGACAATAAACAACTTAAAAGGCGTCTTAATGAGGTCAGACCAGAGTTTGGTTCAACGATTGCGATGAGCATTCATAAGTTGCAACGTGACGTCTGTTGATAGCGGCGCTATGCATGAGAGCATTCATAATTTGCGACGCGACAGCTATGGGTCACAACGTGACCATGGATAGATAGTTTTATGATTTTTCGAATCATGCATAATGAGTAACGTAAAAAGATAGCTTTGAATTCTTAATTATCATGTAAGCAAAGTTGTAGTTACTAAAATACATGAAATCTACATATGTGCTAAATTTAGCTCAATCTTTAAGGTTCAACCAAAGATCCCCCAAATACATCGTTGATTTGTTTCTGAAATCGGTTTCAACCATAGTACGAGTCTTCAAGATTTCAAACCCACCAAAATTGTTTGTTGCACAATGACTAGGAGGACAATGACAAGAAGGGTGATGGCAAGGGTGGCTCCATAGAAGGAGGACAATTGGAGGGTAGTATCATCGAAAAGAAGGTGTCAATGGTTAGGAGGTGGGGTTAAAGGAAGATCGATGACAACAATGTTTAGAGACGTCGATGAGAGCTTGAAAGGTGAAGGTATATTCGATGAGAATTCACTACTAGAAAAAGTGTAAATAGCTATGGAAGTTTGCTACGGAAGTGGTATTTGTAGCTATTCTGCTACAAAATATTTTACGGAATAGCATTCTATAGCAATTTTGCTACGGAATTTGCTACGGAAGTTCACTCCGTAGCTAATAGCTGAACAGCTACGGAAATTTTGCTACAAAAGTTGAACCCATAGCCATACTTCTACGAAATTTGCTATGGAATGACAGGTTGTAGCAATTTCGCTACGAAATTGGCTATGGAAATGAATTTTGTAGCTAATATGTACAATAGCTACAGAATTTTGCTACGGAAACATAATTCGTAGCTAGCTTGCTACAAAATTTGCTACAAGATTGGAACACGTAGCTATTTTTCTATACAATTTACTACGGCCCAATATTTGTAAATATTTTATATAAAATTATGAATAAACGATTATAAGTTTACAGACCTATTTGCTGCCATTCATATATTTAAGAAAAACTCTAATATTTTTTGAGTTTTCACATAAGCAGCCCCTAGACCAATTAAGGGACATATTGATAAGTGTGTTAATGATTTTATTATAAGCTTCAGAGCATTTGTTATTGGTTTTCCTATTTTTTTCTGTGAATATGGTTCAACCTACAAGAATCTGCTTATCCGATATAATAAGACGATTAAAAAAGATTATTAATTGTGAAGGCGTTACGCAAATAATAAGATGATTAAAAATATCTCAACCTTTCTTCAGCGTTAGCAAACATCAACGACAAATTAAAATTCTAAGATAAATTTATTATATATTATAAACATTTGATCTTATATAATATGCTTAAATTGTAACTGGTGGGCAACCCGTGCTATGGACGAGTCTGCTAGAAAAGTTGTGTGTCGAGTTTGTAGATTCAATTACCCTCAGCTAATGTGCATTTAATTTGATATTAACTTTAATAGAAAGAAACAAAGATAGGATGCTATATTACACAAACAAACAAAAGTACATTGCTATTTCTCGCATTCAGCCAAAAAGTAGGCAAGTAAGTTTGTTACCATCATCATAAACTTTGCTGCTTTCAGGAGCATTAACAACCACAGGGGTTGATGTTTTTGGTTCAGGTGAAGGCTTTGCGGGCCTAAAAGCATAAGAGAATACGCAAGCACAAAAGACATTTAACCTACCGGTACATTAAGCAACAACTTTTCTAGCACTACAAAACTCAACAAGTTCGTTAATGTAACCTGATGAACAGTTTGCATTCCATTAATTTTATGCCACGTTTTGTATATATGTACATGTAATAATTCCTGTAACAAACATGTGGAAAAATGATGTTCATGTAAAAAGAAATCTAAAAAGAAAAAAAGAAAAAGCATAGATTGGTTGACAGCATTGAAATGCAATATGGCTATATCATATATGTAGTTTGTTGTTTTCATAAAAGTTTGCTTAGATATTAGCATGCTACTTTTATTTACTGTAGAAAATCTTTAATACCTTTGAATCACTGTCGATATCCAACGCCTCCTCAAGAAAAGATTTTTATCCCAAAAACTAAGCATTGATCAATTCAAAACAAAATGAAAAAGATTAATTACATTTTTGGATATATAAGGAACTGCTTGTGCGAAGTGATAAGAAGAGATGCAATATGAAGAAGAAGATACCTGGTTGTACAACATAGGTCCTCTAAATCTTGTATATCAAAATGGTTGAGACCAGGTGTTCTGAAAACAAACATAACACAAGCAACACCACAATCCCACGAGCGTAATCGTTTTATACGTGGGGCCTAAACAACATACAGAAAAATACGGTTCCTTTTAGTAAACAGTATTGCACATCTGATGGAGGACAAACACCAGAAATATACGCCAAAATTTCTCCAAAAAAGCCCCAGAAAATCAACATTTGGCCGCGATTTATACAAATGATAAGGAATTGGGAATGATAACATAGAAGATAAAATCCCTTACTTCTGATGTGTTTCTCCTTGGGTGGGCACTCGACATGATTGATAGCTTTAACAATGGCAACATCCACATCTCAATGATGGTCAAATTGCTCAACACATCGGTGACATGTGGAACAATGCTTTGAGCGAACAGGTCGAACAATCTAATGAATTAGTCAAAAAGAAGCTTAAATTAGAAATAATAAATAATCACTTTAAACTTCTAATTTTATTCTTATTAACGCATTGTACTTTCAAATTCTACCCAAATTGTAGTAAAAATAGCTTTGTATTTGGATGACATTGCTATAAACTGAGAGATCTTTTAAACTAAAGTGCTATAATAAAAAGAAATGAAAGTACAATGCTGTAATAAACAAATGAATAGAAGTATGTTGCTATTTTTCAATCTAGTGTAACATTACCTTACAAGTTGCACAAAGTTGAGACCAGTTACCGGCTTGCAAAGCAGGATGACTTATCTCAATCTTCAATAACGGCTCCTAAACAATACAAATAAAAAAATTAAAAAAAAACCTCCAATAATATTCAAATTTTAAATTTATAAAAGAATCAACACATGAGACATCACTTACATCATCTTTCATATTTTGTGAATCGTGCGTGTTTGTGTTGACATAACCTGGATTTTTGCTACAAAACCAAAGAAACACCTGTAAATCAAAATATCAAAAATTAACATCCCTAAAAAGGATAAATAATCAAACTTACTAATTAAATAAAATTATAAAACACATACCAGCTACACCGGTAAAAGAATACCAATCCTGCACTTGCCAATAATACACCAATCCACGCTATAAAAGCAGATCCAGCTGTCATTCTAGTCAAATTAGAAGCTGAAGATAATTAAAAAATTACAAAACCGGTCAAAATTATTCAACCTCAATCTTCATACATACCATCTCCAAATAACTTGTTTCCTTAACTTTACCAACTTGAAGTCAGAAACCTCCTCATCAAGTCAGAAATCTCTTCAGCATCGCCGCCGGACAATCATACTTTAATAATGCGTCTTCAATCTTCATACATACCATCTCCAAATAAGTCTATGCGTGACTTGAATTGTTAGATATTCACTTTACCAACTTGAACCAACAAAGATTTTTTACTCCATTTTTCATTTAGGCATTTTTTCAAATACTTGATGTTCATGAAAAATGATAAAACATCAAAGACCTATATTTATATTCAATAACCTAAATATTAATCTAACAAAAAATTGGTCAAATCCAAATGCATAGTCAAGTTAAGGCAACATTAGAACTTGCTTCTGTAATTAGGTTAAATTAAAACCAATAAGATTCGATAATACCTGAATATTGTGAAATTAGGGAAAAATGGTAGAATCAGACTTGGTCAAAGGAACCCTTTGTAACCACTACAAATGAATTCTCCAACTCCGGCCGGTGGTTCTGCTAAAAGCGCCACCCCTGATCGTCTTACAGTTCCAAAAGCATTTAAATATTTTGTGTAGGTATAAAAGACCATAAAAGTCAACAACACAAGGTACAACCTCATGATGCACACATGCTGCAATTTTACCATTAAATCATATTGTGGTTTATTTTTAATTGATATAAAGATATTGTGACACCTGCAGATTCAAGCTTCAAGTTCCAATTGGATGGATAAACTTACGGCTACGAATATGATTGTGGTTCCCGTTTACGCAACCAAATTAGAGCTTTTATTTAATTTGTAACTGCGAATTGAAAATTGATTGAATGATTTTCATTCCAAACTAACCTCATACCACTGAATCGAGCCGACATCACCATCGATTTCGAGTTCACAAACTGACTTTACGAGGAACGAAACAACATCATCAATGGATTAGAATCTCGCAAGGTAAGGAGGCAGCGATGTGCCTGGCCAATTTTCAAGCCAACCTTTCAATCTGACTCTGAGTTTTTCCTCATCTACAAATTCTTCCGCCTTCCCTGGTTCCATTAGCACATATGTATCCGTCTCCATGTTTGAT
This sequence comes from Cichorium intybus, assembly GCA_023525715.1. NCBI lineage: Eukaryota > Viridiplantae > Streptophyta > Magnoliopsida > Asterales > Asteraceae > Cichorium > Cichorium intybus. The sequence goes on along the minus strand of CM042017.1, from coordinate 6,206,430 downwards.
CTTCCTCTCCTTGCATGAATTTATTTACATGCTACATAACGCATAAATCAGTTTGTAACAAACAGTAAAAGAAGAAAATGTAGATAGCAAAAACCTTGCCTTCGTTGCATTCCCGTGACGCCTTTCCACAATCGTAAAATTGGGGTAACCGGAGTAACACAAAAATTGAGTTGCAAAATTCAGCTTACGGTGGACATATGACGGTGTTCTCGATGCTTTCGTTGGTCAAATTAGCTGACGGTTTAGAAAAAAGCTGTTTCTGCAGAGCTGCTTCCATGGCGCTACGGTAAAGAAAGCAGGAATAAAGGAAAGATCGAAGAGAGAAAAAATCCCTACTTATTGGATCCTTAGCAATTCATGCGAGGATTGGTCGTTGGGGGTCTCTATCGTCACTGCGCGAAACTACTCCGTCTCGCTAGCCGTTTCGTACCCGTCGGATGGGTGTCTCTATCGTCACTGTGCGAAACTACTATCGTCACGGTAAAGAAAGCAACAATTGAAGTCAGAAACCTCATCATCATCGCCGCCATCAGTCTCGCTGGCCGTTTCGTACCCGTCGGATGCGTATCCGGCGGCTGTTGGTTTATCGTCACTGCGCGAAGCTACTCCGTCAGCATTTAATGTATTGCTACTGCTCGAATCTACAACGGGGAAACAAGTGGAGTGAGAAGGAAAGGAACGACGGACGCAAAATGGAGGGAGTGGTGGAGACGAAACGATGAAGCGGTGGAGACGATGAATCTAGAAAGATTGGAACATAAAACCCTCAAATAAGGATCCGCAACCCGGGCAAAACCGACCCACATCCAACATCCGACCCACGTGTCACAACTTGGAAAAAAAACATACACCATATAAGGAAAAATCATGCGGATTAAATATAGATATAAATTATAGTTAAAAAAAAAATGGAGAGATCTCTGGGTGTTTTTGCCTTCCACGTCCCCTAATCAGCACTCATAGCATATATAAATAAAATCCTTACTATAAACAAATTATGGATTCAATTTTGTTTATTCCCCTCCACCAACTCTCGGCAAAACAGATCTCCCAATAATTACTCCCTTGAAAATCTCTCGATTATCGCTCCCTTGAAAATCGAATCCTATTAATTTAACCCTAACTTACTTATATAGATGAAAATTTCAATATTCGTAAGTGTGCTGGTGGTCTTCCCTCGTCTTCTAGATTTATATAGGTGCTTCCTATCGTTCGTGCTGCTTTAAATATGATTTTTCGCTATGCTTTCATCCTTATTGATCAGTATACAACTGAAACTATACAATTATTTTAGCTTAAACATTGTACAATAAGAATTGTATTCCTATTTTGATTATAACATTGTGGGATTATTATGTGTCTCGACGTGCGGATTTGGAAGTAATAGGAGAGGAAGTTGATGACAACGACCTATGTTATAGAGCTGCGGAAGGACATGACCGCAAAAGAAGAATTTATGAGCTTGACTCATATGGTAGGTCCATTGGTCTTGGAAACTCTTTTAAACAGTGTACTCCACCAGATAGAAATTTAAATTCTGAACAACATCATCTCAAGTCGAAGATCCAAAAACCGGAGGAACCTATAATACAATAGCAGATGGGCTTGAACGATATGAGAAGTACGATGAACGATATGAGAAACATGATTGAAAAGTGATACGTGTTTTTATTGATTGTTGCTTTACTATTTGTAGCTACGTGTTACTATTTGATTAGTTTGATTGTTGTTATGAACAAAATATGAGAACATTGGATGATACAACTTTTTATAATTAAGAATTTATATAATAAAGTATATTTTTTATTGTATTTTCGTAATGTTGTTGTTTTAGAAAATTGTTTTGGAAAAATTGTGTAGTATTTGTAGATATTCTGCTACGAAATTTATCTCGCCCCGTTTATTGCTATGAAACTACCGTGTAGTTATTTTGCGATGGATTTTGCGACAAATTAAGTTGTAGCTTAGTTTCTATGGATCTAATCCGTCACTTTTTTTGCTATGAAATAATAGCTACAGAATGTTCTTACGCCGCTACAAAATATTAGTTACGGAAATTAGTTTGTGTCAAATTTGATACAGATATTTGTTACGAAATTAGTCGTAGTATGGCTGCTAGGGGATATTTGTTACGAAATTACTCCTTAGGAAAATGGCTTCGAAATATCAGTTACGGAATTAGTCAGTGACAAATTTGCTACGAATATTTGTTACGAAATTAGTGTGTGGCTATGTTGCTATGAAACAAGCCCGTAATGCGTTCCGTAGCCATGACGCTACGGATTCCGTAACGAACCTTTAGCTACGAGGATTTTCTCCACGGATTGGTTCCGTAGCAAAATCCGTAGCAATTCACGTTGAGCTACGGAATATCATGCTTTTGCTACGGAATTTTTCCGTAGCCATTTCAGCTTTTTCTTGTAGTGATTCTTAGGGTTTGAATGGTTCAGATATAGCTTCATGTATGAATGGTTCAGAGATAAATAGAATCCCTCCGACCGATTAGAAAAACAAAATAAATTGAACCAAAATTTTTGGATCTGACCTATTCGAATATTGTCACTTAATGAACCCATTAAAATGTGAAACAAAAGAGTCTCTCGGTTAATAATTACAATGCAAATATGTAACAAAAGTTCACCACTAAAACAAATGTTAGCAACGATACATGAGGATTAAGTTAAAATACGATACGGATTAATTATAATTTGTACACCCTTTGGTTTATACACAAAGTCCATCTAAAGTCTGTAACTTAGGCTATGGGGTGTGCTTGACGGAAAGAACGCGAAGAAGAAGCTGATGTGGGAGAGAGAGAAAGGGAACAGCCAATAGGAAACAAGAACACCGCGTTCCTGGGTTGTCTTCCCAGGAACGTGTGAGGACGGAGGACGCGGGGACGCGGAGGAGGGGCGGTGTTTGGCCGCGTTCTAGGCGCCATCTCAGCAAGGACGCGGGTGTGCGTCCGGCACACCCTTCAGCATTAGAAAAAAAATTGGGTTATCAAGGGGGTAGCACAACTTTAGTTTCACCGGGTGGGGGGGGGGGGGGGGGGGCGGGTGGGGGGAGAGAGATTAATTTACCCTGCTATGTGCCCCTTTAAATATGATTTTTCGCTATGCTTTCATCCTTATTGATCAGTATACAACTGAAACTATACAATTATTTTAGCTTAAACATTGTACAATAAGAATTGTATTCCTATTTTGATTATAACATTGTGGGATTATTATGTGTCTCGACGTGCGGATTTGGAAGTAATAGGAGAGGAAGTTGATGACAACGACCTATGTTATAGAGCTGCGGGAGGACATGACCGCAAAAGAAGAATTTATGAGCTTGACTCATATGGTAGGTCCATTGGTCTTGGAAACTCTTTTAAACAGTGTACTCCACCAGATAGAAATTTAAATTCTGAACAACATCATCTCAAGTCGAAGATCCAAAAACCGGAGGAACCTATAATACAATAGCAGATGGGCTTGAACGATATGAGAAGTACGATGAACGATATGAGAAACATGATTGAAAAGTGATACGTGTTTTTATTGATTGTTGCTTTACTATTTGTAGCTACGTGTTACTATTTGATTAGTTTGATTGTTGTTATGAACAAAATATGAGAACATTGGATGATACAACTTTTTATAATTAAGAATTTATATAATAAAGTATATTTTTTATTGTATTTTCGTAATGTTGTTGTTTTAGAAAATTGTTTTGGAAAAATTGTGTAGTATTTGTAGATATTCTGCTACGAAATTTATCTCGCCCCGTTTATTGCTATGAAACTACCGTGTAGTTATTTTGCGATGGATTTTGCGACAAATTAAGTTGTAGCTTAGTTTCTATGGATCTAATCCGTCACTTTTTTTGCTATGAAATAATAGCTACAGAATGTTCTTACGCCGCTACAAAATATTAGTTACGGAAATTAGTTTGTGTCAAATTTGATACAGATATTTGTTACGAAATTAGTCGTAGTATGGCTGCTAGGGGATATTTGTTACGAAATTACTCCTTAGGAAAATGGCTTCGAAATATCAGTTAGTGACAAATTTGCTACGAATATTTGTTACGAAATTAGTGTGTGGCTATGTTGCTATGAAACAAGCCCGTAATGCGTTCCGTAGCCATGACGCTACGGATTCCGTAACGAACCTTTAGCTACGAGGATTTTCTCCACGGATTGGTTCCGTAGCAAAATCCGTAGCAATTCACGTTGAGCTACGGAATATCATGCTTTTGCTACGGAATTTTTCCGTAGCCATTTCAGCTTTTTCTTGTAGTGATTCTTAGGGTTTGAATGGTTCAGATATAGCTTCATGTATGAATGGTTCAGAGATAAATAGAATCCCTCCGACCGATTAGAAAAACAAAATAAATTGAACCAAAATTTTTGGATCTGACCTATTCGAATATTGTCACTTAATGAACCCATTAAAATGTGAAACAAAAGAGTCTCTCGGTTAATAATTACAATGCAAATATGTAACAAAAGTTCACCACTAAAACAAATGTTAGCAACGATACATGAGGATTAAGTTAAAATACGATACGGATTAATTATAATTTGTACACCCTTTGGTTTATACACAAAGTCCATCTAAAGTCTGTAACTTAGGCTATGGGGTGTGCTTGACGGAAAGAACGCGAAGAAGAAGCTGATGTGGGAGAGAGAGAAAGGGAACAGCCAATAGGAAACAAGAACACCGCGTTCCTGGGTTGTCTTCCCAGGAACGTGTGAGGACGGAGGACGCGGGGACGCGGAGGAGGGGCGGTGTTTGGCCGCGTTCTAGGCGCCATCTCAGCAAGGACGCGGGTGTGCGTCCGGCACACCCTTCAGCATTAGAAAAAAAATTGGGTTATCAAGGGGGTAGCACAACTTTAGTTTCACCGGGTGGGGGGGGGGGGGGGGGCGGGTGGGGGGAGAGAGATTAATTTACCCTGCTATGTGCCCCTTTAAATATGATTTTTCGCTATGCTTTCATCCTTATTGATCAGTATACAACTGAAACTATACAATTATTTTAGCTTAAACATTGTACAATAAGAATTGTATTCCTATTTTGATTATAACATTGTGGGATTATTATGTGTCTCGACGTGCGGATTTGGAAGTAATAGGAGAGGAAGTTGATGACAACGACCTATGTTATAGAGCTGCGGGAGGACATGACCGCAAAAGAAGAATTTATGAGCTTGACTCATATGGTAGGTCCATTGGTCTTGGAAACTCTTTTAAACAGTGTACTCCACCAGATAGAAATTTAAATTCTGAACAACATCATCTCAAGTCGAAGATCCAAAAACCGGAGGAACCTATAATACAATAGCAGATGGGCTTGAACGATATGAGAAGTACGATGAACGATATGAGAAACATGATTGAAAAGTGATACGTGTTTTTATTGATTGTTGCTTTACTATTTGTAGCTACGTGTTACTATTTGATTAGTTTGATTGTTGTTATGAACAAAATATGAGAACATTGGATGATACAACTTTTTATAATTAAGAATTTATATAATAAAGTATATTTTTTATTGTATTTTCGTAATGTTGTTGTTTTAGAAAATTGTTTTGGAAAAATTGTGTAGTATTTGTAGATATTCTGCTACGAAATTTATCTCGCCCCGTTTATTGCTATGAAACTACCGTGTAGTTATTTTGCGATGGATTTTGCGACAAATTAAGTTGTAGCTTAGTTTCTATGGATCTAATCCGTCACTTTTTTTGCTATGAAATAATAGCTACAGAATGTTCTTACGCCGCTACAAAATATTAGTTACGGAAATTAGTTTGTGTCAAATTTGATACAGATATTTGTTACGAAATTAGTCGTAGTATGGCTGCTAGGGGATATTTGTTACGAAATTACTCCTTAGGAAAATGGCTTCGAAATATCAGTTAGTGACAAATTTGCTACGAATATTTGTTACGAAATTAGTGTGTGGCTATGTTGCTATGAAACAAGCCCGTAATGCGTTCCGTAGCCATGACGCTACGGATTCCGTAACGAACCTTTAGCTACGAGGATTTTCTCCACGGATTGGTTCCGTAGCAAAATCCGTAGCAATTCACGTTGAGCTACGGAATATCATGCTTTTGCTACGGAATTTTTCCGTAGCCATTTCAGCTTTTTCTTGTAGTGATTCTTAGGGTTTGAATGGTTCAGATATAGCTTCATGTATGAATGGTTCAGAGATAAATAGAATCCCTCCGACCGATTAGAAAAACAAAATAAATTGAACCAAAATTTTTGGATCTGACCTATTCGAATATTGTCACTTAATGAACCCATTAAAATGTGAAACAAAAGAGTCTCTCGGTTAATAATTACAATGCAAATATGTAACAAAAGTTCACCACTAAAACAAATGTTAGCAACGATACATGAGGATTAAGTTAAAATACGATACGGATTAATTATAATTTGTACACCCTTTGGTTTATACACAAAGTCCATCTAAAGTCTGTAACTTAGGCTATGGGGTGTGCTTGACGGAAAGAACGCGAAGAAGAAGCTGATGTGGGAGAGAGAGAAAGGGAACAGCCAATAGGAAACAAGAACACCGCGTTCCTGGGTTGTCTTCCCAGGAACGTGTGAGGACGGAGGACGCGGGGACGCGGAGGAGGGGCGGTGTTTGGCCGCGTTCTAGGCGCCATCTCAGCAAGGACGCGGGTGTGCGTCCGGCACACCCTTCAGCATTAGAAAAAAAATTGGGTTATCAAGGGGGTAGCACAACTTTAGTTTCACCGGGTGGGGGGGGGGGGGGGCGGGTGGGGGGAGAGAGATTAATTTACCCTGCTATGTGCCCCTTTAAATATGATTTTTCGCTATGCTTTCATCCTTATTGATCAGTATACAACTGAAACTATACAATTATTTTAGCTTAAACATTGTACAATAAGAATTGTATTCCTATTTTGATTATAACATTGTGGGATTATTATGTGTCTCGACGTGCGGATTTGGAAGTAATAGGAGAGGAAGTTGATGACAACGACCTATGTTATAGAGCTGCGGGAGGACATGACCGCAAAAGAAGAATTTATGAGCTTGACTCATATGGTAGGTCCATTGGTCTTGGAAACTCTTTTAAACAGTGTACTCCACCAGATAGAAATTTAAATTCTGAACAACATCATCTCAAGTCGAAGATCCAAAAACCGGAGGAACCTATAATACAATAGCAGATGGGCTTGAACGATATGAGAAGTACGATGAACGATATGAGAAACATGATTGAAAAGTGATACGTGTTTTTATTGATTGTTGCTTTACTATTTGTAGCTACGTGTTACTATTTGATTAGTTTGATTGTTGTTATGAACAAAATATGAGAACATTGGATGATACAACTTTTTATAATTAAGAATTTATATAATAAAGTATATTTTTTATTGTATTTTCGTAATGTTGTTGTTTTAGAAAATTGTTTTGGAAAAATTGTGTAGTATTTGTAGATATTCTGCTACGAAATTTATCTCGCCCCGTTTATTGCTATGAAACTACCGTGTAGTTATTTTGCGATGGATTTTGCGACAAATTAAGTTGTAGCTTAGTTTCTATGGATCTAATCCGTCACTTTTTTTGCTATGAAATAATAGCTACAGAATGTTCTTACGCCGCTACAAAATATTAGTTACGGAAATTAGTTTGTGTCAAATTTGATACAGATATTTGTTACGAAATTAGTCGTAGTATGGCTGCTAGGGGATATTTGTTACGAAATTACTCCTTAGGAAAATGGCTTCGAAATATCAGTTAGTGACAAATTTGCTACGAATATTTGTTACGAAATTAGTGTGTGGCTATGTTGCTATGAAACAAGCCCGTAATGCGTTCCGTAGCCATGACGCTACGGATTCCGTAACGAACCTTTAGCTACGAGGATTTTCTCCACGGATTGGTTCCGTAGCAAAATCCGTAGCAATTCACGTTGAGCTACGGAATATCATGCTTTTGCTACGGAATTTTTCCGTAGCCATTTCAGCTTTTTCTTGTAGTGATTCTTAGGGTTTGAATGGTTCAGATATAGCTTCATGTATGAATGGTTCAGAGATAAATAGAATCCCTCCGACCGATTAGAAAAACAAAATAAATTGAACCAAAATTTTTGGATCTGACCTATTCGAATATTGTCACTTAATGAACCCATTAAAATGTGAAACAAAAGAGTCTCTCGGTTAATAATTACAATGCAAATATGTAACAAAAGTTCACCACTAAAACAAATGTTAGCAACGATACATGAGGATTAAGTTAAAATACGATACGGATTAATTATAATTTGTACACCCTTTGGTTTATACACAAAGTCCATCTAAAGTCTGTAACTTAGGTTATGGGGTGTGCTTGACGGGAAGAACGCGAAGAAGAAGCTGATGTGGGAGAGAGAGAAAGGAACAACCAATAGGAAACAAGAACACCGCGTTCCTGGGTTGTCTTCCCAGGAACGTGTGAGGACGGAGGACGCGGGGACGCGGAGGAGGGGCGGTGTTTGGCCGCGTTCTAGGCGCCATCTCAGCAAGGACGCGGGTGTGCGTCCGGCACACCCTTCAGCCTTAGAAAAAAAATTGGGTTATAAGGGGGTAGCACAACTTTAGTTTCACCGGCCTAATGACAGCGCAGCTTTAACGTCCAACCGCCATGCATAACCACCGGTCTGCAACCGCCACACGTCGCACGGCGCTGTGAGTTTCAACGAAGACGAAGTTCTTTCAGTTCCCCACGTGACCGTCACCTTACACGTGAACGCCGGGAGAGACACCGGCATCGCTACCCGATTATATTTCTTCACCACCGCCAGCGCCGTCTCGTCTGTAACACCACCGGCCGTCATCTCTCTATACGCCTTATTCGTCCAAGCCACCATGTCACAGCTGTTCGTGATGAACGACGGACATGCGTCCACCTCCATGCTCATCATCCTCGCTTCGTCTGTAAACCCTAATACGTCACCGTTCAGCCACGTCTCTGTCACGCATTCCATCGTTACAAAGGAAACAACTTGAGATCGTTTTGGTGTAGGTTTCGGCATCGCAACCGCGTGATCGGTAACAGGAACCATCAGCCTCTCGGTTCCACGCGCGTGACCATCAAAACAGATCGGTGCAAGTTTGTTACAATTTACTGTTGGGGGCGGAGATAACAGATCTGGATGTTCAGTGGGTGAACTCCTCGCCGGCAATTTTTCCTTCCGATCCGGCGTCTCCGGCATCAACGGCAGCGTCACCACCGCGTATCCACCACCCGAAACTGAAGGCGAAGACGTTGAAACCTTACGTTTATTCGAGACAGGACTTGTATCCTTCTTCGCTTTGTTGCCGTTAACCCTAACGTACTTTCGCTTACGTCGTCGACTTCCTCCATAGCCATCGCTGTTCTCCATCGTGGAGCAACTAGAACCAGATCCATCAGCTACAGGCTTCGGTGCGATCGGCCTGAACTTGAGCATTATTCTCTCAACCTTCGACATACCAGAACTCATCCCACCACCAGCTCCGCCGCGGGAGTACCTAGTTATACAACAACCACCTATTCCTCTCTGTCTCTGCCAAATTAATTTTCGTACGCTTTGGTAGTGCGCATATGGATCAAACGATGGTAATGGTATGCATATAAAGGAGTCACCAAGATTTTGTATTATTCTTTTAACTTAAAAAGGGAAAAGAATTTGAACTTATAAAGGATAAGAAAATATAGTTACATCAATCTATAATATCTAAGCTAAATATTCAATTTACCCTATTGAGTATCTATTTCGGGCAAGCTAGATTCATAAATAAGACATATAGTCAATCAATCAGTGTTTTACCAAACCAGTAGTAATTGGTTTGCCTAAATCAAATATTGATTAATAATTTTTATATATTGTTAACTATTTTTATATGACTTGTTTTACGATAATTGGTGAAGAATATCAATACTATAGAAAACTCTCCTATTTTTAAATCTCATATATTTCAAATTTTAATTCCAATACGGTATTTTCAAATCTCATATATTTCAATTTTAAAATGGGTTTATTTCATTAAAAACATTATATTTTCAACTTTTTTCTGTTTAAACCTAAAACTTTATTTTTTATCAAAAAAGACCTAAATTTTGGAGAAATTTTTTAATTTAGACCCTTAACCGGTTTTACAGGTTATACATATTTTTTTTTTCAGAAAAAACCCTAATTTTTTTTATTTTTTTCTAAAAAAACCCTCAATTTCAGTGAATTTTTCACAAACAACATTTTTTCTTCGTTTTTGTAATTGACATAACTTTCATATACGATGTCAAAATTCTACGAACTTTATATCCCTGGAAAGGTCGTAAGTAATACTACAACTTTGCTTTACTGACTTTTGTTTGAATATGTTCAGATATTTCGCTATACTGGCTTGTTTTCTTATAATAGCGGTATCTTTTGCATACGAGCTCCGTTTTCGACGTTCTATAAGTCGACGGATTCGTAAACACGAATACATCGTGTAATGAATATTATTTAAACCAAAATATTATTTGTATGATTTATCGAATTTTACGATACTGTAGTCTATTATTCGAAATTATAGCGTTTACTCGATAATTGATTCGAAATAACGTATTGTAGTATTATAATTTTCAATAATACATTAGGAAAGTTTTGAAAATTACATTTCAACGTGTTATTCTAATTTGCGCTCTGGTTGACCTTTGTTGACCAAATTTGACGGATGTCACAGACAGGGTCGTAAGAAAGTGACGACGTGGCATTTATGTGGTTGGAGTTTGAACGGTACAATTTAAACCTTCACGAGCGGATGGAATTTGAAAAATAAAAGATTACGAAGACAAACAATGAGCCCGCCATGATCAACAACGAGCCCGTGAATAAACTCATAAATGGCCTAAATTAAAAAGTTTTATGAAAAAGAAAAAATTGAGGTTTTTTTCGTAAAAAAAAAAGAAAAAAATTTAGGGTCTTTTAGTCGACGACAAAAACTTTATGTCTTTTAGTCGTTGTTTTTCTTCGCGGGCTCGTTATCGATCATGGCGGGATCGTTGTTTGTCTTCATAAGCCTTTTTATTTCAAATTTCATCCGCTTGTGAAGGTTTAAATTGTACCGTTCAAACTCCAACCCCAAAAGTGCCACGTCGTCGCTTTCTTGCGACCGCGTCTGTGACATCCGTCATATTTGGTCAACAAAGGTCAACCAGAGTGCAAATTAGGATAATACGTTGAAATGTAATTTTCAAAACTTTCCTAATGTATTATTGGAAATTATAATACTACAATACGTTATTTCGAATCAATTATCGAGTAAACGCTATAATTTCGAATAATAGACTACAGTATCGTAAAATTCGATAAATCATACAGATAATGTTTTGGTTTAAGTAATATTCATTACACGATGTATTCGTGTTTACGAATCCGTCAACTTATAGAACGTCGAAAACGGAGCTCGTATGCAAAAGATACAGCTATTATAATAAAACAAGCCAGTGTAGCGAAATATCTGAACATATTCAAACAAAAGTCAGTAAAGCAAAGTTGTAGTATTACTTACGACCTTTCCAGGGATATAAAGTTCGTAGAATTTGGACATTGTATATGAAAGTTATGTCAATTACAAAAACGAAGAAAAATATTTTTTTTGAAAAAATCACTGAAATTGAGGGTTTTTTCGGAAAAAAGAAAAGAAATTAGGGTTTTTTCTGAAAAAAAAATATGTATAACCTGTAAAACCGGTTAAGGGTCTAAATTAAAAAGTTTCTCCAAAATTTAGGTTTTTTTTGAAAAAAAATAAAGTTTTAGGTTTAAACAGAAAAAGTTGAAAATATAAGGTTTTTTATGAAATAAACCCTTTTAAAATCATCTAATATTAGAAAATATCATCTGTATAATATTTTGCTAGCTGATTATCATAATTATCGAAAGTCACAAATTAAAACATCCAAACTCTAATTTTGTTAAGCTAAATTGCAGAATCAAATATTACAGCTTACGATGATCATTACATTAAAAAATGCCATCCAAATTTTTGTAGAATCTGTACCTGATTTTATCAAAAGTAAAGAAGAATATATATTTTCACATTTTCGTCGACATGTTTTCTAAAAGAGCTGTATAATTAAATCATGACAAAACTTCATAAATGGTTCCTGTGGTTTCAGAGGATATCGAGTTTGGTCCCTAACTTTTAAAAACCTCATGCCTAGTCCTCGTGGTTTCATTTTTTTATCGTGGTCGGTCCCTCATCCATATGAAATGACCTTTTTACCCTTGTTAATATCTTTTACAATTTCTGAATTTAAAACTATTTAAAAAAAGAAAAATAAATAAATAACACCTCACCCTTCTCTTAACCCTTTCTCTTTCTTCATTCTCTTTATCTCGTACAACACTACCGTCATCCTCTGAAACAATTCCAAACAACAATTTCGTTCGATTGAGAAACAATTCCAAACACCAAAAAGTCCAATCTCATACCTTTATAATGGGGATGAGGAACTGTCATTGTGGGTGTAGTGATTGAACGGGATGGAGGTTGAAGAATGGGATGCGGGATGCTGAGGTATTGCCGAAAACCACCCCAAACTGTAAAGATTGGAGAAATTGAAGGAAGAAATGAGGAGATCATGCCATCAAACTCATAACCCTCTCCGGCTTCTAAGCGCTAATCTGATTGGGATACTGATTACAGATATCGAGATACCGACTTCTACTAGTATTGTACGAACATCAGTTCGTGGGTTTGAATCGATTGTAGAAAACGATTCTCGAGTGAAATTGATTGCAGAAAAAGAATTTTGGTTTGAAGTGATTGCAGAAAACGTTTCCCGATGGCATCTTTAACTTCCAATTGCAGCTTTAACTTCCGATTCCGACGATGAAGGTGGTGGTGGACGGTGGTGGGAGATAGAAAGAGAAAGAGAGAAGGTGTGGGTGAGTTAGAGTGAGAGAGATGAGTGAATTATGTGATGAGGTTCTTGGAACGAACAGTTCATTTGGGCGATTTGATTTCAATAGAACGAACAGTAAACTTGGGCGGGCGGTTTGATTTCAACCGGGAAATGATTCGATTAGATCTGTAATTGAAAAACCCGATCACTACCGTTCTGATCCATATCCTTTTTTGATTCTGGTTTTGTACCCGGAGTGTTATCCACCGGAGAATGTGGGTTGGCCGGAGAAGAAGGTTCATCCAGAAAAGAAGACGTGGCCGGAAATTGCAGGTAGTGTCGGAATATGGGTTGGGCTGAGGGGGAGGGAGTGAGCTCAGGGTGTATTTTTTTTAATATATAATTAGTTTAAGGAAAAAGATAAAAGAAAATAAAAAGGGTAAAAAGTCATTTCATATGGGTGAGGGACCGACCACGATAAAAAAATAAAACCACGAGGACTAGACGTGAGGTTTTAAAAGTTAGAGACCAAACTCGATATCTTCTGAAACCGCATGGACCATTTATGAAGTTTGTCTTAAATCATTCAATTTATTTGAATACTGAAACAGTTGATGTTTTGTCAAAATATCACATTACTTGTTTTGAAAACAAATTGGTTAAAATATAATTTTATATTTTCCCTTATATTATTAATATGGGTTGAAAAATCAATCATAGGTTTTTCTCACTGACTTATCTTTTTATTAGCAAGGATATACAAGATTTTCTCACAAAATCTCAAATTATATTCTGATGTTATCATTGGTGATAAGAGATGCCCTGGATAATGGCCGCGTGTTCAATAGGGATCTAACACGTGTGATGTTAACGGTTCAAACACCTCAAAGATCTTTCTTTTCTTTCTTTCCTTCTTTGAACCGGCGGAATATTATAAAAATAACCCGTGCTCCAGAACCAAACCGACAGGGCAAAAAGCTGATTGGTGGAGGCCTAAACGTGTCGTCCTAATTAAGGTAACAGTCACGCTTTTTCTACGAATGGCAAGGAAGTATATGTGGGTCCCATGTTCAATTTTTCCAACCAATAGAATGAGGAGAAGTGTCCCTGAGGAGGACACGTACGTTACTGCACATGCAGGTTCGTGTAACATGGAATATCTCGGGTTCCTTGTCAAGTTAAATTCGAGTCGGGTTGGGTTATGGAGGAAAGCTGCTCATGACATGGACGCGTGGACCACTAAACGGTGTTCTTGGGTTCTTGTTTTGTTGTACCTGTGTGTCCACGATAGATATATTGTTTCTACCACGATAAATAATGAATTTTTCTTATGAGTCATCAAAATCAAACTTTTTTATAATATTACCCATTCTACATTCAAATTGTAAATTTCCAGTGTATCTATATGGGTTGGAGGTTGTGAGTTCTATGGGCCGGAGGTTGTGAGTTCGATTTCCTTTGGAATGGTAGCATTAGCGTAATTTAACTCACACCTCATGGGCACACATGAGGATTTTTCCCTGGAAATCCCTATGGGGGCTGGATTTGCCTGCTTAAGCAGAGCTCGAACCCGGAATGCTCGCTGAAACATTGCGAGTAGGCTTCCGTTGAATCATTTGCTGTTTCAAAAAATAAAAAATAACAAACTGGTTTTTAGTGTTTACGTAAGAATTAATTGACGTCCAAGGTGACTTCATATGACGTTCACATCATGTTCCTATAATTTTTATTTTCTTAACATTAGTTTGGTAAAATGGGATAATTCAATATTTGTATGAATTTTAGACCAGTATAAGTGAGTGTTTGCGATTGTTTATTTGTAAAAGTATTTATTAGTTTATCTGGTATTAAAACAGAATTTAAAAAAAGTGTTTGAACTAGCTTATTCATTAACAAAACGTAATAACTTAATAAGTTGTTTTAGTGTTTGACAATATTTGTTCATACATGTAAAACGACTAATAATGCCAAATTTATAGAAATATAATTTTTTTTTGAAAGGCAGCATATCTCTTATTATATCACTGACCAAAATTACAGATACACCAAGAGGAAACCTACGAGATGCAGGAATTAAATTCCAGGAGCAAAATGGTCCTACTTCTAGCCCCTTTTAAAAAACATAATACAACTATTTTTTTCTAAACATGGCAGTAGGATCTGTACACCAAATTAGCCAATTCTGTAACACCCCAAATTTCAACAAGCCATTTATATTACATAAAAGCATATTTTACTAAATACGGTTTAACAAAAACCATTGTATTCGTTTAATACGATAGGGAGTGTTACAATTTCATATCATACAACCATAAGATTTAAGGAAAAGGATTTAACCAAACTCCAATACATGGAAGCTGTAACCAGCTCCATTCCTTCATGCTTAAGGGTTTATTTTACAACTTCAAACTATCTTACTTCTCCGTACCTAAACCTGGAATACATGGCATAAAACAGAATACGTAAGACAAAAATTGTTTCGTGAGTTACATGGTTTGAGACTCAAAACTTTATTAATTCATTCAAAACATTTTAATAAGCTTTCAACACATACTTTCTTAGTAAACAAATATTTTGGTATTTTCTTTCGACTGGTATTCATTACTTGCTAGATTTTTATACTTAGGGCCTTAATCACCATAATTGATACCCCAAGTCTCTACAACTAGAAAGAACGTATCAATCCTCACCAGTAGAAGTTGCTTAGGAAGTCTACTTCGCGATGGGGTTTTGTCCCCAGTAGACTCCTTACCTAACCCGGGTAGGTGGAACACGACATGGTTCCATTAATAACATTGCTTGCTACAAATACCAGTCATATAAACTACATTTTTGTTTACTCGGACATTCTTCCATATCATAAGTTTATTCATAAAACTAGTAATAAATTTCGCATATGAAACTTTTGTATAAAACATTGTAAACTTACTTGCCATGTACCCTAAAATGGGTAAAATATCTCATGTACTCACCTTATAAGTCTTGAAAAGTTGACTAAACGTTTCTTGGTTCTTTACCCTTCCGATGATGCTCAATTACTTAACTTGCACCTATATTTAGTATAATATACATTAATATACATTCTAACTTACTCTATAACTCATTAAAGTCCTTATTATAGCAATATGGGTTATAACAAGTATATAACTCTTAAATAACTAACTTTAAATGAGTCGTATACTTTCCCGAAATATACGTATTTTACTACAGTACCCTCGGAAGGTGATATTCCCGGTTTAACAATTTTCCATGTGTTTTCACACCATTTTAAGCCTATGGTATGAATTATAGACCAATCGGACAAGTCTAGCATCAAGTTCCAAACTCAAAATTGGACAGAATGCTGTCAGACCCTGATCACGACTCGTGCTCTTTTTGTTCTATGGGGAGCACGACTCGTGCTCCTCCTGTAACCTTCTTTCTTGTCTGATTTTTGTGCTGCAGGTCCTTTAGTCCGAGAATTAAGTCCTTAATACACAACTTAATCATTTTAAGGTCATTTCAAGGCCTTAAATAGCAACCTACTTTTAGTTTTAAACTATGGAATCATCAATTCCAATCCTTTACTTAAAACATTTCCGTAACACCCATTTTAACACCAAAAACCATTTTAATGAATTTTCAAGAATGGAACTGATTTCTTACATCATTTATAACATATATGACTTAACAAAACCATAAGAATCATTTGTAACCAGTTTCAAACTCATAGACCCATTTCTAGGGTTCTTAAGCTAAAAATCCATTTCTTGGGATTTAACCAAAATCAATGGTTATAATTCGTTTTCTAGGATGATTTGAGCTAGATAAAGTGTATGGATTCATTGGATTAACCTCATCCATAAAAATCAGAAGTTGAATTTGAAGATCATCCAACTAAACTTGAAGAATTGATCATGGATTCATAGAAACTCTTACCTTAGAAGCTTGGAATCACTAATTCCAAGTGTAAATCTTCAATTCCCGCTTCAGTTTCTTGCTCCTCTTCTTGAACTTGTGCTCTCGGTTCTTCCAGAGAATTCCCAGAAGTTCTCTTCTAAATTATGACCATTTATGATATATTTTCTCATATTTATATTTTTCACACTTTGCCAAATGATAAAACAGCCCCTGGACTTCCATTCTTCATATTTTTAACACTAGAACCCAACTTTTATTACACCAACTTCTACTTCTCACACTTTTACCCACAAACACAAAAATATTTTTATACCAAGGTCCAAAACATGGAAAAATACTAATTTGCCCTTTTTCACAACTTTAATATTACACACGGTTATTTTACATTTTATTGAAAATTTTGCGGGTTCTTACAAATTCCACCTAACCAAGTTACATCTCGCTTTCAACCAAAGAAAAGTTCTCCATCGAAAGTCCACAAATAGTATCGATGGATGCGATTTCTTACTTTCAAATAGAGTTTGGTTTCTATGCGACCACAGTAGATATACGAATACCCAAACAGTTGTTGTCCATATCTCTCTTATTTCTTTCCTGCAAGACTTTTTTCCTTTGAATTCCAATAATTCTCTAACCTCCACCAAACATTGATCATCTATCCCCCACCAAGAAGAGACCTTTGACCACATTAACTTTGCGTTTTGACATCTCAGCAACGCATGGTCTATATTTTCTAAGCAGCCATTACACATCGGACACAGAAGAGAGGGAAGGTCTATACCTCTTCAGTCCAGTTGAACACGAGTTAGAATGCTACCATTCTTAATTCTCCAAATTAAGACACAAACTTTCTTAGGCACAAAATTTGACCAGATCGTAGGCGTAATTTCACCCCCACCGGATCCTGCAACCTTGACTCCACCAAGTGTCTAAGCGTCCCGACCTCAAAATCTCCGTTCTCCGCTAGCAGCCACCTCCACCTGTCATTTCGATCCTGATTCTCTGAGAATGAAACAAGAAGCATGTTAAGGTTATTTAGTCCGTCCAAGGTTCTGCCCCTCGGATTATGAGCCCAATCCCAAACCCAAACCCAATTTCCTTCCCCGGTATGGATCCTTCTATGGCTAACTAATGCCAACTCATTC
The DNA here is from genome assembly GCA_023525715.1 of Cichorium intybus. NCBI lineage: Eukaryota > Viridiplantae > Streptophyta > Magnoliopsida > Asterales > Asteraceae > Cichorium > Cichorium intybus. The sequence continues at coordinate 6,188,499 of CM042017.1, read as the reverse complement.
TTCTCTAATCTATATAATCTTGGAAACTTGAAGCATAATTGGGAATCTCCTATCCAATGATCTAACCAAAATGACGTGTCCTCCCCGTTTCCCACGCTCTTTCCAAAGGATCCCGACCACTTGATCCCTAACTTCTCAATATCCAAGCATGCCTTGATGATATTTACCCAAGTGTTGTACCCTCTGGAACACATATCCCTTACCTCGTTAAGACCACCATCCTTCCCGTACAAGCTCTTGATGACGTTGACCCACAGCGCCTCTCGATCTACGCGAAACCGCCACCACCATTTACCTAACAGAGCCAAGTTTTGAGCCCGTAAGGACCCGATGTTTAACCCACCATTATTAAAACTAGAAATTGTTTTTGACCATTTGACCCAAGCTATTTTTCTCTCTTTAACCCCCCCCCCCCTCCCCAGAAAAAAGAACTCCTCACACTCTCTAATTTTTTGACCACATTCACGGGTGCACGGAACAAGGAAAAGAAGTACGAAGGGAGACTACCGAGTACCGACTTAACTAGGGTTAATCTACCACCATATGACAACGACTTTGCTTTCCAACTCGAGAGCCTGGCTTTTATCTTTTCGATCACCGTGTTCCAATTTTCGCATTTGCTCATATTAGCTCCAATTGGGAGACCCAAGTACTGTAGGGGGAAGGATCCCGCCATACATCCCATACGCCTCGCCAGCTTCTCTACTTCCACTTGCTTCACTCCTAATCCAAAAACATTACTTTTACTTAAATTTACCTTCAACCTAGAGGCCAAGTGAAAACACTTAAATAACTTCAAAATGTTGCCAAAATTCCTTTTATCCCAGTCACCAAAAATGATCATATCGTCTGCATATTGAAGGTGAAAAATTTTACTCTGTTTCTTCCCACCTCCACGGCCTCCACCAAACCTTTATCAAGAGCGTTTCAACAGACTTGGTTGAGCCCTTCGGCAGCCAAGATAAACAGAAACGGAGCCATCGGGTCGCCTTGCCTGATTCCTCTACCCATAGATGTCTCCTTCGTGGGGGACCCATTAACTAAAACCGAAACTGAAGCAGATTCCAAACAAACTTTAGTCCACTGTATCCATCTAGATCCAAAGCCCATTTGATCCAGAGTACAATAAATGAAATCCCATTCCAACTTGTCGTACGCTTTTTCAATATCTATCTTAATCTCCACACTTTTCTTTTCTTCTCTTTTAAGATAGCTTATTGTTTCATCAGCCACTAATACCCCATCCAGAATATATCTTCCTTTGATAAATGCGTTTTGCTCCATCCCCACCAGTTTACTAATTACCGACTTGAGTCTATTTGCCAACAGCTTGGACAGTATTTTGTAGTACACCCCGATCAAACTTATAGGACGAAAATCTTTCAACTGCAGCGGGTCCGGTTTTTTAGGGATGAGAGTCACGAAGGAAGCATTACAGCCTCGACTAATTTGCCCCGAACCCCAAAACCATTGCAACGCCTTCAACAGGTCATATTTTATAACATCCCAGAACATTAATTCTAAATAAGTTAGAATCTACTAACTTATCAAAAACTCTTTATTTAAGTTAATAAAAAAATTTAATTTTAAACTATTTAAACACTCAAAGCTGTTTACTAGTGGTGACAAACCGCAATAAATATACAAACACATTAAATAAGCAATCTCAAACACCCCTTAAATTTTATTGACGTGTTTATAATAATAATAATAATAATAAAGTCCCTACATAATAAGTAAAATCCCCAATGGCAATAAACCATCTATATAACCCTCTATGTGAATCGGCAACCTGAAGGATTTTTTTTTTTTTTTTTTTTTTAAATGGTTAAATTGCACACTCCCAATCTACCTTCTAAAATATATACTATATTTGCTTTAAACGGGACTTGATCAACAATCAATTAATTAGCTGAAGAATACTATAATACTTATTGTGAATAAAAGACATAATTATCATATTATCCAAAAAATCCCAAAGTAATTTGTCCGATTTTTCTTTTGATTTAAGATGAAATTTGTTTTTGTCATAAAATTCTTATATTTTTTCAGTGATAATTGTTTGAGTTTGTATGAACTCTAGGGAATAACTAACGATATCCTCATAACAATTAATCATTTAAATTATGGGTTTTTTACGCTTATATCCTTATAAACATTGTTAATTACGTGTATATCTTTGTTAAATTAGAAATTAAGTATATGTCCTTATAAACCTTTGAAATTCACATATATATCTTTTTAAAATATTAATTTAATTATATATAATCCTTTAAAAAAATTAAAAAAAACTGATATTAACGTGATATCTTTTTAGAAAAAAGTTAATGCCAATATTACCCTTCTTCTAATAAGTCAAATGTACCAGTTGACCATAACTTTATCGACAAATGCGACTCTTTTTTACTTTATCTTCAAACTTCTTTATTTTTGTCCGCGTTTAACCCCTGTTTATAACTTTTCTTTGCAAACAAGCACTAGCACAAAAAGTGTGAATGTCAATGCATATATGATATATTTTCACCAAGAATAGGCTCAACAACGACTAAAATACTTGATATTACTAGGTGTTGTCAGTTACACCGCCGTGTAACTTCAACACTTTCTGGACAACTTCCTTGAGCTGACATGGCATCCAACGTGGCAAGCGAAGTTACACGGCCGTGTAACTTCAAGGTATAAAGTTACACGGTGTGTAACAACCTGTGGTGTCTTCGGATCGTTTTTCCGCAACTCCTCCGTTTGTTCTCCGTTTCTTCTGAAATTTGTCGTGTAGTCTCCTAATGATCTCCTAAGCATGATCCAAGCTCCAAAAGTACTTAAAATCAACCACAAAACGTGAAAATAGATTGTTATTCCAAGAATCCAGAAAAACAAGAAAAGATGCATGAACTAGAACTAAACACAAGAAAAAAGTGGGTTCTAAAGGGCTGAAAACACGCCTCAAAACACACCTAACAACCAACAACCTCCACCTTAGCCCCTTTCTCAACAAAATCTGTCATTTACTCCTGCAAATATATCAAACATTAGGAACACAAAATATAAGAAAATTTTATACATGTGCAGATTTTTAATTACTTGACAGGTATGGATTAATTGCATGACTTGAATGAATTTGTAAGTCGATTGGAACTTTTTCTAACAGTCATCCCATTCCTGTCCAATTAGAATTCGCGTTTCAATTTGGCGATCGGAACACCGGAAAAGCGAACCCAAATTCGTATCAGGCAGCGATTGGAACTCCAAAAAATCGAACCAGTCTACGATCCAATAAACGATGTGTACGATTAATAAATTTTCATTTGTATTAATGAAAATGTTCATTAACGAACATGTTCATTATTTACCATAAATAAAATATTTTCATTGTATCAGGCAGCTATTCAAACTCCAAAAAATCGAACCAGTATACGATCTAATAATCGATCTGTACGATTAATACATTTTCATTTGTATTAATGAACATGTTCATTAACGAACATGTTTCATTATTTACAATAAATAAAACATTTTCATTGTATCAGGCAGCGATTGGAAACCAAAAAAATTGAACCAGTTTACGATCCATATGATTACATCTTTTTTGATTCGGTGCGCTAGAGATTGAATTCGATACTCGAATTAGAGGCGATTGGGAGCGATATGCATGATAGAACATGATAGAACGATATTCATTGTTAAAATGTGATTACTTGGATGTGATATGCGATTGGGAACGATTTCGATCGACGATTGGGTAAGGCACGCTGTAATGTGATGACTTATTTGTGTGAATGGGGAAAGAGACATATACATTATATAAGCTGTAACACCCCTTTCTCAATAACCATAAATTAATATATTTATAGTATATGACTTGCAAAGAAGTCACATAATTTTTTTTTAAAATTATCCATAAGGGGTATTACAGACTGCATACAAAAGCCATAATTTAAACTTATCTGTATGTGACTCTGGTCCCCAACTTTAAAGCTTATGGATTAACTTAGCTCCTGCTCTTTTTACCTAAGTACATAGCATTTAAAACAAACAATACGTGAGACATAAAGCCTCGTGAGTAATATGGGTTTTAGACCCAAAACTTTCTTACACAAAACTTGTAACACTAAACAAGTAGAATACTTAAAACTGATTCTTATAAGAGAACTCAAAGTTACTCAAAACTGATTTTTGTAATAAATCTCAAAACTGCTTTTCATAAATAATTCTTAAAACTGCTTTTCTCATTTCTCAAGACCAACTGAAACTCATGAATTAGTTTAACTTATTTTTACCAAGTCCCCTTCACGGGACGGAACAGATCCACCCGCAAGGTTATGCTACTTCTGTCTCCCCTTTATGGCTTGGAACAAATCCAACCATAAGGTTATGCTAAGCTAGACAACTACTTCGCGACGGGAGGTACCACCCCAGTAGTGTCTTCAGATCTCCCGATTATATGGGTGATCCTAGTCTGGACAACTGACTCTTATTACTCTCTTTGTTTTACTTTCATATTTCATTATCTTCTTCACTTCATCTCAAATTGGTCAAATATGAACACAATTCTTAATGAACTCAAACACATAAACTCTTTAACTCATATTCAAAAACACTTTTAAAACTAACTTCAACATCTTTAGCTCACATATGGAGCCTCTTTCAAATAGCTTTATAAACTGAACCTCTTTAAAATCTGTTTTAAAACACTTTGCTCCATGATAGAGCCACTTTCAAAACTGTTTCCAAACTTTAACATTTAAAGTAAAATTGGAAATCTCATTTTCTGAAATCATTAGTCTGCTATGTACAAAGAAATATCCACACATACTCACCTTAACTAGTTAGAGAAATCTAACTAGAGCTATCCTTTTCCTCGTCCCTCCTATTCACTGATCTTTTACTCCTTAAGTACCTAAGGAGTTTATTCACATTTTATTAATACATATTATGCTTCAATAGTATGTAAAGATCACTGATTTCATGTCTTACTAGACTTATATCACAATTTAGTTGTGACATTCATTACTTAACTTATACTCTTCTTTACTACTTTCAATTATCATTTACATGGTATATTATTGGCCATTATACCCTTGGAAAGTCTTATACCTAATTTAACATTATTTTTCATGTTTTCACATTATATTATCCTTAGGGTATCAATTGGACATCAAATGGATAAGCCTAACATCAAATTGCACTTCATTTTGCCCCTGCTTTGGGAGCACGACTCGTGCATATTTTGCACTTCAGGGAGCACGACTCGTGCACCCCTAATAACAACATACTTTCATTCCCAGGTAGAGCATGACTCGTGCAAACCCAATGGTTAAAGTGCATGACTTGTACATGACCTGCAGAATCCATTTTCAGTCCGATTTTTGTCCTGTAATTCACTAGTTTCGCATATTAAGTTCTTTATGACTTACTTATTCGTTTTAGACTCATTCCATGACCAAAACCCATCATTTAAACATGTCTTTCAACCATGAAATCACTGATTCCATCCAAATTCATGAAAATCTCATTTTTAGGGTTTTGATACCAAAAACTGAAATTACTTCAATTTAACAATTAGAAACCATTAACTACTTCCATTAAGACATATTGAACTCATTAAGAACCATTGGAATCAACTTGTTCTTACAAACCCATTAATTAGGGTTCTTGAGCTCAACTGCTCATTTTCTTGATTTTTAGCACTTTCAATGCATGAACTAAGTTTATATGGTGATTAAGACACTAATTAAGGCTAGGAATCATAGGATAATCCTCCTCTAGCCACTGAAATCTCGAAGCTACAGTAACTCCCTTATGAGAAATGGGTTAATCAACCCCAAAACAAGCTTACTAACCTTTCTTGACTTGAATTCTTCAATTCCTAACAATCTATATCACATTTCCGCTTCCAATCTTCAAGAACCCACCAAACCCGTGTCCTCTAGCCTTCTCCAGAAACTTCTCCCGTGTTCTAAGAACTGGGAGATGATTTCCTCCCTTTTATACCTAGCCATTTTACACTTTGGCCCCCTCTAGTTCCATTTTTCCCAAAATGGCACAAAAACACAATTTTATAACATTATAAGTTTATTTTCTTCATTTTAATCCCAACATTACATTTTCTTGACTTTAAAGTCATTTGCATGTCAAATGACCATTTTACCCTTTTTTACCATTTTTCTCAAAATAGCACATAACATGCTTAGATTGTAAGAACTTCTACATTTTATAACTTTACTCCACTTATAAACTTATTTTGCACTTTAAGACATTTTAACACTTAAAAATCTCATTCTTAAGTTAAATATTTCAAAATGACAAAAATACCTTTTTTGGTCATTTTTGTACTTTTCTCTCACTTTTACATTTTCAATATCCTTACTTCATCCTTATAACTTTATTGTAGTTTATATATATCATCCTTGCTGAAAATATGATTATTTTCATTTTACCACAAGAACTGAAAATTACCAAAATACCCTTTTTGCTCTTTTTATACAAAATTTATATTATTAAGACATAATTTAACCAAAAACTTCTCATACATTCATTTTATACTTTTACCAATATTTTTGGGTTCTTACATAAGCCCTAATGTAAGTAATGAGGAATGACATTACAAGTCCCTCAACTATACATTTATATAAACAATAACTGCCAATGTCATTTTTTTAGAACGGCTGGTTAGTTGTTAGCAGTTAGAACACCTAGTTAGTTAAATGTCTGTGCCTGGGATAGAACACAGGACCTCCTGTCTAAGAGAGCAAAGCCTCTACCAAGTGGGCTAATCCCACATTGGTACCAATGTCGTTTTTTAAGCAAAATTTTTATTATATTGTTTCTATTTTTGGGAAAATATTGTTAGTAGATCACCAAGTCTTTGATTATAGAACGATATTCATATTGATTGTAGAACCAGTAGATCGTCATGTATGTTCATTAATGAGCATGATATAACATTATTTGACTGTTAAAAGTTGTTCATTAATGAACATAAAAAAAACAGTAGACTTTTTTTCATAATCATAAAAGAACTACATGTTCATTAAATGTCATTAATGAACACATTTTAACAATGAATATCGTTCTATCATGTTCATTAATAAACACATGACAATGAACATGCATAATTGATATATTCCCATGTATATGTTCATTAACGAACATAAGCAACATAAATGTTTTTCATCTGTTTTGCACCTGTCTAAATGCACATACATGTAATACCAGATAAACACAGTCATAAACACACATACACACATAATAACAATCACACATCTATACAGAATAAATAGTTATACAATCAATGCTAATTTTGTATTAAACGTTTGAATATTGAAAGTCACAATCACTTGACATCATGTTCCAAAAGATTTCAAAAAAGAAGTCAAAAACTACCATAGTTAACAGTATTAAAAAAAACATAGACAATATTAGAAAAACACAATCAATGATGATCTAATTCAACTCTTTCATAACGTATCTTCTTTGCATTTTCTCTTATCTGCTTCAACTTCTCTTTTGATAACTTGGAAAATTCTTCAGATTCTACAAGAATCTTCTATTTCATCATATTTTCATTTGACATCAACATTTTTGAAGCATACTTTTGTCGCAAGTTGTTCAATTGTCTCTGTTGTTCGATCGATTCTATGAAAAACCAAGACTGTCATTTCCCATTAGTTGTGCCATCAAATGTCTCCATGTGACACATCAAGAAAACAGCACAATCACATACATTCTCTTTCGTTTTCCATTCAAAATCAAGATCTATAAGTTTGCATTTTCTCAACACATCTGCCATCTTCTGACCAACTGACTCAAGATACCGAATAAACAAGTACTTCTGTAAAATTATATAAACACATACAACATTAGTGTAAAATGAATAATATAACATTAAACATATAAGAAATTAAATTATATAATTGATTAGCAAAATATTACCAAATTGATAGGAAACATATGGTAATGATTGGTTGAATTGTTTCTCCTTTTAATATTGTCAATAAAAATAAACGTATGCTTCCTCAAATCAAAACCAATCAAGTAGTAATGCCCACTACCATGAATAGGGAAGAAAACCTGAAAAAATCACAATTTAGAATATACACCTTACAACATGGTCATTCTTTAACATAATATAATAAACTTTTACAGATGTGCATTAATGAGCATCTATACATTTGTATTAATGAACATGTTCATTAACGAACATGTTCATTATTTACCATAAATAAAACATTTTCATTGTTGAACATTTACAGATTGGGAAAAACATGTTTTATAAGTTAACAAAAACTACATGTTCAGTGTTGAACATTAATGTTCAATGATGCATAACTACATGTTCAGTGGTGAACATGAATGTTCATTATTGAATAATTACATACTAAATAATGAAAAACTACATGAAATGTATACTTACCAGATCCACTTTCTGAAAATCTTGAATCTCAACATCATGCTTCATATCTTCTTCAATTCCACGTTTAAATAGCGGATAGTTGTTGTTAATTAGATCCTGTAAGCTCTCGTCGCTAAGAAATGAGAACTATTCAAAATATATAAACATTATATTAATTTTAGTTCACATTATAGATTTAATAAAAAAAATATATAAGTAAACATATAACTTACAATTGAACCAATCTTGAAAAAGTAACGATAAGGAGAGGTGTCGGCTTTTAATCGATTATCCAAATTCAAAAAGTGACTCCACATATCAATAACACCGGTATACAACCATGATGGAGGATAGAAGCTTTCAAACACTTGCCTAAAAAGATTGTACCCACTTTTTGTTTTCAGAATAGGTTCACTGTAAAAAAATTAGAAAATCCTTAATAAATGTAGGAATAAATAAATTATATATTCCATCTTACTTGACATCACCCATTAATGCAAACAATCTATTTGAAACCTTATCTTCCTCTGTTGTCAGTTTTGGAGTCATAGATGTAAACCTTAATACAAACGGTGATTTAAAGACAGCAGGTGTTTTTATTGTCCTTTTGTTGACAATTTGCTTTTTCCTGGTAATTGGAGATTCATGTCGAACCTCATCTTGTGAAATTTGGAAATCAATTGATGGCATCAGAGACTTTTTCTTGTTTTCCATTTCCTTTTTCGCTTCAATGTTTTTACAACTTTTGATAACTTCGTCCAGAAGTGTAGGAGATAGATCAAAAGGTACAGGTGACTTCATAACATCATATTTTCTTGGACTTTGAATAGGAGTTTCAACTTCTTCATCATCATGTCTTCTTTGAGCTCCAAATTCATAATCAAATTCAATCAGTAGAGATAACAAATTGTTATCTTGAGGTTCATCTTCTAATCCTTTCAATATCAACGAAGGTAATTCATTTTTTCGTTCCTTCAGATTGTTAAATTTTTCACTAAATCTTCACATTTGACCTACAACAAAATGATAATATTAAGTCAATAACATTTAATAAACATAATGTAAATGACTGTTCATTTCTGGGCATAGAAAACCATATGAAATATATACATATGTTCATTATCAAACGTATAAAAAAATGTTAATTAATAAATGTTCATTATTGAACATGATATAAAAGACATGTTCATTATCGAACATATATAACAATTTTAAATAATTAAACATTAAATCAAATAACTTATAAGCTTAATGTTCATTAAAAATAATCAATAAACAAAATCATTATTGAACGTGTTTAAAAATGTTCATTATTGAACATGTTTATTAAAAATGTTCATTATTGAACATTATCTAAAGGCATGTTCATTATTGAACATTATCTAAAGGAATTGCAATGTACTTTCTTTTATCTGTTTATTATGGCATCGTGCTTCCATTTCTTTTTTATATAGCATTATAATTTCAACTATAGCATCGTACTTTGAAAAATCTACCCATTATAGCATTGTATTTTTGATCGTTTAATTAAAAATCTACCAAATTAAAATGGTGAAAATTGCTTGGTATTTGAATGACATTGCTATAAATTGGTAGAATTTTCAAAGAACAATGTTCTAATAAGAAGTTATGAAAGTAAGATGCTGTGATGAACAGATTAGTAAAACTATGTTTCTGTTACTTGCATCTGACCTAATTATAATGGTATACTTTATGTTTGTATTTAGTTTGTTGCATTTAATTGATTGGTTGATTGCTGTTTTTGACAGATGGTAGTGGAATAAATTAATATCCTAAATATGGTTTTCTTGAAATTTGATAATGAGAATATATATTATCCAAATTCAGTTTTGGCTACAAAGCCTATCAGCAATTTCTATAGAAGCCCAGATATGGGGGATAATGTGGAGTTTTGTATCGATTTTGCAACACCGTTTGAGAAGATCGGGGTACTGAAAGACAAGCTTAAAAAGTAACTTGATACACAATACTTTACAAAATCATTATTGAACATGTTTGAAAATGTCCATTATTGAACATGTTTATTAATAATGTTCATTATTGAACATTATCTAAAGGCATGTTAATTATTGAACATTATCTAAATGAATGTTCATTATTGAACATTTTTAATAATGTTCATTATTGAATATATATACAGAAATGTTCATTAGTATAACATATTACAGACTACAATGTTCATGTTTAATAATGTTCATTATTGAAAATATATACACAAATATTCATTATTGAAAATATATATATAAATGTTCATTATTGAACATATTTAATAATGTAAATACCTCTTGTAATTCACGTTCCACAATAGCATCATCTATAATCATGCATCTACCAAAACCTCCAGATTTTTCTTCAAAAATTTCACGTTGACGAAGAATCATAATATCCCAAGATGAGATTGCGGGTAGGCCTCTTGGAAAAGGTTTTACCGTGAAATGGGTATAGTAAAGATATATCAACTGTAAACATTATCATTTGAAAATTTTATTAGTATATATTATTCAATATAAAAATCCATTTAACTAATAATAATTAATACTATGGAATAAGAAATATACCGATAATATAGTGATCGGCCCGGTAAATATAGAATTTGGATAATCCATTTTCCAACTCTGTTTGAAATTCTTCAACGAGGTTATAATATGCCCACACCAATCAAAATCAGTTATGTCTATGTTGCCTAACATGTACGGGACGATTATCGTTTTACATGTACCACCAAGATAAGTCTCGATCAACAAATTTACTACCAAAACGACAAAGTCAATCTTGAATATCATATCTGCTAATGAAGAAGTACTTATGTTTCTGTAAATATCACTCGTCTTCATTGTTTTATTGTCATATACATCTCTCCACTGCCTTAAAATGTCATTATCATGTTTGCACGTAGGAACAGAAAATATATCTTTACCTCCGTTCCTTAACCCTGTTATTTGATGTATCCTTTCAGCAGAAACTTCAATAAAACCATCTTCAAGATTAATATGCATCGTCTCTGTATCAAACAGATCAATAACATAATATCCTAGATGCGTTGCAACACCGTTTATCTTCATTCCAATTAAGGACCCAATCCCCATTTCCCTAATAGCATCAAGTTGATCATCATTCAAAGTACCAATTGCTGAATAAAGTGACTTTGGGTTTGTTCTAGATGATATTTTGTACTTTGGGACAGAAATCCTAGTTATGCTAGTAGTAGATTTTTTATTTTTTTAATGATTATCTTGGAATCGATTGGTACATCAAACATCTTGCTGCCCTTCTTGATCTTTCCTGATTTACCAGATCTTTTAACAACATGAATATCTTCATCTTGTCCTTTCCTTTTCTTTGTAGTCTTCAAATAACCTTTCTTCATACTTGAGATATCTGTTAAGAACAATAATTTAACTAATCAGTGTTGATTATTACTAAGGAACAAAATAATACATAAAAATGTTCATTATTGAACAATCATATGTTCATTAATGACATGAACATTGCAAAAAACCTTTAAAAAGATTAAATGCATGTTTAAGATCAAATGAAACAAATCTCAATATGAAAACAATTTGATGAAGGACACACTTCAATGAACACATCAGAAAAAAGATGAACATTCTTCAATGTTCATTATTGAACATTCTTCGATGTTCATCAGTGAATATTTAGTTTATTGTTGTACAATGACTTACTAAGGAACCAATAATACATAAAAATGTTCATTAATGAACAATCATATGTTCATTAATGACATAAACATTGCTAAAAAGCTTAAATGCATGTTTAAGATCAAATGAAACAAATCTCGATATGAAAATAATTTGATGAAGGACACACTTCAATGAACACATCAAAAAAAAGATGAATACTCTTCAATGTTCATTATTGAACATTCTTCGATGTTCATCAGCGAATATTGAGTTTATTGTTGTACACTCTTCCTATATAACTTATTAATTAAAATGTTTGATGATTCCTTAGTGAGTATTCAAACAATCACGTCTCATATTTCGATTTTTCAAAAAAAAAATCAAATAAATCGAAATATTAAGAAACACGATAATACTATAATAAACTGATTTTAGTAAACGGTTAGAACTAATGACTTACATTCAGGTCAAAATCACCTTAAAGTGAATATGATAATCCGATTGAAGCTCAAAAAACTCAAAAACGATCATGAACAAAACCCTAGCTCATATCCATAATGTGATCTTCACTGAACGAGACTATGAACTATTATCGATCAAAACAACTGATTATGCTTCTTAAACTTGATGATTCGATAAACAAAATCACGATAAATCCGTTGCCTCAACGGTTTGATCCGATTGCTGAAGCTTGATATGGAATGGATTGAATCAAATCAATTGGAATCAAGGAGGGAAACTGAAATCACGATTAACAGACGTAACACAATTTGTAAAATACCAAATAGCCCCTCCGTGTTTAGTTTTGAATTATTACTAGTTTTTTTAATTATCTTCCTTAATCACAGCCATTGATCACTTAATTCAATGGCTTAAAAAGTGGTTCTATGGCTCTATGCATAATTAGGGGTTCGATATTGATCATTTGCCATATATATATATATATATATATATATATATATATATATATATATATATATATATATATATATATATATATATATATATATATATATATATATATATATATATATATAGAGAGAGAGAGAGAGAGAATCAATTTTCTCTTTATTTAATTGTTAAATTATGTCTCAAACTTACAATTGGCTTTGACAAATTATCGATTTTGTAATAAAACCTAGGATGCATAAAAATAAAATAAATACTAAAATCAAAGTAAAAAACGGTAAAATGCATCATTTGATCGGCCTACTCAACCTGTTCATAGGCTCACGTGGAAGGTCAATCGCAGAACAATAACGATATTTTGGATGTGTCAATATTTGAACGTTGGACCTCTTGTGTGGAATTCTGATATGGACAAACTATGTTCCGATTGCGGTGGCTACTAAAACCAAAGTATATTTCATCTATTCTGTTTACCTCAACTTGTAGGTTTCGTTACAAATTTCAAGTGCTATGGTCTTAGTTTTAGATAGTTACAAGTTATAACCTTGTAAGGTTAGTTAAATATAATTTTTTGGTAACAATAAGGTCCCATAATCATTAAACGAACGATTTTGTTAACAAAGGTTAAGTCAAAGGATTCGGGGTTATATATAGTTCGGTAAATATGAATATATGCGTTAAAACAAAAAGGCTTTTCATTTTCTCCTAACATCTTTTAATTTTTCTTCATTTCAGACTTTCAGTCATGTTCTTCAAGAAGAAAATGAACAATGTTTAAACCGAAAAACCTCACCAAAACAACTTTCTTCTAAAGATATATACAGATCTTACGTTTCTTTTTAAAACCGAAGTCCAATAATTATTGGCAGCCCTGTTTTAATTGTCCTTCGCGAATCAATCAAGGTTTATTTCATTTTATGTGAAGTAAGTACGAATTTATCTGTGACAATTTTAAAAATGATGATGTTGTTCTCCTTACAGAAAAAGAAATTCCAATTATGTGGCATGCATATCAAACACGAGGTGTCAATATCAGGATAAAAAGCAATTTATAAAGAAAAAGAAAACAACAAGAATGCAACAGGTGGAAATTTGAGGATGAAGGGTGGTACATGTTTACCCTTATTGACTGGTCAGATTCTTCAAGAGACATCCTTTATTCCTTTTGATATGCAGTATTCTCTTAAACGGTGACGTACAGGGTGACTCACTGGAGTGCCGGATGAGGACATAAATTTGCTTGGTCATAAATAGGCAAATAGCTAAGTCCTACGATTTACCTTTTCAGGCCAGTTTTTTCTGCTTCTCGGGCACATTCTCTTCCTACGTATAGATAAGATGATGCTAAATGAATCTTATGGATGGAAACGTGTGTGTCTACGAGAGTTCATTTAAAATTATTTTATGTAAACGTATAAATTATAAATTACAAAACACTAATATACTTTTTTAAGTTCTTATTCAAAAAGTTATTATATCATCTTTTCGTGCGTTTCAAAATCATTCTCTATTATTTTTTTAAACAACCATTAATGACTAATATTAACGGGATGAGAAATTGTATTGGTTCCTAATTTTTGTTCCTAACTTTATTCCTAACAATTTAAAATAATGACAAGTGGAATAAAATATTATTAATTTTATTAAACTTTACACTTGTCATCTTTTCAAATGGTTAGGAATAAAATAAGGAACAAAAATTAGGAATCAATACAATTTCTCTAACGGAATATTCACAATGACCTTGCATTCTAAACAAATATCATTTAGTAATCATATTCTTTTTTAAAAACGTCTATGACTAGTGTGTTCGAGAATTTTTGCATTTCGAAGTACGGTGTTTATTTTCGCAAAACAATAATGTTATCCCCTATATTTACGGTGGTGTGATTTTTCATCTTCCAATATGACGTTGAAGAATTCGAAAATTTCTTCAAAATGTATTTGTGATTTTCATAAAAATGATGTTTAAAATGTGTCTATAAAAAGTGTGTTTAAAATGTGTCTATAAAAAGTGTTTTTATTTTGCACAAATAGAAGTGTTTGGATATAACAAAACGAGTTAAGCACTTCAAACAAATCGATATTTGATTTCGGTGACACGAACGGAATAAAATTACCAAAAAACGGTAAACGAAAATGTAAAATCGGAACAAGATATTTAACGTAGTTCACACGATCTATCTAATCGGCTAATCCACAAGCGAACGAGAGAGAGAGTATTTTATTAAAACCGAGAAAACACTACAATCATACAAGGCTAAACTGCACTTGTACTCTAACTGCTCACAAGAAAATATCACTCGCACTTTTGGCTACCAAACTGGACTCTGCACAAAAGACTATCTCACTAAAATCGTGATATATCTATCTATTTCTGTTTGTGTTTCTTTTTGTTTGTGTGGTGCATCTTCTAACTCACCCATTGATGCTATTTATATAGGTTAGAAGGTAATGTGAAATCAAAACAAAAATTAGGCTACCTAACAAAATTTGTCAAAAAATTGGCTTTGAAAAATTCTTCACCTAATTTCCTTTGAAAATTCTTCACCAAATCTTCACCTAACAATCTCCCACTTGAAGATTTTGAACAACATAGTCTTTTTCTACTGTCCAATTCTTGCAACAATTCTTCAATCTCTCTCGTTCCTTCCATGCCTCTTTTCAAACTTCTAGAAGGCCAGTTGAAGTCATACAAAACTTCAACTTGTCTATGGTAACCATCTTGGTGAACATATATGCTAGATTCTTCGTTCCAAGGATTTTCTTCAGATTCGGAGTTCCATCATTGATTAACTCTCGAATGAAATGGTACCTCATCTGAATGTGTTTCGTTCTACTGTGAAACACCGGATTCTTTGCCAGGTGAACTGCACTCTAGTTGTCACAATTTAGTACACAATCCTCATGTTGCATTCCAAGTTCTGATAGGAAGGTCTTCAACCATATAAGCTCTTTGGCTGCTTCTGCAATAGCCGTGTATTCTGCTTCTGTGGTTGAAAGAGCAACACTCTTCTGTAACATGGACATCCAACTAATTGACGTACCTCTGATTGTGAACACATAACATGTTGTGCTCTTACCCGAATCCACACATCCACCCACATCTGCATCGGCGAACCCTTTTAAAATCACCCCTTTCTTTTGAAACACAGGGCAATCTCAGTTGTTCCTTTCAAGTAGCGTAACAGCCACTTTACTTGTAACACCCCGTCCCAAATACAACATTTTAATAAAACAATTTTACATGCTGAAATTCCTTATAAAATTTTTCAATATCAATCTGGGGTGTCACAAGCTTAATACATCACCATAATTCAAAGAATTAGGTACATACCCTGGTCAAATTAGGAACCCTGCTTCTCTAAGGCATCTTCTACCTCTTCCCTTTGTTACCTGAGTACATAGCATTTTAAAAATAATACATAAGACAAAAAGTCTCGTGAGTAATATGGGTTTAGACCCAAAATAATTTCTTATAATTCAAACATTTCAAGTTTTCAGATTATTTAACTTTCCTATGAGCGCACCCATAGGTGTATTCTTTCATTGAACAATATGTTCCTACGGGCGTCCCCGTAGCTTCTACCTCCCCTAATAGATAAAACGAATACATCCATCAATGAACTTTTTATAGACAACTACTTCGTGATGGGAGGTACCATCCCGGTAGTGTCTTTTGACCATCATTCGGGGTCCTTAATCCGGATACTTCTCATCATACCAATATGGCTTTATTATACCATTGATTCCCTGCATTTCTCATTTATACAAATTATACAAACCATTTCCAATTTTATAAAACCATTTTCCAATTCCATAAACCATTTTCAATTCCATAAACCATTTTTAATTCCATAAAGCCATTTTCAATCCCAAAACATTTTGTATAAAACTCATTTTTGCTATGTACTCAAAAATCCACACACTACTCACCTTGACTAGTTAGAGAAGTCTAACTAGAACTATCCCCGTCCTTGCCTCTCGTATTCATTGCCCTTTTACTTCTTAAGTACCTAAGAAGTTTATTCATATTTTATTAATAACATGTTATACTTTTACAACATATACAGACTACTGACTACTGACTCCATATCTTATTAGACTCATGTCACAATATGGTTATGACATTCATTACTTAACTTATACTCTTCTTTGTTACTTTCAATTATCATTTACATGGGATATTACTGACCATTATACCCTTGGAAAGTCATCTACTCAATTTAACATTATTTTTCATGTTTTCATATCATATTAACCTTATGGTATTAATTGGACATCAAATGGATAGGTCTAGCATCAAATGTCAACTTCATTTTGCCCCTGACTCGGAGCACGACTCGTGCATAATTTGTACTACAGGGAGCACGACTTGTGCACCCTTAATTAGCATCTTACTTTCACTCCAGGTAGAGCACGACTCGTGCAAACCCAAGGGTTAAAGAGCACGCCTCGTGCTTGACCTGCAGAACCCTTTATTAGTCTGATTTTTGTCCTGTAATTTACTAATTTCACATATTAAGTTCTTTATAACCTACTTAATCGTTTTAGATTCATTCCATGATTAAAACCCATCATTTAAACATGTTTTTAAACCATGGAATCACTGATTCCAAGTTTTTCCAAATGATTTCCATTTTTGACAATTTTCACCAAAAACTGAAATTACTTGAATTCAACAACTAGGAATGATTTATTACTTGTATTAAGACGTATTAAACTCATTAAGAACCACTGGAACCAACTTGTTCTGACAAACCCGTTGGTTAGGGTTCTTGAGCTCAAATTCTCATTTCTTGATTTTTAACACTTTCAATTATTATATTATGTTTAGATAACGATTTAGACACCAATTAAGGCTAGGAATCATAGGATAATCCTCCTCTAGCCACTGAAATCACGAAGCTATAGTAACTCACTCACGGGAAATGGGTTTAACAATCCTAAAAACACAATTACTAACCTTATATGGCTTGGAATTCTTCAATTCCAAGTTAGTTTCTTCCAATCCTTCAAAACCCTCAAGACCCGATCACTGAAACTCTCTCTGTGTAACACCTAGGTTTACAAAACTTGTACATCATAGATTTATTTTTATTAAACAAAACTTTCAACAGAATATGTACAAGCACCGGGTACATACGCATACAAGTAGTAACATAAGCAACCCAAATACTAGTGGATAACCCAAGCATAAGAGTATCTTGTTTGATTAACATATGACATACAAAAGTGATATATTAACCAGGGACTGGACAAACACTTCACTTCTAGACGGCCTTGTCTCTATTCCCACTAGGTCCTGGAACACCAAAAGAAAACAACAATTATAAGGAAAAGCTTAGTGAGTAACTTAAAAAAACATTTCTTTTATTTTCTCGTTTCACCATTTCTTTACTTAATATCACCATAAGCATGTCTTTAAAGATCATGCAACACCAAAGAAATATCACCATAAGCATGTCTTTATAGATCATGCAACACCAAAGAAATATCACCATAAGCATGCCTTTACAGATCATGCAACACCAAAGAAATATCACCATTACTTTAAACACCGTTTTATCCATAAGGATCACCAAATAAGGTTTAACACCAACCTTATGTTCACCAATAATGGCTAAATGCCATTTACACCAAGTTCCTCCATACGGGACAACACACCAATACCAAATAAGAGAAACTATTTAATATCATCAACTAGTGTATATAGATATAAAAAGCCTGCAAATTAATACACAACTATATGCATATATGTGCTATAACTTCAACCAAGGAAGTGTAAGAAATAAGTTACTCACCTTGATGAGATATTGTCAATCTTGGGCTCAAACCGAATACAACTTCAAATTCTGGAATCTAAAGGAATTTATATTATCCACTAGCATTCAATCACTTCATTATAACCCCTGGAATGTGCATACCAAATACTATTAATATATAACCACCAATTCTTGAATTATACCATTTTCAACTTGATATTTATATATGCAAAATAATTTGCAGCCACCTGTTTATGCTCTGTTTAACCAGATTAAACCCAGACTCACACTATGAACTCAACAACGAGTTTGTACTACTCTTCCTTAGGTTTCTAAGGCCTCTAATCTCATATTTTTCTGATTTTTCTATGATTTTATACGAATTTTACACTGCAGGAACAGTGTGCTGTCACGAACCAATTCGACAGCACTGTAAATAACGTGATTTCTACCTATCTTGAAGGTAGAATTAGCTTATAACATATAAAACATAGAGATACTACACATCCATACGGTTCTAGGGCCGTAAGAATCACCTTCATACGATGTTTCTACGATTTTATATGATTTATACAATACAGTGTTGAATTAACGCTACAAAATCGTAAAATTTAATGTTTTTACCTTGAAATATTCAATCAAATCTTCAATTTCATGCCCAAAACGATTGGAAATGATGAAGGAAAGTTGCAGAGAGTATTATGGAGTTTTAGGGCTGAAAATATCATGAATATGAGGTCAAATCCGTGTTTAATAGTCCTAAACCCGAGTTGGGTCGGGTTTGACCCATTTGGGTACCTGTTTGAGCTTAAAACACTTAAAACTCCATAACTTTTTACTCAGAACTCCGTTTTTGATAAGGTTTTCGCCTACGCGTTCATAATGAAATTATACACAACACTACATAAAAATATTATCAAAAATATTACCACAATAATGTCGTATACTTGACATGTGGAGTGTCAAGTTTACCTAAACGACAAATTTGGTCCATTACTTTACAAATTCCATACTTCCACACACACACACGTATGCTTACAAGTTTAATTAGAATTCTAACCTGACTTGGGGTGTTACAAGTTCTCCCCTCCTTAAAAAGATTCCGTCCCCGGAATCTCCTCAAATAAATGTGGAAACTTGTTCTTCATTTCCTCTTCTAACTCCCAAGTTATATCGGCACCCTTGTGATGTTTCCATTGTACTTTCACTAGTCGTACAATTTTCTTTCTCAACTTCTTTTCTTAATGATCTAAGATCTTCTCCGGTTGTTCCGCAAAATTTAATTTATCATCTAATTCAATATCTTCGAGAGCTAATCTTTGACTTTCTTTGAATAAGGTCTTTCTTAAATTGGATATATGAAAGACATTGTGAATTCCTTGCAATTCCGGCGGAAGATCCAATTTGTAAGCAACCGCTCCAACTCTTTGCACTACACGAAAAGGACCAATAAACCTCGGGCTTAATTTTCCTCGTTTCCTGTAACACCCGGTTTCTCATATAGAGTACACCCAAAAATTTTCAAACCATTATACATTAAAATGGGTATACTTGTACTCAAATCACGGATCAAGATGTTATCATCACAAATAATTATACAAAAGGTCCTTACAAATATTAACCAAGCATTACAAATAAATCAAATACGACTAAAAGACAGGCTCTAAACTTGTCCATCTTTCTTTATCACATGCATTCCCCTATCACAGCTACAGATACCTGCAAAACAACATAACACTCAAGTGTAAGCTTATAAAGCTTAGTGAGAAATCTCAATCATATTCCACAATCTCTTTTAGTAAATTCTCTTATCATTCTTCTTTTGCTAGTCTCATTAGCAATATTCACTCTCTCTAAACTCTGAAACCTGCAAACATATTAGCTTTACAAACAACAGCTCATTAGTAGTAATATCAGCTCAATAAATAAGTATCTTAACTGATACTACTCATAAACTCAATCCCACATACTCGTATATATTCATTTCACTATCAATTATGCTCACTTATAAAAATCATCATGGTTGTAGCAATCAAACTCAAAGACTCTTTAACTCACTCACTCTAGCATATACTTTGATCTTATGCTCAAGTATAGACTATAACTCGTCTCTTCTTATCCATAATTAACAGAACCACTATAACTCTAAGCTACCGCAATAACAATACAACACACATATATGTACAACATATATATTAACTCAATCTCTACGATTATCTCAATCATTTAGTATACTCATTCAAATCAAGTACTCGTATATAATAGTGAATTCTAAACCTTATTCAACTCATACAAATTGGTTATCTCAACCAATTAACATGTACCATAATTCAATTTAGATATAGTCAAACTATACATAATGGATTATAACTACTCACCTAATATCGGCTTGGTACGTGGAACCTCCAATTTACGTGTACCGGGCTTCTATTCGCTAGACTTGGTTATAACACCACAGTCTATATCAATTCTCCAACATCCACAATCATCTCAACAACATCTAACTCAAAAGATGTAGAAATTGAAAGAGGAAAAAGGGATATAAACGATAAATATCAACTCTATATTTACCGAAACTCCCAAATCCGCGGTTGTACTCATTCAACCGTAGGAACTCGACAATAATCACACCAATAGCTCAAAAGACATCCACTAAAAATCTACTAACAACAAATTTTAACAAATTATAGCTAAATCACAAAAATTGAAGACTAGGGTTTAAAACCCCCAAAACCGAGAGATACTCACCTCAACGAATTCGGAAGCAAGAACACGTTTACGGGGTTAGATACGCGTCCCTCTATGCATTCCAATGAATCTCCAGGTTTAATTTCACTCAAAATCGCCTTATTTTGCTCTCACAATCGAAAAAGATCCGTTTTCTTCGAATGAGGGTTTGCTGCCCATATAAAGGGTCTGTAGCCGTAACCCGACCCGGGTTTTGTCACGCAAATTTTCACGCTTTTACTCTTTGTGTGCAGCACGGTCCAGTTTCTCCAACTCGACCCGGGTTCTATCGAACACGACCCGAGTTCCTTAACACGACCCGGGTTACTATTTTTCCATTTTCATTTCAACCCAACTCGACCCGTCTCTTAAAGCTCGACCCGGTTTGACCTTTCAAGAACCCAAGTTGTTTCTTTTACCCTTTTTAACATCCTAATTCTCATAGATGGGTTTCTAAACATCTTAACTCGTGTTTTAACTCATCTAATCTCGTTTATATCAAAAATTAAAAATAACTCTACCATAAATTAAAATTACGGTATTACAAGTTCTTACCCCCTTCAAAAGATTCTGTCCTCGGAATCCCTTAGATTAGGCATGGCTTATACAACCATCTCACCACCGCAATCATACATCACGTATGATATTGATATTATCCTCTCATCAGCTCATATAACATGCACATACTGTTACATCTCATTTACTCATAATATAGGTAAGACCCACCATCACCCTCACAAGATGATCCCTATAGTCATATTGACTATCATCACTGCCACGTAGAAAATTACTCACTCTTTCAAGCCACACACTTTGCTATGGCATTGTTGACACCAAGCTATCTTACCTCACTCTTCAAGTGATACTCTAATCACCAACTTGTCTCATATAGCCGTCTGGAACTCAACTTTTGTTTCAAATTTTCTCAAAATTATTTTTACTCTGACTCAATAAGAAAAACGGTCTTACCGATTTCAAGCTCATTCTTTCTCTTAATTTACTCCTCCAATAACAACATGCCAGTTGTTGATTTCTCTGGCTTGCACATTCTCATTGTTTAGAGTAGGAAAAACACTCATAAATATAAAAGACACAAACATTCAAATGTGTCACTCACTTCATACGACTCATCAACCCAAAGATAAAATCCAAAATAAATAAAATATTAGAAACTATATCAAGTTTCACTCGTGTCATCTTAAAATTTGATATTCAACTCTCGACACTTTGGCCACCCAAGATTCCTTTTTAGTTGTCTCTTCTCTACAACTGTACACTAATTCGCCAAAATCTCATATATTAGGTGTTCACTCAATATAATTTTTACAATCTCTCGCCAAAAATGGCTCCTCTTCATCTTAGTTTAACAACATATCTCATGTTGTTTCCTTTGATGCACTCACTCGCTACATCGTCTCTAATGTGGACGATCCACATCACGCTCTCACTCAATCAATAGTCCTAGCGGACTCAACAATTTATTGTCAAATAAATTCTCAATACAACCACATATATTTCTCCCGATACATCATCAAGTAAAAAAAAAATTCTCTCGCCATTTCTCCATCATTCTCATCTCAATCTCTAATTTATCAAAATTACACAAAATAGGTCATACATACGGCTTATCGTAATCTCTACACATGACCCGCCAGAAAATAATGACATTCAACACCGCAATCTCTACGGTGAGATCATATCTCATCATTCGACTAACTCATTAATCTCAAGAAAAGAGCTCAATATCATTATAATAAAATCTACTATTCATCGTCTCATACGAATAAATAGTATTTTCATCTCAACATTTACACATTTTTCTCATTGGCAGTAATTGGTTTGATTATTAAGGAACGAATCCTATTAATCACAACTACAATTACTCTTCTACTCGTTTCACTCATATTTTCTCATTATATAGTTACACAACTCTATCTCGCTCGACATGCAAGAAATCTCACACATTCGCAACATGATTACATAATAAACACACATTTTCACAACAACACTTCTCAACAGTATTACTTATTGTATTATCTCACAATACCTCTATACGGTTACTCAGTCTATGATTCGTCCTCTTCTCAACCCGTAGGTTTCAAGCCACACAAGCTTACCGCTACGTTCATATCTACCTGCACGCTAGGATAATACATGTCTCATTACTCTGCGTCATCATAAAGTACATGCCTATCTACACACAAGCACAACACTATAGCACCACTCTGCCTCAACTCTTGGTACCCCGTACCATCATTTGGTCTCATCATTCAACACTATCTCACGGTACCTCGGACCTTCCTCTGAACAGATCATGGTACCTCGTACCATTCTCCAATTTCAATCCATCTCCTCTTTGACTCTAGCGAGTCTCCGCTACGGTCTCGAGCCATATAGACTCACCGTTACTCCTCCTTTTGTCTGAGTCACAACAATCTTCATTACTCTAACCACAAGGTACTCATTACGTGGTCTCCACCACGTTTATTTGTTATGCGGCCCCACAATATATGTGGTCTCATCCACCTTTACTCAATATGTGACCCCACCGAATATGTAGTCTCAATCACATTTACTCAATATGTGACCCCATCGATTATGTGGTCTCGATCACATTTACTCAATATGTGACCCCACCGAATACGTGGTCTCAATCACATTTACTCAATATGTGACCCCACCGAATATGTGGTCTCAATCACATTCATTAGGTAATTAACCCAATCTCTGGGTCAATTAGGCCTACATGAACCACTCTAGGTTCTCTCAATTATAACCACAAGGTACTCGTTATGTGGTTACTCGAGTGTCCTCTGACAACTCTGTCAGTAATGTCTCATTATGTGACAACTCCAAACCACAAAATTTAACTCTCAGCATGTCAAATCATAATCAGTTATAGTGTGCAATCCACTATACACTCACTGTCTTTCTCAACTCATACTCTTTTGGCTATCTCAGCCATTCATTTTGATCGATCATGAGTACTAGTCATGTGGTCCCACAAAATATGTGGTCTCAACCAAAATGATACTCATATATAGAAATCTCGTCACACCTGTGAAACGACAAGCAATATATATACAATATCATAATTTATATATTTTCCACCATATATATACTCAATATACACATTTCTCCATGGTTGCTAAATATTCGCCAAGCAATCACTTATAATCTCAATTATACATAATCACAAAATATTCATTATGTGATATGTAAACATTTCCTCAAGTAGATACGAGATTCTCATCTCGACGTCGATTACTACACTTTGTAATAACAATTCTCTAACACATGTAATTTCAATTTCTCTTTTATGTGTCCACATATTTTACACATATTCTACTACATGTATTATTACAATTTAATACACACAATACTTTACAACGAACATGTTAAGTAAAGTTACTCACATACCTCATAGCAACAAAATCACATCTCCTCGTTAGCTAAAACTTGTGTACTTCGGCTCTCAACTCTTGAGTGTAATCGACTACACTCACATATCTCAACTCTTAGTTCATGCTCGGCTTATGCTCATACTCTTTCTCATCATCAGTTGGAATTTCGCATCAACCGGGATCTCATTTCATCTTTAATTGGAATCTCACCATCAGCCAGAAACTCATTTCATCATCAGCTGTAATCTTTCCATCAGCTGGAATCCCATCTCATCATCAGCTGGAATCTTGCCATCAGCTGGAATCTCGCCATCAGCTGGGATCTCATCTCATATTCAGTTGACATCTCATTATCAACTGAAGTTCTTGTCTCCCCGTTAGCTGATATCTCATATCAACCAAATTCTCGTCTCATTATCCTCTGTAGGTCCAACCGACTGTGACCAATTTCTCAACTCATTCTTCATCTGAATCAATACATGTATTCACACACAGAATATAACAAATAATAAATATAATAGAAGAGTTATACTCAACTCATACTCTAACATCTGCAACAGTATCTTTTCCAAGCATGTGATAGGGGCTCTCTCTCCTCCTTGGTTCAAGTCTAGGACTCTATACTCAAAGACCTAGTTCACTTAAACCATGCTCTGATACCAACTTGTAACACCCGGTTTCTCATACAAAGTACACCCAAAAATTTTCAAACCATTATACATTAACTCAATCTCTACAATTATCCACAATTAACAGAACCACTATAACTCTAAGCTACCGCAATATCAATACAACACACACATATTGATAGTGTTTTATTTTTACAATAAAACACTATCATTTAAAGACTATTTTATCGCATAAAGATGCTCCGTGGCACACAAAAACTATATTTATGTGCAAAACAAAAGAATCCAAAAACTGCCTTAAAACATGCAAAATGCTTATTCATAACAGATATGGTTCAGACAGATCCGTCTAACCTACCTCGTCTGTTAACCAAACGGTCATATTTCAATAAAGAATGCATGTTTTCACTCAATATTCAGGCAAAAGCTCACATTCCAACGGCAGCCCCTGATGCACACCACAGACTCCCAAAAGTCTGGCGGTGATAATAGATCTACTGTCGGGTCAATACTAGCCAAGCCAGCCATTTGTTTTCGCATAGAAAACATCTCACAAATCACGGGGAAAGCCTATTAAGATATCATTAATTCTCTCAATAGAATAATGATTAATTTGTCTTTCGTCCCCAGACATCCTCACAAAAATTGCAAGCTAACGAGAGAATATCTCATTTGTTCATACACTGCACATCACGGCTTGACAGACCATGGGTGTGAATTACGATTCATGTTTAACTTGAACAGAGTTCTTCGGAGCTGCTGGTGTGAGGAAAATACGAGGGATTTGTGTGCTAACATTTATGGCTTATTTTCAGGAACAAGATCCAAGAAACACTGATAAGAAATCAAACCCGAGGAAGTGACGCTTCAAACTCAGACCAAAAATACCAAAAACACATAAAAATTACAGCAATCGCGACTTGACAGACCATGGGTCGCGACGTGAAGAGAAGCAAGGCAGAAGACCCAAAAAGCTACAGCAATCGCGCCGCGACGAAGTCTATGGTCGCGACGCGAAGACCTTGGACGCGAAGACCTTGGACGCGAGACCAACCACTCCATGATCGCGAGACTACCAACAAACGCACTAGCCAGACCAGTGGCCGACAAAAGTAGCGCAACTCCGCACCCTCGCGTCGCGACGGGCCCTTTGGTCGCGACGCGAGCACTGTACTCAGCCAGTATAAATAGAAGCTCTCTATGCACGGATTAGAACACCAATTTACATTCTCTAGACATCAAGTTACCAATTCACTTTCTAGTTGTTGTAATAGTCGAAAGACCAGCTCTTAGTTAGTTGTTTAGAACCGATAGATCATCTATCTCGGTTGTAATTTTAGTAGTAATTCAAGATCATCCGAAGGATGCACGCACCAAGATACATGTCAAGAACCACCACGACCATCTCCACGATCATCATGGAAGGCTAATCTTTTCAGGTTACTTCCGGTAATGTTATCCAACCTTTAGTATAGCATGTTTTTACTTTGATTCCGAACAAATGTTTACTATTGTAACTTTTAAACTCTCATATCTTTGAATACAACTAGTGAATCATTTGTGTCTACTTCTACTTGCTATCATATTCTTAAGACATAGTATTACCAACATATTATTCGTGCCTATCTCACCTAAATAACGAGCTAAGACGGATAATCAGTTAATATACTTTGTGCCCAAATAATATGTTAATAAGTTGTAACGTTACTATCATCTAGATAAAACATAATATTGCTATACCATTGTTTGTGCCCAATCTACTCAATTGTTAGACAAAGACAAATAATTGATACAACATGTTATGTATTTACCTATGTAATAGTAATTGTCAGTAAACTGTAATTATGTCAAAGTAATTATATCGGAATCATTATAGTAAAACATGTGAACTAATTGTTGATAACTAAACCGGAAGTAATTCTTTCTCTATTCTCAATTTACAATTTCAATATTTTTACCATCACCGTCAATCTTTACTTTACAACTCGTTAAAAGTTAACCACTAAATCCTTGGATTCGACCCCGCTTGCCCTATCTACATAGTAAAAGTGGGTTATAAATTGTTTTTGACGCGTGTGACGATAGCGTTGTCACATATGTACAACATATCTATTAACTCAATCTCTACAATTATCTCAGTCATTTAGTATACTCATTCAAATCAAGTACTCGTATATAATAGTGAATTCTAAACCTTATTCAACTCATACAAATTGGTTATCTCAACCAATTAACATGTACCATAATTCAATTTAGATATAGTCAAACTATACATAATGAATTATAACTACTCACCTAATATCGGCTTGGTACGTGGAACCTCCAATTTGCGCATACCGGACTTATGTTCGCTAGACTTGGTTATAACACCACAGTCTATATCAATTCTCCAACATCCACAATCATCTCAACAACATCTAACTCAAAAGATGTAGTAATTGAAAGAGGAAAAAGGGATATAAACGATAAATATCAACTCCATATTTACCGAAACTCCCAAATCCACGGTTGTACTCATTCAACCGTAGGAACTCGACAATAATCACACCAATAGCTCAAAAGACATCCACTAACAATCTACTAACAATGTATTTAACAAATTATAGCTAAATCACAAAAATTGAAGACTAGGGTTTAAAACCCCCAAAACCGAGAGATACTCACCTCAACAAATTCGGAAGCAAGAACACGTTTAAGGGGTTAGATCCGCATCCCTCTATGCATTCCAATGAATCTCCAGGTTCAATTTCACTCAAAATCGCCTTATTTTGCTCTCATAATCGAAAAAGATCCGTTTTCTTCGAATGAGGGTTTGCTGCCCATATAAAGGGTCTGTAGTCGTAACCCGACCCGGGTTGCCAAACCCGACCCGGGTTTTGTCATGCAAATTTTCACGCTTTTACTCTTTGTGTGCAGCACGGTCCGGTTTCTCCAACCCGACCTGGGTTCTGTCGAACACGACCTGGGTTCCTTAACACGACCCGGGTTACTCTTTTTCTATTTTCATTTCAACCCAACTCGACCCGTGTCTTAAAGCTCGACCCGGTTTGACCTTTCAAGAACCCAAGTTGTTTCTTTTACCCTTTTTAACATCCTAATTCTCATAGATGGGTTTCTAAACATCTTAACTCGTGTTTTAACTCATCTAATCTCGTTTATATCAAAAATTAAAAATAACTCTACCATAAATTAAAATTACGGTATTACATTTCCCAAATCGGATAATACCCTTTCAAGGTGATACTTTTAACATCACCATATCACCTACGGAAAACTCCAAAGGTTTAAATATTTTATCGGTATTGTTGGATTAGGTGTCTAAGTCATGACTAATAATTAGTATTTACCTAATTAATAGTAGCATAGTCCATTTGGGTTGCCCTCATAGTTGGAGGATTGGCAGAAAGTCCGGTAGAGAGAAAGGTTGATTTATTATGTGATTAATAAATCAATAGAAGTTAAATAAATAGTTTATTAATATATTTAAGTGATAATATATTAATTAGAAACTATAATAATTAATTAGTAATTTTTCTGGAATTAATTGGAATTAATTTGGTGGTTAAATTAATTAATTAAAGATACAAGGACTAAAACTGTAATTATTCAATAGTTGAGTAAGTGACAGTTTGAGTGAGTGTGTGACCAGCGAAATTATATATGGAAACATATATATTTTCGATTTTAATAATGAGGATAAAAGGATTTGAATTAATAAGATAATAGTTTATCTTGATTTGAATTCAAAAGGTTTATCTCTAAAGGTTTATCTCGTCATCTGCTTGGAGCCTATAAATAGGGAGGCTCATAAACCCTAAGACCACGATTTTGACTCTCTTTCTCTGAAGGAATTTTCGGCCAACATTCCAAGCTAAGGGTGTGACTGCATTTGAGGCAAGAGCTTTCTGTTGCTTTGCTTCCAAGATTCACAAAAGGTTGGTTTTTCTGATTTCTTTCTTTTCGTTTAATTCTTTCAGCCTCTAGGAATTAGTTATATGTTTAATTAGAAGAAAACATAGATCCTCATAGGTTGCATGTGAACTTAGGTTATTTAGTTCATAGATTTGCAGAAAACCTTTCAGTGGTATCAAAGCATTTGGTTGTTTTCTTGTTAAACTGCTATAATTGTTTTTTTCCTATTTTTAGGGTTTAAAAAGCCTTTAAACCCTAATATGATGAAATCGATCATGGGGCTAGGGTTTTTGAAAACCCTAGCCTCCCCCCTCCATAGTTGGCGATTTTGGGCATTAGGGTTTAGAAGGTTTTCTATTTTTGGTAACTTTAAATTGTTTAAAAGATAAACCTTAAAACCTTTATCCTAAAAATCGAAAATTAGGGGATAAGGATAGGTTTTTAATTAATTTGATTAATTTGATAAAACCTATCTACATTTGAATTAATTTAATTAATTGGTAATTAAAAGATAATTCAAGGATTTAATTTAATTTAAAATTTAATTGTTTAAATTGGCGAAAAATTAAAAAGGATAAATCCTAATATATTTTAAAAAGTTTAAAATATCAAATTTAATTAATTTAATTAATTGGTTAATTAAAAGATAATTAAATCAATTTTAAGGTTTAATTTAATTTGAAATTTAATAGTTTAAATTGACAATAAATTAAAAGATAAACCAGAAACAATTTTTTAAAGGTTTAAAAAATTACATCTTATATATATTATAATTAGAAAGTTATTATTATATGTATAAGATTAAAATGGTTAGTCAAATCAATAGTAGGCCTCATTCACGAAGCTGATCTATAAAGTGTGTATAAGGAGACTGCCTATAAAATGGCGGTCTAACGGGTGAACACTCTCACCCACCGCTCGCCTGATCAGTAGAGGGTCGTTAGCCGAACGGGTTTGATAGGACCGCCTAATCTCATTAAAAGTATAATGATATTATTCAAAGTACTAGAACATTTTAAAATAAAATCCTAATCTAGCTACTTTAGGAAAAATGTGAATTGGTGCTAACCCATGAAATTGCACATTGCACTTTATGAAACATTGGTGGAGCGTGTGTGGTTTACCGGCACGCCAATTGGGGTTCATAAAGAGTTGCAATGGGTTTCTCGGGTGTTGTCATTATTGATGGAGCGTGTGTGGTTTACCGGCACATCAATTTGAGATGACAACTGACCCCGAGAGTACCAAGCTAATTTGCATGGTTATTCACACCCGGTTTGTGATCCTCGGTATCCCAGTCACAAACAGTGGGGCACATCCGAGATTAAAACATGCCATTGAACAGTTCAATAAAGCTCAAAGAATCTAGGAATTCCATTTTAATAAGATTATCTTTCCGCGGTGGAATTGGCTGAATCGTCATTCACCTACCTTATAAAATTTACAATATTGATTACGGCATCCCTCTTCGAGATTGTAAATTGTTATTGTAGGATCCTAGCCTTATAATTAATATTGGGTTATTATAAGGATTATTATTAATATCTAATTAAAACTATCTTCTTTTATAGATGTCTTCTGCTGATCAAACCGCCCCCAATCAAACTCCAATGTTACCTCTATATTGTCATTATGCTCCAAAGTTACGTTAGACGGTACCAACTATAATGACTGGATCCGTAACATCAAGATGGCTCTAAGGTTTGAACATAAAGAGTATGTTCTGGAAACCGAGCTGGTTGAAATTGATCATGATAATGCCACTCCCGAAGAAATCGCTCAATACTCAAAACATTCTGATGATGCAACCAAAGTGGCTTGCATCATGATAACTACAATGAACCCAGAGTTGCAAAGAATATATGAAGACTACTGGCCCTATGAAATGCACAAAGAGCTGGCGGAAAAGTTCCGCAAGCAGGAGCGCATAGAAAGGCGCGAAGTAGTCAAAGCTTTCACCAATGCAAAGCCAAAGGATGGAGAGTCTATCTGTAACCACGTGCAGAGGATGCAAGGATACGTGGAAAGGCTTAGGAAGCTTGAGATGCCAGTTCACGAGGATTTAGCTGTAGACATAGTGCTAAATTCTCTGCCTAGTTCATATGACCAGTTCACGCTGGCGTATCATCTGAACAATTCTCAGGCCACTCTGGCCGAACTGCATCACATGCTCTGCACCACTGAGGACGGAATGAAGGGTAAGAGTGTACCCACAGCAAATGAAGTCGTCCTGGCCATTACTGGTGGAAAGGGGAAGAAGAGAAAGGGCCCTCCTAAGCAGAATTGGAGGGAAAAGGTGCATGTTGGATTGTCCAGCAACGGCTCCAAACCTAAGACTTCTGGCATTCCTCATAATGCCAATCCCAAGGAAGCAGAGTGCTTCTATTGCAAAGCGCGGGGCCATTGGAAGAGAAGTTGCCCTACATACCTGCAAGATTTGAAGGATGGTAAAGTCAAGCCGTCTTCAGCAGGTATTTACACTATCTTTAAAAACTCACCATCTTCCAGTTCTTGGGTCCTTGATACAGGATGTGGTTTTCACATTTGTTCTGATTTGCAGGGCCCAAGGGAAAGCAGGGAGGTGGAGCACGGTAGACTCAACCTGATCATGGGAATAGGAGATCGTCGCCTGTGACCAAGATCGGGACTTATAGTTTAGTGCTCAGTAGTGGTGTTTGTTTAAAACTTTTAAATTGTTGCTATTCACCAGAAAAGGCAAGGAATATTATTTCATTTCATGCATTGTTTAAACAAGGTTTACAGTTTTCGTTTGATAATAGTAATGATTCTATTTCTGTTTTTCAAAATGGCATTTCTGTATTTACTGCTTTACATTGTGATGGTGTGTATGAAACTGTACAATGTGTAGACAATTTAGGTCATAGTGTAAACTTTATTGATTCCTCTAGTGGTGTAGAAAAGGCGTGGTTGTGGCACTGTCGTCTTGGGCACATTAACAAGAAGCGCATCGCCCAACTCCAAAAGGATGGAGTGTTGGAATCATTCGACCTCAAATCAGATGCTGTATGCGAATCTTGTCTTTTGGGCAAGATGACAAAATCACCTTTCAAGGGTTCCTTTGAAAGAGGTGAAGGTCTTTTGGACATCATACACACAGATGTGTGTGGTCCCTTCAAATATACCATAAAAGACGGCACACGGTTCTACGTGACCTTCACTGACGATTTTAGTAGATACGGGTATATCTACTTAATCAAACACAAGTCAGACACCTTTGAAAAGTTCAAAGAGTTCAAAAATGAAGTTGAGAATCAATTGGGCAGGAAGATAAAGATGCTCAGATCCGACAGAGGCGGAGAGTATCTTAGTATCGAGTTCCTAGACTATCTGAAGGAATGTGGAATAGTTTCACAGTTATCGCCTCCTCGGACACCACAGTTGAACGGTGTTGCCGAGAGACGTAACCGAACCTTGTTAGACATGGTTCGTTCCATGATGAGTCGAGCTTCACTTCCCGTTCACTTCTGGGGTATGCCTTAGAGACTGCCGCCCACATCCTTAATCTTGTCCCTACTAAGAAGGTTGCTAAAACACCTCATGAGATGTGGACGGGGAAAGTTCCCTCGTTAGCACATATCAAAGTCTGGGGTTGTGAGGCTTTCGTTAGACGAGAGACTCACGATAAACTCGCAGAGAGAAGCGAGAAATGTTTTTTCATTGGATATCCCAAACAGTCTTTTGGATACCTGTTCTACAGACCGAGCGAGGACGTGGTCTTTGTAGCGAGACGGGGAGTCTTTCAAGAGAGAGAACTCATATTCAAAGAGGACAGTGGGAGTACCATTGATCTTGAAGAAATTCAAGAGTCACCCGATAATGCAACCTTAGGAGAAACTAGCAACCAACAAGAGGAAGAAGTTCCTGTTGGTCCGACTGACATATCCTTACCTCTTAGACGCTCTAGTAGAGTTAGCATGCCACCCGAGTTTTATGGATTCCATATAACTACGGATGGAGATACGTTTGTCAGTGATAGGACACTGATAAATTTGGATGAACCTTCTAACTACCAGGAAGCGGTGGCGGGCCCTGAGTCTGCCAAGTGGAAAGAGGCAATGGACAGCGAGATCAAGTCCATGTATGACAATCAAGTTTGGAACTTGGTTGACAATGTACCGGGTCGAAAGACAGTCGGGTGCAAGTAGATCTTCAAGAAGAAGACCGACATGGACGGAAAGGTACACACTTTCAAAGAAAGACTGGTTGCGAAGGGCTTTACTCAAACCCCAGGGATTGACTATGACGAGACCTTCTCACCAGTGGCTAAGATAAAGTCAATTAGGATTATGCTGGCCATAGCTGCATTTTATGACTATAAAATTTGGCAGATGGACATCAAAACCGCTTTCCTTAATGGGAAGTTGACTGAGGATGTTTACATGAATCAGCCAGAGGGTTTTGTTGATGCAAAGTATCCTGACAAAGTGTGTAAGCTTGAGAAATCCATCTATGGATTAAAACAAGCTTCTCGCAGCTGGAATCTTTGTTTCCATGAGAAAGTCAAAGAATTTGGTTTCTCTAGGAGCGAGGATGAGTCTTGCGTATATGTCGAAGCTAGTGGGAGTATAGTCACTTTCCTGGTGCTGTATGTAGATGACATACTGCTCATGGGAAACGACATTCCGACTTTGCAAGATGTCAAGTCTTGGCTCGGGAAGTGTTTCGCCATGAAAGACCTAGGAGAGGCAGCCTATATTCTCGGGATAAGAATATTGAGAGATAGGAAGAAGAGACTAATTGGACTTAGTCAGAGTACATACTTGGACAAGGTACTGAAAAGATTTAGTATGGAAAATTCCAAGAAGGGAGAGCTACCATGAAACACCCTCGCTTAAGGCTTTTCATAAAACATCATTTTAACACATGTTTAACATCATCGTTCCAAAAATCATCCTTTAGTGAAAACTTCAATTTCAACATCTTCAAATAAGTCATCTTCTTTCAAAATCATTTTTAAAACACATGGGGTTTAATGAGAAATAGATTTAGGTTTAAGTTGCGGAAAACATCGTTTGGTCCCATTTTAGATAAAACATTTTAGTTTATAAAGTAGCGAGGTTGTAACAATTCAAATACCATTACATAGCTTAAATGATACCACACAAATCGTGGCCTTCTAAACATCCAGCTCTTCTAAAGTCATCTAAACCTCTCAACCTGAGTACACATCAAAATAAGTTAGGCAATTGAAATGCCTAGTGAGTTTATCCGAGCTTGACCCATTTTGAGTGAGTAGTGAACTACCACACTCGGGACAAACCCCCAAAAATATATTTTAAACACACTTCAAAAGTTACTTAAAACATCATAAGGATTTACTTCAAAATAGATAATTATGATATGCAAATGCAAATGCATGATGCAACTATCCCAAACCCACGTCTATCTCATAAAAGTCCAACTCACCTCAATGGCACCTACCTAAGTTCACAAATGACACGCACGAAGCATATCACTCGATCCCCGTATAGGTTAAACTAGAACTAGTGGCCATCACACTAGTCCCATGAGGGTTAGCAACTCCCTCATGCGGTTCCCTATTGTCGGGAACAGACTCTCGTCACCCTCTTTATTTTAGAGAAGGGTCAAACTCATAATAACTCCTCACCCTCTTTGATTGAGAAGGGTCAAACTCGTAATAACTCCTCACCCTCTTTGTTTGATTGAGAAGGGTCAAACTCGTCCTCAAGGTATCACACGGTCAATCCCATCCTATATGAAATGCAATGCACAATAGGATGCTCAAAACGTCTTTCAAAAACAACATCATACTCTTTATTTGAAACCATCTTTAGAAACCCATTTTCATGCAATGCACAAGTAGTAATCATATAACACATTGCACATAATAATATGCATGAAAAGTAATTGATAACACACACAAAAGATAATAGTTGGGATGTGTACTCCCGGTAAACTCACCTTAGCGTCAACTGAAAAGTCAACGATAAATCTGTATAATCTCGTCAAGTCTGGAACTATCAAGTCCTAGGCTCCTCTTCTCTTCCATCCATTCTTCCTATTGTCCAACATATAAGGTTAAATATGTGACCAATAGTATCATCATTTCATTTACTAACTCAACTAGAATTTCTTCCGGTATTTGATCTCATGTCAATACGGGGGTTGAGCTTAATTGTCTAGTCTAAAATCATATTAAGCGATCCATCATGCTTAAATCACCATATTAATATATAATCTCTTATGACAACTAATATTTTCACCCAAAAAGTCATATACATTTAAAATACTCTTTTGGTAACTTAACCCATCTTAAAATTCCTATTATTTCTAATAATAGGTTATTTCGTTTTATTTAGACAAAATCATATATGTATATATAATTAACGGATTTGCAAAAATATTATGGTTCACTTGTTATGAAATTGATACTAATTTCTTTTAAAACTTATTTTATTTATAACTCAACAATTGCAGCATTTATCCATGTAATCTAAATAACATTAATCCAATTATAGCCCAAGACTAAAGTCCAAGAAACAAGATATATGATCTAATCCAATAGTCCAAATAATAAACCCGATGCATTCAAAAGCCCACAAAAATAAGGTCCGATCCATCAGCACTAAACCTAATACGGGTAAAAGTCAAAGAGTGAGTCAAATACCTCACCTTCCTCAACGAGTCGCAAACTGCCGCACAAGATTTCCAGCATCGGCGACATCCCTCCTCACTCCGGCGAGTCCTTCGTCTCCGGCGACAAGGACCGAACCCGCCTTCTTCAACCTTCCAATCCATCCAGTCGGGTTAAACCCTCCGCTGCTCCGCCCACCGCCGCCTCCTTCCCTCGACTTCGCCTCTCGCAAGCAGATCCCAGCCCCACCCATCCCTAAGATCCTTCCGGGTCGGGCATGAATCTCCATCTCCGACTGAGCCTTCTTCTCCGATGACTCCGGCGGCGGTTTTGGGTTACTCCTGCCCCAAGCTACCTCCTCCAAATACACATCAGTTCTGAGAAGCTGTAGAGACATGATAAGCTCACCTTTGACACCATCTTCACTGCGCCTCACCGTCCCACTCTCACTATCTTCCTGCTGGTGACCCATTCATCTGACTGATTCAATCCCGCATCTCACTCTCTTCTGGTCATGCTTCATCCTTTCTCTCTCGTCCTATCACTCCATGTGATCTTTCTTTTTCATTTATTTCCTCTATCACTCTCACTCTAGAGTATACTCTCTCTACTGCAGTTGATGGTCGCCGGAGAGGGCCACCGGAGGCAGAGGTTCTCCACCACCGCCATTCACTCCCTCACTCGTTCTCTCTACATGCTTTCTCTTTCTAAAATCTCTTTCTCCTCTCCCATTTTGTTGGACTGCTACGATTCGTGACTCCCACACCAGGAAGATATGAGCATGCTTGCCAAACGGGAAATTACTATACTACCCCCAACTCACATGCCTTTGTCTTTTTATGCTATTACCAGAATACCCCTCCAGGAAAAAAATATATTCATCACATATCAAATTACCAAATACAGTAATAAGATGTATCGATCCTGTTATGAAAAATTAGCAAATACCATTTTTTAAGAAGCAATTCTTTTGTTTATGAAATTTCTAAAATACCTCTTTTTGTCTTACTTAATAACTTATTAAAACTTTACATGTCAACTTAATGGTTTTTAATTTAAGTAGCTAATCAATTAATTTTAAGAATAAAATTTATTGTTAGAATAACCAATTTTTATATATGAAATTTCTTAAATGCCTTTTTAATTTAAATATAGATAGCTTAAATATCCATATGATGATTAACATGGATATTCTTATAGACATAAAATTTAACTGCTCACTTGTATAAAATAACGATTTCAAGATAAATGACTTCTAAAACATGAGTAAATTCTGAAAATAATTCACTCATTTTTTTTTATAAAATAATTTTTATTTATTTATTTTCCAAAACAACTTTTATTTTTTTTATTTAAGTCCAAAACTCCTAGACCAAAAACACGTATGTTACATACCAATGCAAAGTAATGCTAAACTCAGTAAGACTCAGAGTCCAAGTACAGACGAGGAAATTGCAGACATGAGTCGGGTACCTTACGCTTCGGCTGTGGGGTCGATCATGTACGCCATGACGTGTACTCGTCCCGACGTGGCCTTTGCCTTGAGCATGGTCAGTCGATACCAGGGGAACCCTGGTAGGGCACATTGGACAGCGGTCAAAAACATACTCAAGTATCTGCGCAGGACGAAGAACTTTGTTTTAGTCCTTGGTGACAGTGATACCTTGAGAGTTGACGGGTATACTGATGCCAGCTTTCAGACAGATAGAGACAACGGTCGGTCTCAGTCGGGCTGGGTATTCCTGTTGAATAGGGGAGCAGTGACTTGGAAAAGTTCCAAGCAAGAGACGGTGGCTGATTCAACGTGTGAATCAGAGTACATCGCAGCGAGTGAAGCGGCAAAGGAAGCGGCTTGGCTGAAGAACTTCATCGGTGACCTTGGAGTAGTCCCGAGTATTCAGGAGCCTGTGGAACTGTTCTGCGATAACGAAGGAGCGGTTGCTTTGACGAAGGAACCGAGAGATCATGGAAAGTCCAGAAATATCGACAGAAAGTACCACTATATAAGACATAAGGTAGAAGAAGGTCACCTCATAGTGAAGAGGGTATCATCAGAAGATAATCCTGCAGATCCCTTGACAAAGGCTCTGAGTAGGGTTAAGCACTATCAGCATGCACGGCGCATAGGATTAACAGATGATATTAGTTTTTGTAATTAGATAGGATTTGAAACTTGTTGCAATATAAATGTAATTAACTTTGGTGAATTAATAATATAGTTTTGTTGATGAGTATTTGATACTACCATTTGTTGATTGTTTATCATTGTGTTTCAATTTTGCATGTTTACTTCCTGAATAATTTAATTATTATTCGAATATCCACAGTCACTCATACTTTTTAGGGAGTAAGTATGAATGAAGACTGTCATGAATTGTTTTGTAGATTGTCTAATGAGTTAGACATAGCAATAAGATTGCTACAATATTCATGAGTACTTAGAAAATAGGGATTTGAGTATTGGATAAACCCACACTCAACAGATTGCTTCATGGATTTCATCATAAGCAATGTTGAGACGATAATATCTTTTGATCTTTAAATAGAGATATATGAGTTATTTTTTACCAAGCGGTTGTTCATTGACAATGCGAAAACGCATCGGTAACACGGTGTTATAAAACGTGTTGTTGTGAATGATTTGACTAGTAATGGACATAAGTATATGAGTCAAAACTTATTCGTCCCTTGACCCTGTCGGGAAAACAGATATCTGTAGGCCTCTCGATGATTTTGAAGTTGACTGAAAGGGTTGGACAACCAGGACTAAATTGATATGCTCAATTAGTAGTCTTAAAGTCATATGCAAATCAGAAATCGGGAAACAGAGAATCAGACCAGGATTGATTCTAATCCATGTCTTGAGTCTGAAAAATATATTGTTGGACGGAGGATCATCTGATCACTTATCATTGGACAGAACTGGCTAGGTCAGAGTTCGGCAGCGGTTTCTAGGAAGCTACAGTTGCTAATTAATTAGAGGTTAAATTGGTAATTTTAGTCATAGACTTATCCAAGTGGGAGACTGTTGGATTAGGTGTCTAAGCCATGACTAATAATTAGTATTTACCTAATTAATGGTAGCATATTCCATTTGGGTTGCCCTCATAGTTGGAGGATTGGCAAAAAATCCGATAGAGAGAAAGGTTGATTTATTATGTGATTAATAAATCAATAGAAATTAAATAAATAGTTTATTAATATATTTAAGTGATAATATGTTAATTAGAAACTATAATAATTAATTAGTAATTTTTCTAGAATTAATTGGAATTAATTTGGTGGTTAAATTATTTAATTAAAGGTACAGGGACTAAAACTGTAATTATTCAATAGTTGAGTAAGTGACAGTTTGAGTGAGTGTGTGACCAGCGAAATTATATATGGAAACATATATATTTTCGATTTTAATAATGAGGATAAAAGGATTTGAATTAATAAGATAATAGTTTATCTTGATTTGAATTCAAAAGGTTTATCTGGTCATCTGCTTGGAGCCTATAAATAGGGAGGCTCACAAACCCTAAGACCACGATTTTGACTCTCTCTCTCTCTCTGAAGGAATTTTCGGCCAACATTCCAAGCTAAGGGTGTGACTGCATTTGAGGCAAGAGCTTTCTGTTGCTTTGCTTCCAAGATTCACAAAAGGTTGGTTTTTCTGATTTCTTTCTTTTCGTTTAATTCTTTCAGCCTCTAGGAATTAGTTATATGTTTAATTAGAAGAAAACATAGATCCTCATAGGTTGCATGTGAACTTATGTTATTTAGTTCATAGATTTGCAGAAAACCTTTCAGGTATATTGTTTTTGTCGGTTTTTAGCTATCAACATGTTTTCTCGTATCTTTTTAAACTTTTCTTCCGTTTGGAATATAATCTCTGGACCCGCCAATGGTTTCTCACCCACTTCCATCCAACATGTAGGAGTACGGCATGGTGCTCCATATAAAGCTTCAAACGGTGCCATTTGGATACTTGCATGATAACTATTATTATATGCAAACTCCACCAATGGCAAGTGATCCTCCCAACTACCCCCGAAATCAATAATGCATGCTCTCAGCATATCTTCTAGTGTCTGAATAGTACGTTCACTTTGGCCATCAGTTTGAGGATGATAAGCAGTACTCATCAACATTTTGGTTCCCATTTGTTTATGCATACTTTGCCAAAATCGAGATGCGAAACGGCTATCTCTATCTGAAACAATAGAGGTGGGTATGTCATGTCTACTTATCACTTCTTTAATGAACACTTTGGCAACTCTTTCTATTTTGTAGTCCTCTCGGATGGGAATAAAAATTGCGGACTTAGTCAACCGATCTACATTTACCTAAATAGCATCATGGCCACTCGGTGTGCGAGGCAACTTAGTAACGAAATCCATTGTGATTTTGTCCCACTTCTTTTTGGGAATCGGTAAAGGTTGAATATTCCCATAAGGCTTCTGGTGGCATGCTTTCACTTGCAAACACGTTTGACAATTTTCTACAAATTGTCCAACATCTCTTTTCATTCCAGGCCACCAATAAAGAGGTTTAATTGTTCGATACAGTTTGGTGCTTCCGGGATGCACTGAATATCTCGAACAATATGCTTCCTCCAAAATCAATTTACACACATTGCCACACTTCGGGTGTGACACCCCCATTTTTACTGTTTGCAAATACTATGGTTTTTCATATAAATACATGAATACAAAAATACGGTTTATCAAAAACCGATAATTTACATGTTTAAAACTGTGGGTGTTACAAATCCATACCAAATCTAACCATAGTAAGCAAGAAAAGGATTAAACCTCGTGTCCAAAGTAGGAGCTAACTCAAGCTCCACTCCAGCTAAACTTCATCCCATCTATAGCAATTTATATTAACCTGGAATACATGGCAAAATATAGAATACGTAAGACAAAAATGTCTCGTGAGTTACATGAGTTTTAGACTCAAACCTTTAACTTCCTTTTTCCAACTTTTATAAAACTTGTAACATATAACATCTTTCAAAAACTTTATAGTAGTAACATACTAAAACTCTTTACTTCTCAAAAATCATTTCATGACATACTTTACAAAATTAACATCTTTCAAATTCACTTCATAATATACTTTTCAAAAATAGCTTCTTTCTTACTTGCTTTGACTGGTTTTATAAGCTTGCTGGATTTTTATACTTAGGGCTTTAATCACCATAAGTGATACCCCAAGTCTCTATGGCTAGAAAGAACGGATCAATCCTCACCATAGAAGTGCTGAGGCAATCTACTTCGCGATGAGGCTTTTTCCCCAGTAGATCCCTTACCTAACCCGGGTAGGTTGGAACATAGTTCCCTTACTAACGCTGCTTGCTACAATTACCAGTCATACAAAATACTTGCTGCTTGCTTGAATATTTCTCATAAACATATAACTTGTGGCTAGATGCCAAACTACATCATTTTATGACTTTATGGCTAGATGCCAAATATAGCTTTCATCACATAATAATCATATGTTTAAAACATATTTTTCTAACATACTAAGCTTTATGCCAAAATATACTTTTCAACATCTTATGGCTATATGCCATTCTTACTCGAAAACATATATAGTTTATAACTAAAACATACTTCTTAAACATCTTGAGGCTATATGCCATTCATACTTGGAAACATATATCACTTGTAATAATAAAAAAAATATATACTTTCACATATAGAAATTTTATAAGGAAATCTTGAAAATACTTACTTGCCATGTACCCCAGAATGGGTAAAAATACTGCATGTACTCACCTCAAGTCGGCAATGTAGAAATCTGTGCGGCAACTCCGCAAATCCAACCAAGCTTAAAACCGCACACCTTATACTCCTATAAGGTATATTAAGTTAATTATTGCCAAATACACTAATTAACATTACTATAATTAGATACTTATAGCGTTGCATATAGTTTAAATGTTTATAACTTTCGACATGCACCGTGTCTCGACATATACCCCCACCCCTTTTTATTTACTTTTACTCAACAAATAAGTTATTATATGATTCAATTAATTTTAAGTAAACCCAAGCCCACATCATGACATCCAAAACCAAAAACTAAGATGATTAACACAAAAGAGGAAACTGACAGCAAGGCTGATTTCTGGACCCTCAACAAGATTTGCAATATTAGGTCAAGGAAAGATTGAAAATAAAATTCAATAAAAATCATGGGTAAACTAGACCCAAGGGAAAGATCACAGGGCCTGACCTCAGGTCTTTTTCATTCACCAATAAGAAATGATAAATCGACAAAGTTGAATGAATTGATCAGTCCACTCACAGGACCACACCTTAAAGAAATATTAGTCGCTCAAAATGGGTTAAGAACTGAACTCTAAAATTTGGCGAGGACAAACTAGACTTCAACAGGGAACTAAGGCAACTGACCTTGCCCCCAAACCATTTTTTTATATTAAATTATGAATTTACCAATGCATAATTCACTGTACAGGACAGTCCTGGACCAGTAGATGAAGATTGCAACTTTCACCTAATCTAGCACATGAATCAGACAATGGCCTTCTGGACCAAGAAAGTTGACACTTAGACCTTTCCAGAAATGTATGGCACATCCTAAATGGTCCAGTATACGATTTTATATGAATTTTATAAGATGAAGCTAAAAGTAGTGGAATTGCAATCGACACATAAAACGACACTAGGGTTGGGTGCTCAATCCCCAAACCGATTAAGACAGCACATTAAGACCCTTTAGGGTCTGAAATAACTTCAAAAGAAACCATTGGACTAGATGGAATGAGACATGATACACTAATCTCATATATGCTCATAAACTCACAAACATGTACACACAATGGCATGTGTACAAGGTAATTGAAAATAAACCTAAATCTTCAAACTTGGGACATAAGTACCCCAACGAGACTTCAAGGTTTGATGGAAGACTTCCAAGAAGCATGCACACACAACCACACTCAGGTGAATACGAGGTGAATATGATGTTGGTGATGGAGAAGATGAAACAAACTTCAAAAG
The DNA here is from genome assembly GCA_023525715.1 of Cichorium intybus. Classification (NCBI taxonomy): domain Eukaryota; kingdom Viridiplantae; phylum Streptophyta; class Magnoliopsida; order Asterales; family Asteraceae; genus Cichorium; species Cichorium intybus. The sequence goes on along the minus strand of CM042017.1, from coordinate 6,145,464 downwards.
GACATAAACTTACTTGGAGCTCAAATCACAAAACTTGGATTCTTTCCTTCCTCTTTTCTTCTTTTTCTTCCTTTGCTTCTCCTCCTTGCTGTCCCGACCTTGGTGCTGCCCTCCCTCAACTTCACAGAAAAATATCCCGCCAAGACCTACTCTTCCTTCTCGACTCACTTGGAACCTCGGCTATACCCACTTTCTCGGTAAAAACAAACAACGAAAGGTGGGAGAAGGGTTTAGGGTACACGACTTAACACCTAAATGGCTGCAACAATTGGACGGGCTAAATTCTACGCTTTTGTGCCACTTTTCTCTTCACGTGATTTAGTCCAATAATTGAAACACCATTTGAACTTTTACAATTTTGGTCCCTTGGAATTGGTTATGTTTTTTTTTAACTCCACAATAAAATACTTCCACAACACAAGTTCTTTTAATGACAATTAACCCCTCCAATTTAATATTTCATGTCTATTATTATTATTATTATTATTATTTATCGAAATAATCGAATTAAATTCCTCAAATCATTTTTAGCGAAAACGAATTTTAAATAAACTAATAATCAATTAACGTTTATATAATTTAGGGTGTTACAAATCTCCCCCACTTATAAGAATTTCGTCCCCGAAATTCAACACCAAGATAATAGGTAATCTAGGTTGAAACTTTCATTAGCCCATAATTCCACAAGATTAATAGTCTGTGAATACATTAGCCCATACTTCATTTTTATATTGGTCTATTAATTTTTTCATAACTACTAGCCCAACGACATGAGCCCAAATATGTTAAGCTTTAACCCATTAGGCCTAGAGTCCAACACGAAATGAACAGTCAAAATAAGTCAAGGTCAATACCTCTCCAATGTTAACAGATAGGTCGTACATTTTGTTTTTATGTGACATCACATCACTAATAATCAACAGCCTACAACAGTCTGTGCAATTAAGTAATCAGTAAACGACACCACTTTATTCACCTTTATTCCAAAAAAAATCTCGTCAATATCCCTTTATCACTAGAGTCTAACAGTGAATTTTGAAAATTAACCGGCACTCAGGGTAGTGAAGGGTCGCATCCACTGTAGATGGTTTGAATTTTGGTAATAAGAACGTGAAATGTGCTTTCAATTACATGCGTCCTTTCGGTTCCCGCTACAAAATGCTATATATATAGACGTAAGTAGCATCATTTATTTCCACGTTCATTTTCAGTCTCATTCTCTTCTATCACTAGATTGTTCGTATACGAACTCATATTTAAAGCTGAGTCATGGAAAACAGATCTTCAATGGGCGATCTGACAAACCCTGGACCTGGTTTTCCGCAAGGAGAGGGTTCTTCAAATCAAACATCTTTACTGGAGTTCGGTGACTTTAACATTCTAAACATCCATTATTTTTATTTTTTTTTCTAATGTTTTGTTGATTTTGAATTATGGTACAGTCTTCCAGATATACAATCTATAGAGCCACTCAACGATGAGCCGGAAATTTTTTCCGAGCTAAACATCAACTTAGACGATCCGGTGAATGTATCTTTAGACCATGCACTTGATCAAACTCCATACCTTCTACCAGGTTAAATTCTTTAAATGATTACTTCTATGAATGTTCAATTTTGTTTTATCATCTGACAATTGTTATTCGTAGACCCATCTGTGGATGATCTATCTGGCTACAATCCATTTATCGACGTACCCTCAACGAGTAGTGAGATCATCCCCACGAATCAAGGATTCATGACTGACATTCAGAATGAAAGTCAATTACAAACAACTCATAACATCAATATTGAAATGAATCCCGAACTTGGGGTTGGTTTTCAATATCAAAATCACCTTCAGGTGATTCAAAGAAATCTAGAAGGATTTCGGAATCCTGGGTCCATGATTGAAAATCTACAATTACCACCGATGGAAGCTACTGATTTTAATGAATCAATGTCCATCTTTGATTCAGAAAATCAGGATCATGTTCAAATGATCCCAACTAATAATAATAATACAACATTTGAACTCAATCCTTCAATTCCGACAACCACAGCAGTTGGCAGTAGAAAAGGTTTCAGACACTCATTAAGTAGGGAAATAATAGCTGAACACTTTAACGAACCAATTGAGAAAGCTGCGAAAGAACTCAACATTGGATCGACATAGTTAAAAAAACGCTGTAGAGATTTAGGTATCGATCATTGGCCCCAACGACAACTTAAGAGTCTGCAAACTCTTATTGATCGTGTTGAGGTAAAGAATTACATTTCTTTTTATATATCATAAAATTGTAATTACTAAAGTTATTTGTGTCACAGGAATTTGGCAACGAGTTTAGTGGAGCAGCAGGATTATCGAAAGATTTATTACCCAACCTAAAAAGGGAGAAAGAAGCAATAATTGAAGGATCACAATCGGGTCTAACTGACGGCACAAAAAAACTAATACAAGCTGCTCATAAGGTTGAATATAAGAAAAGAAAATATCTGGAAAAGGGGGAAACTTCATCAAGAACTCATACACAACAGCAATCTCTGCCATCTAATTCTGGTACGAGTAGTATTAATCCTGGTTTACTCGGGCCTGTGAGTGAGGGGAATTTTGGAGGCTCTGTAGGTAACCTAGCCTGGTTTCCTCCTTCTTATAGCTACCCCCAACTGGTTCCAAATTGGAACCCTTCCTCTTCACTTCCCTATTTACACACACCCCAAATGAGTCAATATTTAGCCCATAATCATGGGGTTACGGGTTCTAACCCTATCGAGACCCCACACCTTGGAGCTCCTCCTCCAATAACTGAAAACATACCCCTTCCAAATCCTCAAGAAGGTACAAGTCAACCTAATGATGACAAAGAGTGGAGTGTAGAAGATCTTTTTTCGCTTCCTTCTGATTCTTCAGTTTAGGTTAGTAGTTCTGTAAACTTTTCTTAATGTATTAATATAAAGTTATAGCAATGGATCACATGTATCGATGTGTTACTACTTTTATTTATTATTATTATTATTTTCCAATCTTTCTTTCTTTGGTCACTGTAGTGACACTACTTTTATCTTTATTCTATAATCATAATTCGTTTCCGTTAGACAACGAAATTTTCAGTTATACTCTTTCATTTATATTTGTACTATATACTCCATTAACATTTTTAATATATTTATACCTTCTGGCCATGTCTCTTTTACTGGTTCCTTTCATATTGTCTCAGGAGTATTAACTATCTTATTAATTTCTTTTACCTTGTCATACTAAGTGGTATATATCCACTGCATTAACCTTTAGTACTTATAATCTTACTTATTTTATTACATAGGCATATAATTCCTATGTTATTCTTATTACTCTCTTCACAATCCTTACTCACCAGACTACCATAATTCCTTTACGATTCCACCAGTCTCAATACATATCCTGTGATTATGATAATACGGGCCCATATTACCATAATCACCTATACATATTGATTCTGCTGTCACCATAAAGTTTCATGGATCACTGGTCCCTTTAACACATAACACCATTATACATAAATGGTGGTCTTTACTAGAAATCTTTCTACTTTATAAACATAGTCTTTAATAAATATAGACAGTTATGGAAAATAACATACCATTTTCTTAACAGTCAAACTTTTTCTCAATCAAAGCGTTAGCTAAACATTTCTTAATGTTATATACTTGCATATATTAAGTGATGCATATTATCTTAGTCGTTTAAGACATCATATAGCATACTTTCATGAACTAACATTCATATAGCACGAGTTTAAGCCTAGGAGTGGAACAAGCCAATCCTAATTCGCTTAAACTATGGCTCTGATACCAACTTGTGACACCCCCATTTTTACTGTTTGCAAATACTATGGTTTTTCATATAAATACATGAATACAAAAATACGGTTTATCAAAAACCGATAATTTACATGTTTAAAACTGTGGGTGTTACAAATCCATACCAAATCTAACCATAGTAAGCAAGAAAAGGATTAAACCTCGTGTCCAAAGTAGGAGCTAACTCAAGCTCCACTCCAGCTAAACTTCATCCCATCTATAGCAATTTATATTAACCTGGAATACATGGCAAAATATAGAATACGTAAGACAAAAATGTCTCGTGAGTTACATGAGTTTTAGACTCAAACCTTTAACTTCCTTTTTCCAACTTTTATAAAACTTGTAACATATAACATCTTTCAAAAACTTTATAGTAGTAACATACTAAAACTCTTTACTTCTCAAAAATCATTTCATGACATACTTTACAAAATTAACATCTTTCAAATTCACTTCATAATATACTTTTCAAAAATAGCTTCTTTCTTACTTGCTTTGACTGGTTTTATAAGCTTGCTGGATTTTTATACTTAGGGCTTTAATCACCATAAGTGATACCCCAAGTCTCTATGGCTAGAAAGAACGGATCAATCCTCACCATAGAAGTGCTGAGGCAATCTACTTCGCGATGAGGCTTTTTCCCCAGTAGATCCCTTACCTAACCCGGGTAGGTTGGAACATAGTTCCCTTACTAACGCTGCTTGCTACAATTACCAGTCATACAAAATACTTGCTGCTTGCTTGAATATTTCTCATAAACATATAACTTGTGGCTAGATGCCAAACTACATCATTTTATGACTTTATGGCTAGATGCCAAATATAGCTTTCATCACATAATAATCATATGTTTAAAACATATTTTTCTAACATACTAAGCTTTATGCCAAAATATACTTTTCAACATCTTATGGCTATATGCCATTCTTACTCGAAAACATATATAGTTTATAACTAAAACATACTTCTTAAACATCTTGAGGCTATATGCCATTCATACTTGGAAACATATATCACTTGTAATAATAAAAAAAATATATACTTTCACATATAGAAATTTTATAAGGAAATCTTGAAAATACTTACTTGCCATGTACCCCAGAATGGGTAAAAATACTGCATGTACTCACCTCAAGTCGGCAATGTAGAAATCTGTGCGGCAACTCCGCAAATCCAACCAAGCTTAAAACCGCACACCTTATACTCCTATAAGGTATATTAAGTTAATTATTGCCAAATACACTAATTAACATTACTATAATTAGATACTTATAGCGTTGCATATAGTTTAAATGTTTATAACTTTCGACATGCACCGTGTCTCGACATATACCCCCACCCCTTTTTATTTACTTTTACTCAACAAATAAGTTATTATATGATTCAATTAATTTTAAGTAAACCCAAGCCCACATCATGACATCCAAAACCAAAAACTAAGATGATTAACACAAAAGAGGAAACTGACAGCAAGGCTGATTTCTGGACCCTCAACAAGATTTGCAATATTAGGTCAAGGAAAGATTGAAAATAAAATTCAATAAAAATCATGGGTAAACTAGACCCAAGGGAAAGATCACAGGGCCTGACCTCAGGTCTTTTTCATTCACCAATAAGAAATGATAAATCGACAAAGTTGAATGAATTGATCAGTCCACTCACAGGACCACACCTTAAAGAAATATTAGTCGCTCAAAATGGGTTAAGAACTGAACTCTAAAATTTGGCGAGGACAAACTAGACTTCAACAGGGAACTAAGGCAACTGACCTTGCCCCCAAACCATTTTTTTATATTAAATTATGAATTTACCAATGCATAATTCACTGTACAGGACAGTCCTGGACCAGTAGATGAAGATTGCAACTTTCACCTAATCTAGCACATGAATCAGACAATGGCCTTCTGGACCAAGAAAGTTGACACTTAGACCTTTCCAGAAATGTATGGCACATCCTAAATGGTCCAGTATACGATTTTATATGAATTTTATAAGATGAAGCTAAAAGTAGTGGAATTGCAATCGACACATAAAACGACACTAGGGTTGGGTGCTCAATCCCCAAACCGATTAAGACAGCACATTAAGACCCTTTAGGGTCTGAAATAACTTCAAAAGAAACCATTGGACTAGATGGAATGAGACATGATACACTAATCTCATATATGCTCATAAACTCACAAACATGTACACACAATGGCATGTGTACAAGGTAATTGAAAATAAACCTAAATCTTCAAACTTGGGACATAAGTACCCCAACGAGACTTCAAGGTTTGATGGAAGACTTCCAAGAAGCATGCACACACAACCACACTCAGGTGAATACGAGGTGAATATGATGTTGGTGATGGAGAAGATGAAACAAACTTCAAAAGGACATAAACTTACTTGGAGCTCAAATCACAAAACTTGGATTCTTTCCTTCCTCTTTTCTTCTTTTTCTTCCTTTGCTTCTCCTCCTTGCTGTCCCGACCTTGGTGCTGCCCTCCCTCAACTTCACAGAAAAATATCCCGCCAAGACCTACTCTTCCTTCTCGACTCACTTGGAACCTCGGCTATACCCACTTTCTCGGTAAAAACAAACAACGAAAGGTGGGAGAAGGGTTTAGGGTACACGACTTAACACCTAAATGGCTGCAACAATTGGACGGGCTAAATTCTACGCTTTTGTGCCACTTTTCTCTTCACGTGATTTAGTCCAATAATTGAAACACCATTTGAACTTTTACAATTTTGGTCCCTTGGAATTGGTTATGTTTTTTTTTAACTCCACAATAAAATACTTCCACAACACAAGTTCTTTTAATGACAATTAACCCCTCCAATTTAATATTTCATGTCTATTATTATTATTATTATTATTATTTATCGAAATAATCGAATTAAATTCCTCAAATCATTTTTAGCGAAAACGAATTTTAAATAAACTAATAATCAATTAACGTTTATATAATTTAGGGTGTTACATCGGGACCCACACTCTTCCTCCAAAAGTTTTCATCTGCTTTGAATCTTCACCAAGTTGTTTTACATATCCCACCATTCGTTCTTCTTTTAAGTTTTCGGGTTTTAGTGCTTCAATTTGAGCTTCTCTAATTAATTGAGGAGTACGATTCATCACTTCGAGGACCGCTGACATCACGCGAAGTGGACGTTCCTTTCGACTTAATGCGTCTGCCACAACATTCGCCTTCCCAGGATGATACAAAATTTCACAATCATAATCTTTCAATAAATCCATCCACCGCCTTTGTCTCATATTCAAATCCTTCTGATCAAATATATACTTTAAACTTTTGTGATCAGTAAATTTGAAACTTCGCTCCATAAAGATAATGTCGCCAAATTTTTATAGCTAAAATAATGACTGCCAACTCTAAATCATGAGTAGGGTACCGTTTTTCCGCGTCTTTTAATTGTCGAGATGCGTAAGCAATTACGCGGCCTCTTTGCATCAAAACACACCCCAAGCTCATTGTTGATGCGTCACTATCTACCACAAAATCTTCATTCCCTTGCGGTAATGCCAAGACAGGAGCCTGACACAAAGCTTCCTTTAATTTTTGAAACGACTTCTCTTGAGTTTCGATCCAAAGAAATTTCTCGCATTTCTTCGTAAGTTTCGTGAGTGGAGACGTGATGGATGAGAAATTTTCTACAAACCTTCTATAATATCCTGCCAATCCAAGGAAACTACGTATTTCTGTGGGGCTCTTTAGAGCTTCCCATTTCATCACGGCATCAACTTTTGCAGGATCGACTTTTACTCCTTGTTCATTTATTACGTGCCCCAGAAATTGAACCTCCCGCGTCCAGAATTCACATTTTGAGAACTTAGCATATAACTTCTCTTGACGGAGAAGCTCAAGCATAAGTCGTAGATGTGTCGCATGTTCCTCTTGGCTGAGAATGACAGCACAAAATGGAGTAAACAACTCATAGTGTGAGAAAAAGCAAATATGGCCAACTTTTCAGATTACACGGCCGTGTAATCTCAGGGCCAAGAATTACACGGTCGTGTAATCCTAGAAAACTGCTCCTGGGATCCACCTCAGCTGACTTGGCAATCCATGTGGCAAAAGAAGTTACACGGCCGTGTAACTTCAAGGCATAAAGTTACACGGTCGTGTAACAGTCTGTTTGGTCTTCGGAACGATTTTTCGTAACTTCTCCGTTTGTGCTCCGTTTCTTCTGAAATTTTCCGTGCAACTTCCTATTGACTTATTACATATGATCCAACCTTCAAAAGCACCTGAAATTAACCACAAAATGTGAAAGTAGATTGCTATTCTAAGAATCCTGAAAAACATGAAAAGATGCATAAATGAGAAATAAACACAACAAAAAGGTGGGTTTTAAAGGTATGAAACATGCCTAAAAATACACCTAACAAAAATCATACGAGCCTTCCAGTATTAGACCTCCACATAGACATACGGATGATCAGTTATATACCAATATAAAAACCTTAGGGTTAATCGCAAGGTGACAACCTATCAACCTTACCAAAATAATACAAAAAATCAACTTATTAAAGTATCACAATACGTAGACCTCTACCTCACGAATGGGTGGTATTGCCTCGGTAGAGTCTTTGATCACATCGTTCTTGAAATATTTGTGTTGTTCGAACATTAGATTACTACCTTGCAATCACACTCAATGTATACATGATTACCACTTTTCTTTTATGAAAATCCATCACACACTAGTACCATGATATGGTATTCTTGCAATATAACTATGTCTAACATAAAAGACATTCAAAAAGTATAAACTTTATCATGACAAAACAACTTGGACACACAAAACAATAATCCAAATAGCATGTTATACTTTTTAATAGTGTTGTAAAAATCATGACTACTTGACGCCTATTAGTCCCTAGGCGGTAGGTGACCAACTTGGCACCGGCTAGACAATTACTAAAGTTCTAAAATCTGATAAATTTCTAACACCTCATAGAAGTTTTGGGTTGATGGAAACTCTTTTGAGGAATTAGTAACATTATATTTGTCATATTTACCTATTTTTTATATTAGCCATATTTACCTATTTTGTTATGGCAATTGTGATATCTATTATATTAACATTGTGTTCTCGAGTCTCATTTAAGGAGAGAAATTGAGAGAAGTGGAAGGAACTGAGAAGAAAAAGTAAAAGTTTGATGTTCTTGAGTTTTTTTTACATGAGTGAGTGGAAAGAATAGAAAGGAAGAGGTGGGATAATCATCCCTCCTAACTTTCCTTCTGATTTGGAAGAATTTGCAGGGAAAGGAAATCGCCAGCAAAAATAAGACTTACATATAAATTTTTTTTCTTTTCCTTTCCACACATGTTCATTTTTTCCTTCCAACTTGGGGACACGAAAATGTTGCTTTCTTTTCTTTAGGTATTTTTGACATTTTCTTACCTTGTCGCTTGATATATATAGGGAGGGCTTGGGGTTCACCGGTTGGTTCCTTGTACGGTTACCGGGTTGGTAGGTTTCCCTTCTTATCTAGATATGATCGTACCGTATTTTATATTTTAGAATATCATTGTCCGTATGGGATATCTTTGTACGGCTCTTTCGGTATCGTGTTTATTGCCCAGGTCCTTGCATGATTGTCGAGCCGAACAGGCTTGCAGTTGGGCTTTAATTTGTAAGGAAAACCAATGCATACTGCTTCTAGGGTATTTTTCTCGCAGATAGGGTTTTCTATCTCGTCCGGATACCGCTATTCGAAGTGTTAGGTCTACACCTAGTAAGGTCCCCTATCAACTCGTATGCACTTTAAATCTGTCGACAATTAGAAATCAATATTATTAGTTAATCCAATTTTGGTACTAATCAATTACGTAATATCAATTGTTAATCTCGTGGATCAAATCGGTATCTTAACTTTCATCGTCACTATGGGGCTTTTGCGGAGTAATGCATTTGATCAACACCGACAATACTTGTGATCTTTTTAAGTATTTAACCAAAAAATGTAAGATTTTACAAAACCAACACCAATCAAAACAAAACTTGATAAAAAAATTGATTATTGACCTTGTGGTATATGAATGCCCAGTGGTTGGCACTTTTTCTTCTTAATTTGATACATGTGTACAACCTCCTCATATTCAACATACATGCTTTCAACTTCCACTTCCCCCATCAATTATTTCATACCTGAAAAACAATTAAAAATAATTTGCGAAATAGAAAAAATCTCAATCTATGTTCATTTTTTTATTTATAACAAATTGAGACATTTTGATAAAGATGAATGAAATAGATTAGGTAGAAGCAACAAAATCTCAAATTCATGCATCTATTGTCAATTTCTATGACGTTAATAATCAACCTGAAATATTCAAAGCAAATAAAAAAGAGAAATAGAACATTATGCTGAAGCATCGAAGGATGTAATCTTCCAAATATCTCTTTTTTATTACTAGTTTGAGCTTGCCATGAAGGAAATAAAAGGTAAAAGAACAAATTCCTGTGAGGCTTTGAAGAAGAAGAGATACAGATACAGATACGGAATGTTTGGGTCAGCCAGAAATGAGTCGTTTCGAAGGAAAACTTTTTTTCTCTTTGTCAATTCATCAAACACCTTCTATATTAGACAACCTGCCACACTTGTAAAGCGATGTGATTCATCATCATCCCTTCTTCCAAGATCACATCCAAAAACATTGTTTACCCTCTCTAATCTCTTAAAAATTTTAATTTTCGGCTTTTCGCAACTGGGGAACATTTTTGGGGTTCAAGTATCATCCACGCCACTCGATCGCATACATTGAGCCGACTCTGGGCACCAAAACTTTAACAAAATCTGAACTCAAATGGTTGTGATGGGGTTGACAACTAGGGTGGCGCAGAGCGATGGATTTCTTTGACAAAGTGTGTGAAAAAGTTTGAAAGGATGTACAAAAGAAGGGAATTCAAGAACGTGCTATATACAAAAATATTTATAATATTTAACTTTAAGAACACTAAAACCAAACATCTAAAATTTTAATGTAAAAATTTGCAAACCCAACTTATAGATCCAGGTTGCTGCATAAATCGATGCACACAATTCCATGGCTATATCTTGGTGGTTCTTGATGGTTGTTTTATTGCTTTTGTTGCGTCTTTTATGTGTTTTGTAACCCCGTCTGTTATGTCCCATTTTTTTTTTGAACAGCAGCAAATTTTATAAACACAATGACTTACTAGCATAACACTAGCAAATCAAAAAACAAAAACCACTTAAGGCATAAGGGGGTATAACATCCACCTATTCCACAAGAAATTAGCCTTACAATTTCTATACACAAACCAATTAAACGACCAATCACATATTTTATCAAAAATAAATTGTTTCTTGAACTCTTTTTGCTTAAACACCACCGCATTCCGATATGTCCATAAAACCCAAAGGGCTGTAGAACACACCGAGTCAACAATACTTCTCTGCATATGAGCCATAGGCCTAGACTCAATCCAATCCACCAACCGACCAACTCGGTTGCTGTAGCTAAATGGGGAATATCTAACTGCAACCAACGTGCCATCAACTTCCACACCACAGAAGCTGTCTCACATAAAAAAAAGATATGTGACAAAGATTATGGCGCCGTATTACACACAGGGCACAAAACCGAGTCTAGATCAATTCCTCTATCCGCCAAAGGGACCCTGCAGGGGAGCCGCTCCAACATCACACGCCACATAAAGACATTAATCTTTATAGGCAAGCACCTATTCCATCTAGTGGGACAGCCGCCTACAGGTAACCGATATTCATCAATAAATCGCCTAATGGACCTTACCATAAACTCATCAGAAGGTCCCAGATTCCACCCCCAAGTATCCGGGCGATCTATCAAAGAAACCGAATCCAATCTGGCCATAAGGTTAACCAGTTGATTCTCCTCTTCCCCCTCCCCCCTCTGATCTCACGCCTCCATCTAAAACTCCAAGAATGATTCTCTCGATACTCACTAACAACCCCATCCTGATCCAAAGCTAACGCAAGGAGCCTAGGAAACCGACTCGAAAATGAGAGATCCCCACACCACGTATCTTTCCAAAACCGAGTGTTAGCACCATCCCCAATCACCCGTACCATACTAGATGCTGGGATAATGTCAGTATCATGGAGCCGGTTTACCGCAGACACTATTCTCGCCCAGACTCCACCTACGTTAAGCGGTTGCGGCCCATTAGAAAATCCACCGCAAACTCCATACAAGGCTTTAATGACCCTGACCCATAACGAATCCACCTCATTCCCAAATCGCCACCTCCATTTATATAACAGGGCCAAATTAAAAGCGTCCAAGCTACCAACATCTAAACCACCATTATCCTTAGAATTAAGGATAACATTCCATTTGACCCAATGAATCCGTCTCTCCCCCTGATCCATACCCCACAAAAATCTAGCTCTGATAGCCTCTAACTCATGCATCACCGTGGCTGGAAGTCAGAACAAAGAGAAGAAGTATATCCCCAGGCTACCAAGAACTGACTTCGTAAGAGTAAGTCTACCCCCAAAAGAAAGTAACTTGATTTTCCAAGCCGACAAACGCCTCCGAACTCTATCCATAATGACACGCCATCCTTTAATCCTAGCCATAGATTCACCAACTGGAATCCCAAATACAAAAATGGGAAAGCAGCCGCACTACACCCGGTACATAAAGCAAGCGCATCAACCTCCGTAGCAGAAACCCCAACGCCAAATAAATTAGATTTGGATAGATTAATCCTCAGCCCGGAAACCATATAAAAACACCGCAACAGACAAATTAAATTCCGAATATTCCTTTCCTTCCATTCTCCCATAAACAAAGCATCGTTCGCATAAAAAAGATGAGATAGAGTCATACCATCCATACCCAAAGGCACCCCCCGAAATACTTGATGAGAAACCGCCTCTTCCATGGCCACATGCAAGCCTTCCATCGCCACAATAAACAAAAACAGGGACAATGGATCACCTTGCCGTAAACCTCTGTAAAGCTGAAATTCCTCCGTTGGACTTCCATTAACCAACACCGACGATCTAGCATTACGAAGCATCGCTTGAATCCATTCACGCCACTTGTCACGAAAGCACATAAACTCCAAAATTTGGTCAATGTACCCCCAGCTCACCGAATTGTACGCCTTTTCAAACTCAACTTTAAAAATAAGGAGTTTCTTTTTCTTCTTTTTAAACCAATTAACCAGTTCACTCACGACCAGAGGAACGTCAAGAATTTGTCGGCCCTTAAGAAACGTCGATTGCTCCGACCCAATAACATTCGGAAGAATAGGAGCAAATCGATTAGCTAACAGCTTGGCAATAATTTTAAACTAGAGACCAATGAGACTAATCGGTCGATAGTTTTTAATAAGCAATGGATTTTCGACCTTAGGAATAATCGTAATAAAAGACGAACTACACCCCACCGGAATATCGGACCTCACATAAAATTCCCGAACAAACTCCACCACATCTGTTCCAAGAAAATCCCACTACTGTTTTAGAAACTTAAAAGTGAAACCATCAGGCCCAGGCGCTCTATCTCCACCGCAATCCCAGACAGCCGTCTTGATCTCTTCCTCCGAAAACACACACTCTAATTTTTCCGCCAAATCAGGTTCAATTTGACGAAAAAAGGAGCTTCTATTGTTTAGAGGTACCCCACTAAACGGATGAAATTTAGCGGCATAGAAATCAAAAAACGATTTTTTAACCGTTGTGGGATTATTAACCCATTCACCACCCACCGAAATCCCACGCACCGTCATTTGACGCCTTTTTTTCTTCAGCATGCCATGAAAAAAAGCCGAGTTTTCGTCTCCCTCCACCTACCACTTAACCTTGGCTTTCTGCAAGTTATCCATAGCACGAAGATTACCAAAATAACCGATCTCCCGAATCAGCCCCCTCCTCTCGGCCATCAAATCAGCCTCGTCTTCGCCTTGATCCACCATCTCGTCAATTTCACGCAGTCTCTGCTCACAATTCTTAATATTCCCCTGTTGCTGTATTAATGATTATTGATGAAGACCGAATAAAGCTAGAATTATGATAAAGATAAAAGCCAACAAACAGCATAACAAAGCAGTAGAGATGACATTACATTCATGAAGCATTATTACACATCCAGACAACATCGATTATTTAGCTAGAATAGTCTGCCATGGCAGGATCACTCGAGAAACGACGCATTGTCTCATTAAATATACAACTAAAACCCTTCCAAACGATTATGGCCAACGATAAGCCAATGTGATCCACTTCAGAGCTTTGAAGGCCCTTTAGGATGATGAACGACGATATGATTGTAGGCATTCAAGGTGAGAAAATCATCGAGAACAGGAGCAGTACATTGGCGAGTGAATAACTTGCAAGCCTCCTTATACATTCCCCTCTTAACCCTCTCCCTTCCTACTTCCCTTTCAATCCTCGCCATTTCTTCTTCAACCACCTTCCCAAAAAGCTCTGGCGTCACCCTCACACCAAGCCCATCACCGTCCAATTCCACTCCATATTTCAACCACTGCCAGTTCTGAACACGACTAATTTCAGCAGTTGCAGCATCCTCCATGAGGTTATAAAGCGGCACCGACCCTGTTCCCGTCAGCCAAGCCGCCACATACTGGATCCCAACCCGTGTGTTGAGCCTAAGACCTTCAATGGTTCGAACCCCTCTTGGAATCTGCAACAAGTCTTCTTCGGTCAAACTTGCAGCATCTTCACGCTTCATGGTTTCAATTAGGTTAGGGGAGTTCCCCATGTTACTGGTGAAAACCTCCATGATTGCGGGAATTAGACCTGGATGGGCTGCCCATGTCCCATCGTGTCCTGCCCGGACCTCCCTAAGCTTATCTTTCTTCACTAGCTCAAGTGCTGCTTCATTTGCTTCTGGATCATCCCTAATTGGAATCTGTGCAGCCTGTTTGTACACCAAAATGTCAAAATCCAAAGAAAAAAGATCGCTAAATTTTGTAATTTGGAGACCCGGATTGAAACAATAACATACCATTCCTCCCATGGCGTGCACCCCACGTCTGTGGCAGGTACGGATGAGAAGATCGGAGTAGCTTCTCATGAAATGTTGGCCCATACCGACTAGGACTCGGTCTGGTAAGAGGCGGTCAGGGTGAGCTTGGAATGTTTTGACATAGCTGAATATGTAATCCCATCTTCCACAGTTCAAACCGACTGAATGATCCCTTAATTCGTATAAAATTTCATCCATCTGAAACACGGCTGGTAGTGTCTCGATTAGAACGGTTGCCCTGATGCTACCTGTTTCTATTCCCGCCAATTTCTCCGCCCGATCGAACACATTGTTCCATATCCTTGCTTCCCTGCTCAAGAACATCCATTAGACTTTCTCCAGTCTATTGTCATTTTTTTGCACCAAACTTATGCAATTTTTAGTGTAAAACAGTGGACTCATCTGCATCCAGAATATGCTAAAATGTTTTTTTTTTCAAATAATGTTATACATTTTTAACAAAACCTTTATAAAAATGATGTAGTTTCGGGTGCAAATAGTGACTCATCGGCAACCCATTATGACACAAAAAAATTATTTTCATTATTCCTAATTTAAATAAAATTTCAATAACATCATTATATTTATTTGTTTTTTTACAAATTTGTCTCGTATCATTTTATTGCAATAACTTTATAATTTTAGTTTTCATGTTATAAATGTGTTAACAAATGATGTTTTTTTTACATAATTATGAGTGAGTTACCTACTGAAGATACTTTATTGAAACAACAATGTTTTGTGAAAGAAACAAATAATCCATCACTCATTTATGACATTAATTAGATAATTATAACCAAAACAAATTACTTTTATAAATAAAGTACTGTGTCTTATATTATCATAAATATTTAAAAATTTCTAATAAGTTCGAAACATATAAGTCAACGGACATCATAAAATACCAAATTTTCACTTTCAGCTACAATATAATATTAGAAGTAACAAATACTACAGTTAAGTTATCATTATACAAGTAATTAAGTTAAAAGTACGTCAGAAATACTAAACTGTAAAAGAATCAACATCATATTTGGAGCAAATAAATAATAAAACGTCAATTTTGGTATTAAAGTTACCTGGAATTTTCCATTTTTGGAAGATAGAAGAAAGGCCCGTATCCTTGGCCCTGTGTTTTTCGGAATGCTGTGTGGTTGTGATGAAAGTAAAGCCCGAAATCAACAAGGCAGCCGATTGCGGGTTCACCATCGATGAAGATGTGAGACTCGGGTAGGTGCCAGCCTCTAGGACGAACAAACAGCTTGGCAGTTTGATCATTGAGCTTGTATACCCTGTTTCTAGCTTTGTCTTGGAAGCTGATTGTGCCATTAACAGCATCCTTTAAGTTCACCTGTCCCTTCATTAGGTTCTCCCATGTTGGCGATAGTGCATCTTCAAAATCAGCCTGTTTTCGTTTATAAAGTTTAGGTTTTTGTTAGTTTATTTCAATTGTTGTGATTCTTAAGAGTTTGATAACATGTAAGAATTTAAACAAACCTAACACTGATAAAGACTAGCTGAATACTTAGCTTTTGCTTAGCTTATTCCTGAGAAGCTAGCTGATAAAGTGGTAAAAACTTTTTATTTCAATCGTCTGTTAAACTGGTAAAAAAACTAGCTGATAAGCTAAATGACAAATACGAAATGACATATAAAGGTATGTTTGGAAAACTTGTGGAGATGATTTATAAGGTTATATTTGGAAATTTTGTGGAAAAAACCTCATAAGTTCATCATTAAGCAATGTCGAATAGTTTTTAAATAACTAGCTTATAAGTTATTTAAGTAGTCTCACCAATCAAAAGAAACTTAACATATAAACTAGTTTACGGGCAATGAACACAGCTTAAAGGTCAAAACTGAATTGACAACAGTGGCGGATTTAGTATAGTGTCTGGGGTCGCCCAGGCACCTGCTAAATTTTGGACACGTAGTGTAATTTTATTTATTTGTTTGTTTTTTTAATAGAGTACAGCCCTGAAAAAAAAAATATCTTATTATATTTGCTCGTAAATTATTATTTTTTTATCGGTGCCGTCCGCCCCTGATTGACAAGCTGTTTTTGGTTTATGTTAATCGAAACGGATTATTTACAACTGTCTCGTGTACTAAATACGGCGAATTTTGGTTGAAAACTAAAATATTAGAAAGAACTATTAAGGCTGTTAGAAACCCACTGGTCCATTGCAGCTTAGTAATAATGTTATATTTATTAATGATTAGACAGTCATATATTTGTATTTAATCAAAGAAAATTTGAAAAATACTAGCAATAACTACTTTTTCATTTATTTTTTAAAACAATACCTGACCAGGTCAAACCAAAGCAAGACAAACGGAACTCAAAAAATAAAAACCTATGAACGAAACCGATTCAATGTGGACCAGTCGGGCTCTAGTGTTCTAGTTTAGATATCGCGAACCAAATGCAGATTTAAATATATATTGGAGTTTTCAAATACAAATTTTAACGTCATAATTGCAAATAAATAAATATATAACATGTTGGTAATGGTTTGAACCGGACCGCAACCAAACTAATAGCCAATTTACGATCCATGACCGGTTTTTGGATGTTTATAACCAAAAAGCGGACTAGATATAACCGAGTTCCAGTCTTTCTAGTTCGGTCCTTCCGATCTAGTGGTCCAAATAGGGTTTTTCGCACCCCTATAAGTTACTAGTTGTTTGCCTAAATACCACCAATTTTGATATTCTCATAATTGGATCTTAATAAAAAAATTACGGTTGACGAATTGTTTGTTTTGGACAGAGTTGGTCATTTTAAGGTAGTCCTATGACATCAAAGAGATTCAGTTCGACTTCATTATTGAACAATTATCAATAAAAGAAAAACAGTCGAATAGGTTAGACATGTATAAGTAACAATTTAAAAACCCTCTCGACCGTTATAAATAGAAAATTAAGATCTTTATTAAGTTTATTTTCATAATATATTTTTTACGATCCTCTTTGCCATTAATTATTCGAAAAAATTTAAACTAAACGGGAGTCAACACAAAATTACCGGGATTCACATAATCTAATAACCGAATCAAAAAACCAACCGTCCAATTAGCTACTCAACCTATTTTTCAATTCAAGTTATGATTAAACTCAATTCGTTTTAATCGGTTGTAATTTTGACACCGCCAACTCATTAAAACTATGTTTTGGAGGTAACCTTTTGAACAACAAATATAAAAGTTACCATATCTCAAGTTCTCAACCGTTTCTAACTCCGGTTGATACCGAACAGGTGTCATTTTGATAGTATGATCCGTGTTACTGTTAGAGGCATCATGCAAATAAACAAACAATCAAAAAACAAAATGCATGATCAGATACAGTCACTCACCATAAAAACCTTAGCTCCAGAATTGAGTGCATTGATGATCATCTTCCTTTCCACCGGACCCGTTATCTCCACCCTCCGATCAGCCACCGCCGGCGGCACCTCCGCACATACCCAATCCCCATCTCTTACGTTCTTCGTCGCCGGATCAAACCCCGGCAACCCACCGGAATTATACCTCATATTAGCCTCTTTCCTACACTCCATTGCATACTTAACATGGTTCCTAAACTCCCTCTGCAAAGCAGCCACAAATACTAAAGCATCTTTCGTAAGAATCTTGGCAAACTCCTCATCATATCTCCCCCTAATATCTACTCCCTCCGGCACATCGTATCTGCCACCTACGCCGCCACTGGGGATCTTTTTCATGGCGGTGTCACCGTAATACCCCATACTCATTGCCATTTTTGCTGGTGGAAAGTTGGTTTGTGTGGGAAAGATGTGTGTGTTTTTTTTTTTTTTTTTTTTTGTTATAGGGTCGCAATGTTTATAAGGAAAGTGTGGGGTGCAGGGGATAACGATGGAAATGATTTGGAGGTGGGGGTGGGGGTTGGATTTACGTGCGTAAGATGATAGAATGTGACGACAGTTGTTGTCTTGTTGATAAGATTGGGGAATGGGATGATCGATCTTTTTGGGCTTCGGGATCGATAAAATATAGATCATAATTGCATAACGGATGGGTTCGATTTGATTTCCAAAACTTGTGTTATTATAAAATGGTAGTGAGACAATTATTTTGAGAGTAAATTACAGTTTTAGTCCTTCTGGTTAATATTGGTCTACGGTTTTGGTTTAAATTTTAAAAAACTGATATTAATGGTCATTATAGTTCCAAAAATATCACAGTTGATCCCTTTAGTTGTTGTCAAATTTTAACCACCGTTAACCACAAATAAAATGACTATCTTATCCTATATTTTTGTTATTTGTTCATAGTATTTTTGTTATTTGCTCATATTCTTTATTCTATCAGCCCTCTTTAAATATTAAGGGGCCCACCACATCAGTTTTGTCGTTATTTTTTTCTAAACCAACTTTGGCGGCATAGCTTCTGCAAGTGGTGTGGGTGAGAAGAGGAGGTGAGGAGTACATGATGTGGCGATGGCGTTTCGGTAAAGTAGATGAAGGGAGGGACAGGTGGAGGTGGTTGAGCAGTGGTGGGAGGAGGAGGAAAGGAAGATGAAAGCAAAGTTGGTTGGGCAACAGTGATGCAGACGAAGAATCGTTGTGGCAATGATGGGGGTGGGGTGGTCTTAAGAAATGGTTAGGCAGATATTGAATAGAGTGTGATAGATATGAGACTTCCTAATGTTACTTTAGAGATTTTACTAGTTTACTCCTTATATTTTATATTTTTACAAAACTTTATTAATGGTAAAATTGTCATTTTACAATGTCTTAATGATATTTATTGAAATTAGACAAAAGGACTATTGATGTAACAAAATGAATCATCTATATCAACTTTTAAAATTTAGATTAAAATTGCAAATTAGTCCAACCACATGGACCAAGACTGTAATCTATTTTTTTATTAAGATAATTCAATAGTATACTTAAAATAAATTATCAAAGCTTTTCAACCAATTATTTTTACTAAATTATAATTATATCAATATAACACATTAGAAATGCAACACATTGACACCAATGCATGCGTAAGTAGCATTGAAATCGACATCTTTAAGAAACTATCTTAGATATATAATATATAACATGAGTTGATTAAAAAATATTAAATAAAAATTTGATAAATTTAAAAAATGTAAATGAAAAAGCTAGATAGCTGAAAATACTTGAAGAAAACAAATACCTCTGAATTTATTTATTTATTATATATATAAAATATTAGATAAATTATAGAAAATATTGTATTTCAATCAATATCTACTACTTAACATTTTTTAAAGAAAATCTTGAGTATTTCTGGTGTAAATTTATGGGAAATACAGTGAGTAACAATAAATGAATTTTATTTTGAAGAATAATATCTTTTATGTAACTTATATATATATATATATATATATATATATATATATATATATATATATATATATATATATATATATATATATATATATATATATATATATATATATATATATATATATATATATATATATTCATTTTCAAGTTTGTTTTAGTAAGGACTAAAGAACGTTTATATTAAACAAATTAAAAAAAAGTATGTAATTAAAAATTCAAATAAATAACTTTCTAATTCTCAATTTCATATATAAGCTCATATTTTTATCTTCAATCCCCATAGACAAATAATACTCTAAGACAAATAAGAAAACCTTACTTTAGCACAATATTCAAACCAAACAATTTAGATGACCAAAATATTGAATTCTGAAAACTTTCTATTACAAGTGTCAGAACTCTTCAAATTAACATTAGTTAAAGCTTTTGGTTTATGTCATTACCGATATATATAAACTAAAGTTGTTGGTAGACAAATAAGTTCGTACAATATATACTTTGTATAGTATTTGTAGTTAAATTTATTTGTCAAAATACGGTATACGGTTTAAAGAAATATGCCCAATACCATACATTGTCCACCTCTAATAAAGTTTGGAATAACTCCTTATCCATTCTTGTTTGATTAATCATAAAGATAAATATATGTAACTAAGGAATATATATATATATATATATATATATATATATATATATATATATATATATATATATATATATATATATATATATATATACACACACACACACACACACTAGTGTAACACCACGTGCATTGCTGCGGAAAATGCATCTATGTATAATAACATAGACGAAAACTCTAATTATCCTAACTTAAAAAATATATAGACAAATTGTAATTAAAAATTATAGGGACCATAACTGTGGTTATTGAAATTTAGAATTACGGGGACCAAAACTATAGCTATCCTAAACTAAAATTATAGGGACCAAAACTATAGCTATCCTAAACTAAAAATTATAGGGACCAAAATTGTAATTAATGCAAATTAAATTAAAAAAATATAGGGATCAAAATTGTAATTATTCAAAATAAAAAGTATGAAGACTAAAACCGTAATTAATCTAAAAATGTTGATATTTAAAACTATAATGACTAAATTTACAATTATATAAATTAAAAGGTGAACAGACTGAAATTGTAATAACCAGAAGTTAAAAAATCAAGGGACTAAAATATAAATAACCAAAAGTTGTTGATTTGAGGTTGTAGATGGTAACTAAATTTTGAAAAATGTTATATATAAAATATATATGACAATTTAAAAATATTTTACCTAATGATAATATCATAATACTACTTCTTCTGATACTTATAGCAAATTTATTATGCAATTTATCTAAAATAAATCGAAAAACTAATTTAACGGGAACCTGACAATGATAGATCAAAAGGTGGACCAAAGCAAACACGTTAGAGACAGTTTGTTACGTTTCTAAAATGGTTTGGAGATTAGAATTGGTTTTTTTATCAGAGCATTATAAAGGAAGAGGGGTATGTGGACAAGACAACCCCAAGACAATCAAAACCATCACCAAGACGCCATCTCATCATGACATTCTGAGGACACATCCAAGAAAATGTCTGACAGTCCTAAGCCTCCTTTTTTTAATTTCAACATCATATTTTTTTGTAATTAAAAAATTTTGTTTTTTATATTGGTCAAACTTCACGTTCCAATGCATTCCTAGAGAGACAGCTGGAGGACGCCAATACAAGGGACGCACCTAGGGGCGGTGCCCACCCGCGTTGCCAGTACTGACTAGGCGGGACGCATTCCGCATCCAAAGGCACACCCCATAGCCTTAGAGAACTTTTAAGACAAAGTATGTGATTTGAACAAAATTTATAACACTTTTAAAATACGTATTTGTTTTAAGTTGTATTTATTTTTATTATTAAGAGACATTTTAGGTCTTTGATATATGTTTAAATCCGCAAGGTATATATTTAGACGGATGAGGTTGATCGACTTAAAATAGTTTTAGGTCGAACTTACTAATTTTTTTATAAATATTTAAATTTACGAAAGGTCTTTCAACAAAGCAATTCAGAAGTATCTTTTATAAATACATATTGCCATATTGAACACTTTTATTAACTGCCATATAAATACATATTGCCATTTTTTTTCCTTGGGAAGCGAACCTTGGTATTTGGGGTTGGATAAGTTAATTGTCTACATTTGTCACTGGTACGAAGAAGAGTGGTGCCATCTCATACTTGTATATATTTGTTTTATTTGGTCGTCGTCTCCATTCAATTATTAACTTAGGAATACCAATATTTATAACCCTCATAGAGGATTTGGACAAAAATCCTTATCATATTTGTTTGTTTCGAGTTTTATGTCGTTTGTATATAAGATCAATAATAATAAACGATTACTAAATAAGTTTTATGATCAAAGACGCTTTATTCGAATAAACTGTTATGACTTATATTCGTCAGCAAATACTACATGTAGTCACTTGATAAAATACGAGAGCAAAAAAGCTATAGATGTCGTAATTCTGTAATTATCCACTTTGACCCATTACTCAACTATCTTGTTATAATCATGAATTTTGATGAGATTATGTCACTAATGAATCTAAATTATAGCCAAAGAATAAGCTTATAATTTAGTATTATGTATAAATTTAAATTTCGGCTAATAGTTCGTTTCAATCCATCGCCCAATTATACAACAAAATGTCCATGGTCTAAAAAAAAACTCATGAAGAATGAATTACAGCGTTAGTTACGAATTTATCACTGCATTTTTTATACGAATCACGCAATCTTATGTGTTGAAGTATTTTGAGGTATAATCGGGGATTTCCATGTCTGCATTAGGGTTTCGGTGCTTGTATCGTCGATTGTTTTGAGGTATAATTGTACGGGGCAGATCCATCATTAAAAAAGAAAACGAATTTGACGTAAAAAAAGAATCGTTGTTTTAAAAAAGAGCTGAATACCAAAATTTACGACTATACAAAATTATAACTAAAGAATTGGTTGGAGCCTTTCTTTGAAAGGACTCTCCAAAAATAGGCGTATGCCACTTGATGCAACGAGCACACGGTATTCTTTAGTAAAAGGCGAAAGAATAGTTCGCTTTGTGCTCACAGCGTGGCTGCGTGAGTTTCAGTATAACAGCTCCTTACATTATATAGTGACTTCAAACACTTCTTGTTCCTGTAAGCAGGCGATGTGGGATGAACCACATACCTAAACTTCTCTTTTTAAACATTTCCCCTTTCTCTTTTTCCCTTTCTTTTATCTCGATTTGAATTTTGTTTTTTTATGTGTCTAAAGAAATATATTCCACTTTAATTAAAACAGCTGGTAAAAGATATTCCGATGGATATATTACGAATTTTAAAGAATCCAATGGACAAAATTCAAGATACAACTTTGTGAAAAAAGGGAGTCTTGTGAAATTAGACTAGAAGTCTTGATGTTACGTTAATTGAAGGTGTATAGGTAATATTGTTTTACATTTTATGACAGTAATGTGATATTTATTATTCCACCCCTACCTATCATAGTTTGTTTTCTTTCAAGAGTATCGCAATTTAAAGCTGAAATAATCAAATCCTCAGTTACAAAAGGCATATCCAAACATGTCATGAATTTAATTCTTTCCACTCCAATCAAAGAAACGAAACGTATTATATTTTCTTACTGTTGAGTCTATTACATCAACAAAAAAATGTTAGTTGACGAATTAAACGACCAATCACACTAGTGTTTTTGTGTATAACTTTACAAGCGAAGAGTATGAAAAAATCCGGAGATCTTTTTATTCATCAAGTATGTTTTCTGTGATGATTAAATTATGATTTATTCAGATAAAATGTGTGTTGCAAAATATACAACGGGTTCTTTGAGCATCAATCATATAGTTCCTTGAGACTCCACAAAGAAGAGGCGTGTCCGGCCAAACAAAGCTAAAATGGACCCAAGTCAAGCCCATAATATTCCGGAAGGAGCTTTGTAGACTTTTGACAACAATTTGGTTCACAAATGAATTACACTGTTTATAATTCAATAAGATTTATTGTTTAACCCATTGACAAGTGATATTTGACAAGACATATCTAATAACACTTCAAATCTAGATCTAAACAAGTAAGTCGCTCTAAACTTAGAAAATAGATGCCACAACAATGTGGGATTTGGCATGGTGGCATAAATGTCTGACGTATGGTCAGTTTCACATGACTTATCACATTCATATAATATCGTAATGGTTTGTTGAGTAAATTCAAATACTTGGCACAAGTATTGACTTCGAAGTGTTCTGTTCGCCATATACACTTATACAGATGCCGTTTTATTTTATATATTGAAAAAATAATTTATATTTATAACTTTCCTGAAAAAAATTAGTATATAGTTGGCCAATGCTTCATGTAATATAAATTAAAAGAGGCCGTAAAATCAATTTTGGGGTGATTTGATGTGGCTTACATCTTGAATTGTCATTACATTATCGGAGTTTCATTATGGAGAAGTTCTATCACGAAGTTATCACGGCATTTGTGATAGGAATCATAGCAAATGTATTTGTCACGTATCTTTTAACAGGCCCTCCAAATGTTTTTGTTAATTGTAAACGTTCCTGATAAACTCATAAAAGGTGTATGAAGTTAATAGATTAACACACGTAACAATACATTTCAGGGAATATTCTCTTAAAATCTTACACAAAACAAATAAACCCAATCAGGCTTTCAACTTTATCGATTAGTTAGAGCCAATGTTTTAAAACCCGGTTTTTTAGTTGGCCCGGTGTGGTAACCGGGTCACGGGTCAACCGGTCCAACCGGTTCAACCGTCGGGTCAACCGGTTTTTACATTTTCCATATATTTTATATTTTTCAGCATAATTATATATTTATAAAACATAAACAATGTAATTTAATCATTTTGATTCAAAAAAAAAATATTTTGTCCAGTTTGTATAAGAAAAATTTACCAAATTTGATGAACTAATGGTGGACTAATCGTAAAAGTTTGAGTCTTGATCTCTTTAACCAAGTTTTTAAAGTTAAAATTCTAACTTTTTTCCAACCACCGGGTCAACCCGGTTCCGGATCACCGGTTTAACCGGTTTTTTGAGAAAACCGGCCGGTTCAATCCGAGTCGAAAATTAACAAAAAACCGGTCATAATTGACCCGCTCTCTTCACCGGTTCACGGTCCAATCGGCCGGGTCAACCCGGTTTTTAAAACATCGGTTAGAGCCCTTCAAAGGAAGAAACTCTCAAAAAATAGTCGTATGCCACTATAAGCGGCGAGCAAACGGTATTCTTTAGTAAAAGGCGAAAGAATAATTTGCTTTGTGCTCACAGCGTGGCTGCGTGCTTTTTCCCTTCCCAGCTGCTTGGTTTATATAATGATTCCTAGGCCTTTTGTATCGTGTAAGTAACCAATGTGGGATGAACCTCAAAGGTATATTGCTCTCTTCCAAACCCTTCTCCTGTAGTCATGTTCTCTCCCTCTTCCGCCCTTTTTTTCCCCTTTCTTTTTGCTTTGATTTCGTTTTTGCGGAAATGTCGGATGCTTTTTGAACATGTTATATTCAAGTGTAATAAAATGGCTGTGAAAGACGAGTGGTTTAATGATGATGAATTTTGATGATTTAAATAACCAATAAATAACATGACTTAGAAGATAACATTTACACAAAAAGAAAGATATCCTAATTAAATTAGAGTAAAAACATTTCATAAAGAGAGTAATTTAAGGAGATGTTATTGAAAGCAATTTAAGATTGTTGATAAATAGAATAAGATATTTAAATGTGTTTCAAATAACCAATAGATAAAATGGCCAAAAGGCAAATAATTGTGATATATATATATATATATATATATATATATATATATATATATATATATATATATATATATATATATATATATATATATATATATATATATATATATATATATATATATATATATATATATATATATATATATATATATATATCCTTACAAAACTGTAGTAAAATATACTAATATTAAGTGTATAAAATTTAATAAGATTGTAATAGACATACTTACGTCGTGAACTTGACTTTAATATGTATATTGTTTTTGAAATGGTTTATAAATATATAAAGGATGAACTTTCAACCTAGGTTAATCACAAGTTTTATCTTTGAGGTTAGGGTTTAGTCTTATATTTTAAAAAGATAGAATGTTGATAAACACGGTATTGATTATGCTGTTTAACAATAATTTTAAATATATTTATCTTAGAAACAGCACATATGTGAATGCTAAAAAGGAAAAGTAATATTACTAGAAACAGTTGCCAAATGCATGTTGATTATCAACATTCTAAGTTGTATTTGTTAAATTGTGAAAGCTTGATATTCTTCATTCATCATAAGAGAGGTTACATAAGAATATATATAGCCACCTAATTTAAACCCTAAACGACATTGGGCCGAAACCCTAACCCATCTAACACATTGGGCCGAAGCCCTAACCCGTACACTAACATCCCCCCGCAGTTTTATCGGGAGGGACGATGAAACTAAAAAACAAATAAAACAAAACAAAATGAGAATTAAGAATCCGCATCATTGGTACTTGACCCGAATATGTTGTCTCCATTCAAACTCAGAACTCAAAACATCTCTACACCGAGTCAATCCAGTTCCATAATGCATATCAGCCACCTGAAGGATTTTAAAAGTGCCATTGGAATTGAACCATAGAGGAAGAAGAGGGTGTTGCTTGGGAGAACGAGAGACTGAGGGAATAAGAGAGAAAACGAGGGTGGAGGAGGAGATTGCTTTAACCTAGCACTGATGGTACCAGTACCTTCTGGTGTTTACCCAAGGTCGAGATTCAAAGAAAAAGAGAAAGAGATGAGAGTGGGTGGTATACACATGCTTTATAAGAGAATGACAGTCGGAGACGAGAATGGGGATGATGTACGGTTCCGGTGGCCATCAGAGCTTCAGGAGACGACTTTGGTCATCCGATTCCAACAGAGGTTGAAGATAAGGGGCGTGAACTGGACCTGGATGTGGGTGTCCAGCCTTGTGAGCAGCAGCAATAGATCCATATATGATCACGCGCAGGAGAAAGACTGAAAGAGGTTGACCCGAGGGTTCGACCACCGCCTGGTCAGATATGGCTGAAGAGGAGGAAGCAGTTTATGGAAGGGGGTGCAGTCGCCGGAGATCAAGTGAACTAGATGCGGGAAGAGTGACAACGTCGGGGTTGAAGGTTGGCCAACCGCAGAGAAACATGTCGCCGATGAATGTGAGCCGCCGGTGAGGGAGGCGGGGGAAAAAAACGTGCGACGATGGAAAGATGGGGTTGTCATGGGTTATTATAAAGAGAAGAAAGGAAAATTGAAATGTAAAGAAACAAAAAGGAAGGCACCTCCGACGTCAAAAGAATGTCGTCGGAGGTGGGCGGAGGCGGCACGTGGTTGTGGTCAGCACTAAACCCGCTCTGATACCATGTTAAATTGTGAAAGCTTGATATTCTTCATTCATCATAAGAGAGGTTACATAAGAATATATATAGCCACCTAATCTAAACCCTAAACGACATTGGGCCGAAACCCTAACCCATCTAACACATTGGGCCGAAGCCCTAACCCGTACACTAACAGTATTTTCAAACAAATTAAATCATTATGATGATATTAAACAAATTTTGTATTACTTCGATCATTGTGGAACATTTTGTAATTTATCCGTTTAGACCTGTTATTAACCAAAATAACTAGGTATTCATTAATTTTTCTAGAAGATAAATGTTTTTATTAGTTGTGGATGGCAAGTCAATAAATAGCTCGCATTCACAGATGAAATTAAAATTTGAAGAGCTAATGTAAAGAATGTAGTGTTTTATCAAAAAGAAGTTTGTTATAACAACATAGTTTAGCAAATTTGACATTTATGGTAGTGTATTTTAGATTTTATGTATAACAGTATATTTTTTATCAAGTACGTTGCACTCGACCAAAATTTAGATAGATGTGTATATTGTGGGCCTAACGAAACCCAATGTGCTCATAAGTACCCATTAGGCCATTTCAAAGGAAATACAATGCAACTCATGCCAACATGAAATACAAGGGCTAGAGCCTTTCAAGAGTTCACAATTAAAGCCCATTTCCCTACGTCTATTTGATCGGATGACGATCGCACTTCGTTGGAATTTTATGATTATGGTGTTCTATTTGAGTCAATACCGTATTTCATGGGTTATTTCAAGTTTTTTTATCTTGAAGTTGTCACTGCATTTGTGAAAGGAATCATAACAAGTGTATTTGTTACGTTATGGCCTGAGTATTGAGGTATATTGGGGTTTTTTTCATGTCTACATTATTTGCATGATTGCATAAGATCTGAGAAAATCAACTTAACTTACAATCTAATTATAGATTTTAGGAATATACAAAAGGTAAAACTTTCAACTTTAACGGTTGGGGCTTAGGATTTGCTAAGTTGTGTTTATCTTTATTAGGAGGTTCGTGTCGTCGAGATATGAGGACACGCACGTGGAGTGCTTTTAGCTTGGCGGACCAGTTGATTTTTTCACTATACTATGAGTGATGTTACATGCATAGGTAGCATTACTTTACTATGTGTAGTATCGTACGCTAGGTGGTGTACTTTACGACTTTACATTATTTGACTGTATGGTTGATAATAGGGACCCAATGGTTTAGACTGTATGTTTAGGCTTTTGTGTTAGTATGTGTTAGTCGTTGTATTCGTTATAGCGACTGAAGAATGATGGCGGAGCGGGCAAGCCACGAGCCCAACTGTTCGAGGTAAGCTCGAAGGTCGAACAATAATGATGGCGGATCGAGGTAAGCCCGATAGTCAGGTTGTTCGGGGCAAGCCCGAACACCAAAAAGGAATGTGCTTTTATGTGATGGATCGTGTGGTATTTTGGGAAACTCACTAAGCTTTGTGTTTACTCTTTCACCCTAAATGTTTTTTAAATACTTTTTAGATTGATCTTGGAGCGCGGCGTGACTGTATCACATTCGACATTTTGGTGTTAAAGTCTTATGATGGTTAATGTTTGTTTAATAATTATGTTGTTAAATGTTTTTAATAATGAACTTGGATCAAGTGATTTTATTTTCCAAGTCGTTTATGTATTTGAACCGCCTTTACAAAAGAAAATTGTACTCTGGAATTTGCAATGTTACAGTGTGGCATCAATACCTTGGTCACCCCAAAAACAAAATCTTCAAGTCATTAGTTTTAAACAAACCTATTTCCTATAATAAAATTTCATAATATGTCATTTGTCAAGCTTGTCGGATTAGGAAACACGTAATACCTCCTTTTAGTACTTCAAACACTGTTGTTGCTAATGCTTTGGATAACATTCATTCTGACGTGTGGACATCTCTTATTGAAAGTGCCACTGATATACATTATTATGTCATACTTTTTACCATTTCACCCATTCCATCAGAAGTCCAACCATAACTTCTCTATAAGCGTATGAGACCCACAACTCACCTACCTTGACAAAAACCCTCACCCACCCCCGTCGATTCAAACTGACAACCCTCCATTGGGTTGTCTTCCTGACCCACCTCCCCAATTCATCATATGACAAACTCATTCCAACAGTGGTATCATCAAACCCAATAAGCACATCAATATTCACATTTCCTTTGCATTTCATTTATCATGGTCACATTTACAAACATCATAGAACCCTATCTGGCATACAAATATGAATCATGAGTTTAATGTTCTTATCTCAAATAGAACTTGAGTACTTGTCCCATTGGGCCACTGAGGGTAAATATTGCGCGTTATATGTGGGATTTTTTGCTACAAATATCATGTAGATGGTTCCCTTTCTCACTGCAAAGCTTGCATTGTAACTAATAGTTGCAGTCAACAGTAGGGCATTGGTTATACATCGTTCCTGACATTGTTGTCTCCTGTCACTAACCCATTCACCAACTTAATGTGAATAATGCATTTTAATGGACATTTTTTGGAGCCGGTATACATACATTAACCCCTAGGCTTTAGGGATCTCATATCCCTTGACCATGTGTGTCACCTCCTGAGATCTTATACGTCTGAAATAGGCCCCAAGCATGGTACAACCGATATGCCCAATATGCTACTCGTATTGGTTTTCCAGTATAGTTACGTTGGCCCATTAAATTATGTTATGCACATACCTCATGTCATGAGTTATCTTATTCTATATGATGATGATATCATTCTTATAACCTCCTCCTTTTGACGCCCTTCAATGCATCATTACCAACTTAGTTAGGAGTTTGCCATGATAGATATTGACAACCTAAATTTTTTCTAAGGGGTGTCTGCTACTCGTTCTCCTAGTGGCTTGTTGTTGTCTCCACAAAAATATGTGATTAATATTCTTACGCGGACGAATCTGCTTCACTACAACCCTTACAAAACTCTTGTTAAACCGGTCCATAAACTAGACTCCTCGGGCATCCTACTACTATTTATTGCAGTATGGGAGGTGCATTTCAGTACCTAACTTTCACATGACCAAACATTGTATTTCTCATTCAACAAGTTTGTTTATAGATGCATGATCTGAGGGAGAAACATGTGTACACTCTCAAAAGCATTATTCGATGCATTTGCGGTACGATTGGTCATGTTTTGCAGTTATACGCCTCCCTCACTACGAGTCTTACCGCACACACAAATGCGGACTAGGATGACTACCATACTACACGATGATCCACCTCTGGTTAGTGTGTATTTATTGAAGACAATGCCATTTCCTAATCTTCTAGAAGTCGAGATTTTATATCGCGATCCAATGTAGAGGCATAATACATGAAAACCATGATCGTATACTGTGACAACATCAATGCAGTCTACATCTCATCCAATCTAGTCCAACACCAACCCATCAAGCATATTAAGATAGACATTCATTTTGTATGTGACAATGTTGCTCTCAGTCACATCCACATTCTTCACGTTCTCTCTATTGCTCAACATGCTGATATATTTACAAAATGGTTATCTACTTTGCTTTTCACTACTTTTAGAGTCGATTTAAATGTCCAACAATATCTTCCCGATAAAACTACCGACGGATATTAGTGTTTATATTCTTTATATGTATTCTTGTTGTATGTCTGTATTGAGCTAGTGAGAGGTCTGTCCCTTGTGTATATACTATATTGGGCATTGGCCCATGCAATTTTAGTTAGATGGCTCTCTTATTTAAACCTTATATGTTATATGCTTTCATTCAATCAAGTATTATACCTAAATAATCACATCCAATTCTATCCGGCATAGCGAAAAGTATCCATTAACAGTTCAAAAGTTGAACTCTCTTCAATCCTGTATTCCTGTTAACCTGCGATTGAACCTGCAACAATTGGACTTCTTTTTTGTTTTCGGTTGGCCCTAATTGACTGGGCTTCTTAAGAACAGCCCGTTCGTTAGTGCTAAATTACCAAATAGCCCAAAGGGTTTTTCATCAAGTAAATTACAAAAATCGCATTTAGCGGAAGAAACCTATTCCGCGGCAGCCGTCGTCAGCTCCGCTACCGCCACCACCCTCCCATTTCCGTAAGTTCTATTCTTTCTTTCACCTCTCGTTCGTCTCATATGTTCTGTAATTTACTCATTTATTGTGTGAAGTGTTTATTTACTTCATCATTAGCTAAGCTGGAATTCAAACGAGGTTAAACAATGCCACGAACAACCACAGTAGAATCTGCTGGCTGTCCTCCACTTCGCGCCCTAACTTTCGATGTGCTCGGTCTCATAAAAGGTTTAATTCAACGACACTAGCTTATTAAGTTTAAAATTGATCTCTCTGCATAGCTAAGCATTTGTGAAAACACGAGTTATTCACGTAGTTAATTACATTTTTGCAACCGCAACACTCTGTTTTTACCGGCGTAATTTATGATTGTAGTTACTGAAGCTCGGAGTAAGCTAGGTGGAGTTGCTAAGGTGGTCGAGAGATGGGGGGAACCAGAATCCTCTCGATGCGTGCTTGCCGCCTCTACTGATGACCGTAAAGTTGACCCTGTATGTTCTAGATTCCATCATATTATTAGACATTGAATGTAATGGTTTTTCATTTGGGGAATGTTATTTAGAGCTTTTAATCATATGCTTTGAAATATTTTTGCAGCTGTTAGCAGTTGCAAGGAAAAGTGGTGTGGTAAGTTCTAGTAATCAATTAATCCATGATTGTTTAAGCACTTGCCTTGTTTGTTGCCTCACTTTATATAGTTTTCCCTACCAAACAGATTGAATTGCTAAGCTCCATTAATGGTGATCTTCGAGTTTCACTTCCTAGTGACAACCAAGCTGATGTCCAGTCTCAAGAAGATAATATTGTCGGGTTGCATTTGTTCAAAAAACAAACATCTGAATCATCATCCAGGTTTCAGTCAAGACCATTACTTCTTTTCCTTTTAGTTATAATACCAAATTCATATTCAACCAACAATTTGGCTGTTTAAAGTAGGTCGTGCACCTTGCTTACATGCACAACAAAAGGGCTTTCAAGTCTGAGATCTGTTATAATACCAAAATCACTAGGGGACTCCACTTGTGACAATGCTCCAACAACATGGAATGTTTGTGCAGCTGGTAATGTCTTGTGTTGTAAAGTGGATGAAAATGAAAACTACGCCTTATTTGGAGGGTGAGTTTTGCATCTTTTTTATTCTTAACTTTCAAATATTGTGATATGACAAGTTTTGGTGCACATCAGGAAGGGAGTAGAAGTTAATATATGGGATCTTGCAACACATACGAAAATCTGGACAGCAAAATCAGTAAGTTCTTTTTTTTTTTTTTTTTTTTTGCACAATTACCCCATCTATAAGCTTGTCCACCATGTGATTTTCCGTATTTGCCCCTGCAGCCTCCGAAAAACAGCCTTGGCATATTTACACCTACTTGGTTTACTTCAGCCACATTTTTAGAAAAAGATGATCACCGCAAGTTTGTGGCAGGCACCAACAGCCATCAGGTATTTTTAGAAAACCATATAATCTTCACTTGTTCGATATTATATGTTTAAATAGATTTAATGTTCATGAACACATTGAACAGATGTCTAAATAAAAAAGTATTTGTAGGTACGTTTGTATGATATGGCTGCTCAAAGAAGACCTGTCATGTCATTTGATTTTCGTGAGACCTCTATTAAGGCAGTTACAGAAGATCCAGATGGTAATACAATATACATTGGAAATGGATCTGGTGATCTTGCATCTGTTGACATACGTACAGGTACATAGATCTTTAAAAATAATGCATTTTTTGTTTTATGCATTTTGATTTAAATTTTTGCTTTGTTGTTGGTTGAAAAATGCTTAAGGGAAACTATTGGGATCCTTTTTGGGGAAATGTTCTGGAAGCATTAGATCCATAGCCAGACACCCGGATCTCCCGGTGATAGCTTCTTGTGGTGAGATTTTTTTTGATATTTTAGTTAAAAAGGCATTTATTATTTAATTGATGTGATTAAATTAATATTTTGATGTAGGACTTGACAGCTATTTACGCATATGGGATATAAAATCAAGGCAGCTACTTTCTGCTGTATGTTGCTACAACCTTATAAAAATGATTAATGGAAAAAGTTGTATTGTAAAGTTACAGTAGAATTATTCGGGTTTTATTAAACCATAATTTTTTTTTTTTTTTTGGGAAAATGGAATAATTTGATTGTATTCTGAATGCAGGTTTTCTTGAAACAGCATCTCACAAATGTCATCTTGGATTCTCATTTTAATGATGAAGGTTAGTCATAAAAATTGTATCTTTTTGTCCCACCCAAAAAGGACAAAAAACCCCACCCTGTATTTTATCATCTTTTTGGTGTACAATTTTGAATGTAAATCTGTATGAACAGAAGTTGCAGGTTCTGTGGTTACAAGTGAACAAAAAGAAGAGGATGAACCAATAGAAAGAGACGAGGAGGACTCGCCACCAATTATTAAAAAGAAAAAGAAGAAATCCAAATCACGCGATGATGAAGGGTCTCATTCTGCTAAACGAAAAAAGTCAAAAAAATCACAGGATTTAGATGAAGATGATGAAGGGTTAAGTTCAAAAGAACAGAAAAAGGTCAAAAAAGCAAAGAATGTAGACGAATATGAGGAAGGCTCGCTTTCTGTTGAACATGAAAAGCGGAAAAAAATAAAAGATAGAAAATCAAAGAAATCAATAAAGAAACCGAAAGGCGTTGACTTAGAATGATATACAATTTAAGAAGAGAATGATGGTGGTTTAACTACAGTTTTGAGGTTTTTAATTGAACCTGGTTCTTGGAGGGATTGTTTCTGGCTTGTTACATGTATCTTTTTTTTTCTTGAAAAAGACAGATTATTTATGATCGTAGTTGATCTTTTTGTTGTAAAGTAATCATTGTTTTGTGAAATTGCCTATACGCACGCAGTGTTTGCGAAAATTACTGATTATTATTAAATTGTAGGGGGTTAATCTAGTTAAAAGAAAATTTGAATCGGTGAAATTTGTTAAAGAAAGATAGAAAATATCTTAGACAAACTTAGAGGTAATCGGAGTGGACTTTTAAGCCAATCAATCTAGTATAAGTTCTTTGGACCTGTATTAGGCGTTCAAATAAAGTCTGAAAAAGAATTATATAACCTTCTTCATTCGCTTTTGCCCAAAGAAGTCGCTCTCTGGTAGGGTGCTATTTGGTACCGGATCGTATTGGTTAGTACAACATTTTCTTAGAAAATATTCTGAATACTGGACAGGTTTAGAGAATATGAGATGGTATGTTAGTGAGATTGGTAAGGGGAATTCGGTATTGGTACCACTTGTATTGTTTTTTCTCGACGTGTATATTTTGTTGCTAAATCGGTAACCAAACCGAATTGAACCAGTTGGGTACCATCTTTTTTAGATGTATGGTTATTAAAATTATTGTGTCAGGTGATCAAGACATGTATTATTTCAAGCTCGACGTTTTTGTTTCTGAGAAATACTTGTCGAGGAATAATCGTGCGAGATTGTTCCCTGTGGTGACCGACCCCAATGGTACGTCATATAACCATTCTTTTGCCGAATCTTGCTAGGAAAAGGGTAATGCCTTTAGCTTGATCTGGTCTTCCGTGACATCGTGAGGCTTCATTCCCACACAAACAACGTGAAATTCTTTTAAGAACTTGTGGGGGTCTCGTTTTCCAAGCCCCAGAACATGGGCAATAGAGGGATGAGCCTGAATTTTAACTCGAAGTTGGTCATGCAAAGAGGTTGTTGGACGACATCTTGGGTCACCCATTCTTGAAGGGTTCTTTATCGGCCATGATATGGTTGAAAGTAGGGGATCCGATGATCTTTACCTCGGGTGTCATATGAGATGTGGATGGTGATTCTTGCGTAATTTGGATTGGTGAGAGTGGTGGTGTAGATTCTTTGGATATGGATTGTTCTGGTGAGGAAGGTGTATCGATTTTAGATTCACTTGAACAAGGTACTTCCTTCCAAATGTTGATGACCGGAGGATTAGATGATGAAGAAGTTTCGGCATCCGATTGCTTCTTTGCGGTTTTCTCTATCTCTGAATCAATCGGTAATGGCGTACCTATATGTAAAGATCTTGGCTAAACAATTACTATTGTCGTGTCCTCGACAACGACGCCAATTTGTTGGGGCGTCACACCCAAACAAATGAATATGGGGTAAAGGGTATGAATAAGCACCGCCCAGTTACACTAGCTATGTAGCACAATGGATCCACAAGAACAAGGGTCTATAGTTATGCCTCTTTTTGCACAAGACACAGTGACTTAACAAAATTGGGGGGTTGTTTGTAAAATAACTAAGGAAAACTAAAAGCATGCAATTGAAAGTAACAAAAATTCATTATTAACTGAAGTTCGGTTCCGTTTGCAAACAAGTAATAATATGATTCAACCGAGAATTGATGTCATGCCAAGTTCTATCTAAGTTGGTACTTTGAAGTACTAACAAAATCTAGTACTTTCCATTCACCGAATTTATTTGATCAAAACAAGCTCTTTGAATTAAACATAACCTTTCTAATTAAAACCTAAACAAGCTTTTAAATTAGAATTGAAATATTGCAATAAGTTTTATATGAACGTTCCCAACAACGCTCAATACTTCTCACAAGCTTGGAAGCGTAAAAACATGTGATTTAGGTTTACACCAAAGTTAACCCCAACCCGAAATTAATTTGATGTTGTTACTTAGCATAAATTCACAAAACACTTACGAATTTCATGAATTGAATAACAAGAATGAAACAAACCCCTAATTCATGTGGCCATCATGAACTAAATATAGAATCAAACATAAAATTAAGCACAAAACCAAAATCACTAGATAGAAACATGAACAAAACAT
This sequence comes from Cichorium intybus, assembly GCA_023525715.1. NCBI lineage: Eukaryota > Viridiplantae > Streptophyta > Magnoliopsida > Asterales > Asteraceae > Cichorium > Cichorium intybus. The sequence continues at coordinate 6,108,876 of CM042017.1, read as the reverse complement.
CAAATCATATGATTAAATCACAAATAATGTGTATCATACAGACCCACATTATTTTAATATGCACATTATTTTTATATTTTAATATTTTTTGTTTATTATTAATTAACTAAAAAGTTTTAATAAAAATATATTGGTATCGGCATCACACACCCACACCCACACCTATCCCGCCCTCCCCTACACCTCTCGACAGTGTGAATTACCACCACATATGCTACTGGACTAAATTTCATCATCTCTTTCACCAGAAAAAAAAATCTCATCCATTCTCAAATCCAGTACAACACTAACCTAAAAATCCATTCAACTTAGGAATCAAAACCCATTCAAATACCTTCACAAATCAAACCTAGAATTCCGTTCCAGAAATCAAACACTTGTATAGACACACACACAAAGACACAAAACCTAACACCACCAATCTCCCGTTTACGCAGGCAATCACAAAATCATTATGAAAATAAAAGGCAATCAAACCCGATGCCGGTGCGCTCATCGATGGTGGTTGGTAGATGGGTAAGGACTAAGGACCCTATGTAACGCCAAAACATGTTTATTATATAATTATAATAAAAAGGGCAAAATGGTCATTTTACCTCAAAAGGGTAATTTGGTCTTTTGGACAGAAAAGGATTTGTTTTGTAATAATATTTTGAGTTTGGACTTAAAATGTTATTAAAAACTGAAATTGTGTCATAATATTTGTAAATTGTGGCAAAAGTCTTAAATATGCAACTCTAGGGACCAAATTGTAAATTCTGGAAGTATAAAAGCTTGGAAGCTTCTCCATTTTGGGCAGAATTTTGGCACTTACGGGAGGAGTTCTTGGGCGATTTTCTGCAGAAGAATTGAAGTGGTCTTGAAGATTTAAGTTGCATAATTGGATTATAAGCTTTCAAAGGGTAAATTTGGAAGTTGAAAGGTTAGTTCTTCAAGTTCTTGTTAATTGTTCTTGAGGAGTTTTGTAGAACTCAAAAACTGTAATTACAGTTGTGATTGAGTGTTAAGATTGATGTAATACTTCCATTAAGTCAATCTAATAAGGACTTAACCAAAGAAAATGGAAGTAGGTTGTTATAATTGATGAATTTGAAGATTTGGGGTTGTTAGAACTAAGAACCCTAATTCTTCATATGATTGATTGAGGGTGTTTTGATGGTTAAAAACCTTGTTAAAATGTAAGGTTTTAGCCTAGGAACAAACCCCAAGTGATTAAGAACAGAAATAAGGACTTAATGGACGAAATCTGCAAGCTACAGTGCATAAATCGCGACTGGCCAGGGGGTCTGCCCAGGCGCCAGGCGCAGTGCGCCCAGGAGCTAGGCGGGGTGCGCCCTGACCCTGGCGCAGTGCGCCTCCAAGGCAGTGGCCAGGCAGGAACTTTGAAACGCTAACTTTTGCTTGGCATGTCCGATTTAGCTCAAATTTGAACCGTAGGACCGTTATGGTCTGAAAAGTTTGGGAAAATTTTTAGATTGAGTTTTCGACCCCTCGGGGGCACTGTAGACCGATCCGAATGTCTCGGTGAATAGTAAAATTCATATAAAGTTAGTAAACGGAAAGTTTATTAACTAGGCATTGTTTGTAACAATGTTTTATTGAACTCTAGTGTATTAGAGTTAATTGGAATGATTATTAACCTATAATCATTTTGAAAATAAATGGAATTATAGGTACGGGACAAAAATCTACGGACTTCGTTGGAAAGCAATGAACAACACACGCTAGTTGTAGCAAGCCTACAGGTGAGTAATCTTGATTATATCTAGTATGATATATTGGTGCAGCCTTGTTGGCTAAGATTACTATCTTTGATATTAAATGGTACGGCCTTGTTGGCTATGACTCCGGTGCGGCCTTCGGGCTATGTCTCCGATGCGGCCTTGTTGGCTATGACTCCTATGCGGCCTTGTTGGCTATGACTCCGGTGCGGCCTTCGGGCTATGTCTCCGATGCGGCCTTCGGGCTATGATTTTAGTGCGGCCTTCGGGCTAGGATATTCGATGCGGCCTTTATGGCTATGATCACGGTGCGGTCAGTGATGACCATGATTTTGGGACAGAATTTGTTTAAGAGTTTAATTGTTATTATTCTCTTGTATATGTTTATTTGTTTGCTTGATTACTCATTGGGCTTTATAGCTCACAGTTGTTTGATATGTCCCTGCAGGTGAGCGTGACCCTGCCAAGGGAAAAGACAAAGTCCGTGACTGAGGACTTAGCATTTGAAGTAATACCCGGCTTGAAGAATGTATAATATTTATGTATTGTACTTCGTGATACACTTGTACTCGTATTTTGTTAACTAATACCCCACTACTTATGTTTTTTATTGTAAAATATTTGGTTTGAAAAATGAAAAATTTTTGGGGTGTTTTTGTTAATAAGTCGGGTGTTACAAGTTCAAAATTTTTGGGGTGTTTTTGTTAATAAGTCGGGTGTTACAAGTTGGTATCAGAGCCGTGGTTTAAGTGAACTAGGTGTCTTAGATTAGATCCCTGGACTTAAACCTTGAGAGAAGCACAGATAAATGGACTGTTATATATATATATATATATATATATATATATATATATATATATATATATATATATATATATATATATATATATATATATATATATATATATATATATATATATATATATATATATATATATATATAGGTTGTTACTATATATGTAATCTAATGGTTTGTTGAAATCTTGAAGTATGAGAAATACACGAAGCAATCCTACTGGTGTGAATTCGCGTGGAACTGCAAGAAGTGGACCAGCTAGGTCACGTGGAACTGTAAGAAGTGGACCAGCTAGGTCACGCGGCTCTGTTGGGCGAAGAGCACCAGCAAGGGAACCGGTGGGACAAAATCCACCTGATATACGAGCCATTGTGGAAGAGGTGGTTAGACAGATGATGCATGCATTATCGAATAATCCGAACCCGAGTGGCAATCCTAATCCGAGTGCCAATCCGGACCCTACTGAAGAGGCTGCAAAAAGTGTTCATGACGGGCAGCCAGAAAATGAAAGCCAGGGAGAAAGTCGGGCCCGGGCAGCGAAAGAAACTCAAGGTGGGGAAGCTTCAGCAAGGAAAGTTGGGTGTACTTATAAATCGTTCCTTGGTTGTAAACCAAAAGAATTCTCGGGGACAGATGATCCAGTCAAAGCTATGGAATGGATCATGCATATGGAAAAGGTGTTCCGAGTAAGCAAGTGTGCGGATGATGATAAAGTGGAATTTGCCACGAACCAACTTACAAGCGGTGCTCTACATTGGTGGCAAACTTACTATAAGTCACTGGATCTTGATTCATCCCAATCGATACCTTGGGAGCAATTCAAGACAAAGTTTAATGAAGAATACTGCTCGGAAGTCGCTATTCAGAAGCTGGAGGATGAATTCCTGCATTTGGAACAGGGTTCCCGATCTGTTCAGGAATATACTCTTAGCTTTCTGGAGAAAGCTCGGTTTGCGGAACACCATATCTACACCGAAAAGAGAAAGATCGACAAGTATGTCCGGGGGTTGACAACCCGAATTAGAGAGATTGTGCAACCGCTAAAACTAACTACTTTCCGGCAAGTGGTGGATCGAGCCACGGAAAGAGAAACAGAACTGAAGCGGCAGGAAGATGAAAAGAAAGTTATAGAAACGAAACGAAAGGCGGAAGACCAAGTTTGGACGCCTCAGAAAAAGTCACAGCAATCTGGGTCTAAGGGAAAAAGTCAAAGAGACGATAGAAAATGGTGTGAAAAATGTCGAAAATGGCACTCCGGGGGTTGCCGGGTCAACACTACATCCACAAGTTGTCGAAATTGTGGAAAATCGGGGCATGATGTTTACAGCTGCCGGGCGGAACGTAGGTGTTTCCAGTGTGGAGCTACGGATCATCTTCGCCTGAACTGTCCCGAGTTGAAGTCTATAGCGATCAGTGATAGACCCAGGATTGAACAGGGCGGGAAGAAAGAAGAGCCGAAGAATAGAGGACGACCGATAGCCTCGCGAGCTTTCCAGATGACTGTGGAAGAAGCACGTGAGATGACGGATGTGGTGACAGGTATTTTCACTCTCAATACCATACCTGTATATGTTATTTTTGATCCTGGAGCAACACACTGTTTTGTATCGGAGTCTTTGTTGCCTCGCTTGAATGTACCTTTAACCCCGATGGATGAAAGCTTAGAAGTAGCTATAGCAGACGGTCGATATGTCTGGGTTTCTGAACATATGGAAGGTTGTCAGCTTAAAATCTACGGGACCGTTTTCCCTATAGATTTGAAGCCGATGACTACCAACGAATTTGGTGTAATAGTGGGAATGGATTGGTTAGCAACAAATTATGCTAACGTGGATTGCAGAAATAAAAGTATTACAGTGTTATCACCGGAAGGGGAATGGATGAAAATTCAAGGTGAACGACCTCGGTTAAGAATGCCAGTTATCTCCTTTGCTCAAGCCCGAAGCTGTATCAGTAAAGGAGGGATGTCCTATTTGGCTTATGTGTCGGTAGCTCAATCGATTAAAGTGGGGGTAGCGAATGTGAATGTGGTGAACGAGTTCCCAGATGTGTTTCCAGACGAACTTCCAGGGTTGCCACCAGATCGACAGGTTGAGTTCACGATTGAATTAATTCCGGGAGCTGCTCCTGTTGCTCGAGCTCCATACCGTTTAGCACCTTCAGAGATGGTGGAACTTCGGAAGCAACTGGAAGAATTGTTAGACAGGGGTTTCATCAGACCCAGTACATCGCCGTGGGGAGCTCCTATTTTGTTTGTCAAGAAGAAAGATGGGTCAATGCGCATGTGCATTGACTATCAGGAGCTAAACAAGATCACGGTGAAGAACAAGTACCCGCTACCCAGAATAGACGACTTGTTTGACCAGCTACAAGGCGCGTCCTACTTTTCCAAGATTGATCTGAGGTCAGGATACCACCAGTTGAAGATAAGGGAATCAGATATTCCGAAGACAGCTTTCCGAACGAGATACGGTCACTATGAGTTTTTGGTGATGCCTTTTGGGTTAACCAATGCTCCAGCCGTATTCATGGATCTTATGAACTGGGTGTGTCGACCGTTCCTTGATACCTCGGTGATAGTGTTTATTGATGACATCTTGGTGTATTCGCGAAGCCAAGCCGAACATGAAGTGCACCTGCGACAAGTATTGGAGTTGCTTCGCCGAGAAAAGCTGTATGCTAAATTCTCCAAGTGTGAATTCTGGTTAAGAGAAGTCCAATTCCTTGGCCATGTAATCAATGCTGAAGGGGTGAAAGTAGATCCAGCAAAGATTGAAGCTGTGATGAAATGGGAACCGCCTAGAAGTCCCACTGAAGTAAGAAGTTTTCTTGGTTTGGCAGGCTATTACAGAAGATTTGTCGAAAATTTTTCCTCGATAGCTGTTCTGTTGACCAAGTTGACTAAGAAAGGTGAAAATTTTACTTGGGCTAAAGAGCAGCAAGAAGCATTCCAGAAACTGAAACAAGCTTTATGTGAAGCACCGGTGTTAGTACTACCACAAAGTGGAGAAGAGTATGTAATCTACAGCGATGCTTCAAGAATCGGCCTTGGGTGTGTTTTAATGCAAAAGGTCGAGTCATAGCTTATGCGTCCCGCCAATTAAAAGATGCTGAAAAGAAGTATCCAGTTCATGATTTGGAATTAGCTGCGGTGGTTCTAGCGTTGAAGCTGTGGAGACATTATTTATATGGTGTAAAGTTTGTTATTTACACTGATCATAAGAGCCTGAAGTATCTTTTTGACCAGAAAGAGCTCAGCATGAGACAGCAAAGGTGGATGGACCTGTTGAAAGACTTTGACTGTGAAATTCAGTACCACCCTGGTAAGGCGAATGTGGTGGCAGATGCTTTAAGCCGAAAAGAGGCTCCTCTGAAAGTTACATCCGCGTGTATGGGTGTAGTGAGCCGGTTACCATGATTGATTCGTTTGGCACAAGAGGAAGCGTGTAAGCCGGAGAATGTAAAAAGTGAAAGAATGGTTGGATACTTGAAGCATCTGGAAGAAAATGCTCAGAAATTGAAGACATTCAGAGGACGTGTGTGGGTCCCAAAACAGGGAGAGGCGCGGAAATTACTTCTGGAAGATGCCCATTATAGCAGATATGCAGTTCATCCGGGTAGCACTAAGATGTATCGGACGTTAAAACCGATGTATTGGTGGCCTGGAATGAAAAGAGATGTTGGAAGATTTGTGGAAAAATGTTTGACTTGTTTGCAAGTTAAGTCAAACCACTAGAAACCGTATGGAGAAATACAGCCATTGCCGATTCCGGAGAAGAAATGGGACCATATTACCATGGATTTTGTGACAAAGTTGCCGCGGACACCGCGAGGTTATGATTCTATATGGGTGATTGTGGATCGATTGACCAAATCGGCACAATTTATACCATATAAGGAAAAGTACAGAGTAGATCAACTGGCGAAAATCTACATTGATGAGGTGATTTGTCGGCATGGACTTCCAGCATCGATAGTATCGGACCGAGATAGTAGATTTACTTCTCATTTTTGGCAGAGTCTTCAAGAGCAATTGGGTACAAAAGTACTTATGAGTACCGCATATCATCCACAGACTGATGGTCAGAGTGAAAGAACGATCCAAACTTTGGAAGATATGTTGAGGACTTGTGTCATAGACTTCGGTGGAAGCTGGGAAGATCATTTACCTTTAGTGGAATTCGCGTACAATAACAGCTATCATTCCAGCATTCAGATGGCCCCGTATGAAGCCTTATATGGAGCACCGTGCCGTACTCCGACCTGCTGGACAGAAGTTGGGGAAAAGCCGTTGGCTGGACCCGAAATTGTAGCACAGACTGAAGAAAAGATCAAACTGATACGAGAAAATTTGAAGGTAGCTCAGAATCGACAGAAACAGTACGCAGACAAACGGGTGAAACCAATAAAGTTCCAAGTAGGAGATATGGTAATGCTCAAAGTATCCCCTTGGAAAGGCTTAATTCGTTTTGGGAAGAAAGGAAAGTTGAGTCCTCGTTTCATTGGACCCTTCCGTATATCCCAAAGAGTTGGAGCCGTGGCGTATAGATTGGAGTTACCTGATGAACTTCATGGTATACATGATGTATTCCATGTGTCCCATTTGAGGAAAACTTTATTTGATAAGTCTCAACAAGTACCTCTTGCTGAAATTGAGGTGGATGAAAAGCTGAGATACCCGGAACAACCTGAGCGGGTGTTAGACCGCAAAATAAGACAGCTGCGAAATAAGAAGATTAGCATGGTGAAAGTACTTTGGCGTCATCACAAAGGTTCCGACATGACGTGGGAGACCGAAAGTGAAATGAGGGAGAAATACCCTCAACTTTTTGTATGATTTCGGGGACGAAATCTCTTAAAGGAGGGGAGAATTTGTAACGCCAAAACATGTTTATTATATAATTATAATAAAAAGGGCAAAATGGTCATTTTACCTCAAAAGGGTAATTTGGTGTTTTGGACAGAAAAGGATTTGTTTTGTAATAATATTTTGAGTTTGGACTTAAAATGTTATTAAAAACTGAAATTGTGTCATAATATTTGTAAATTGTGGCAAAAGTCTTAAATATGCAACTCTAGGGACCAAATTGTAAATTCTGGAAGTATAAAAGCTTGGAAGCTTCTCCATTTTGGGCAGAATTTTGGCACTTACGGGAGGAGTTCTTGGGCGATTTTCTGCAGAAGAATTGAAGTGGTCTTGAAGATTTAAGTTGCATAATTGGATTATAAGCTTTCAAAGGGTAAATTTGGAAGTTGAAAGGTTAGTTCTTCAAGTTCTTGTTAATTGTTCTTGAGGAGTTTTGTAGAACTCAAAAACTGTAATTACAGTTGTGATTGAGTGTTAAGATTGATGTAATACTTCCATTAAGTCAATCTAATAAGGACTTAACCAAAGAAAATGGAAGTAGGTTGTTATAATTGATGAATTTGAAGATTTGGGGTTGTTAGAACTAAGAACCCTAATTCTTCATATGATTGATTGAGGGTGTTTTGATGGTTAAAAACCTTGTTAAAATGTAAGGTTTTAGCCTAGGAACAAACCCCAAGTGATTAAGAACAGAAATAAGGACTTAATGGATGAAATCTGCAAGCTACAGTGCATAAATCGCGACTGGCCAGGGGGTCTGCCCAGGCGCCAGGCGCAGTGCGCCCAGGAGCTAGGCGGGGTGCGCCCAGGCGCAGTGCGCCCTGACCCTGGCGCAGTGCGCCTCCAAGGCAGTGGCCAGGCAGGAACTTTGAAACGCTAACTTTTGCTTGGCATGTCCGATTTAGCTCAAATTTGAACCGTAGGACCGTTATGGTCTGAAAAGTTTGGGAAAATTTTTAGATTGAGTTTTCGACCCCTCGGGGGCACTGTAGACCGATCCGAATGTCTCGGTGAATAGTAAAATTCATATAAAGTTAGTAAACGGAAAGTTTATTAACTAGGCATTGTTTGTAACAATGTTTTATTGAACTCTAATGTATTAGAGTTAATTGGAATGATTATTAACCTATAATCATTTTGAAAATAAATGGAATTATAGGTACGGGACAAAAATCTACGGACTTCGTTGGAAAGCAATGAACAACACACGCTAGTTGTAGCAAGCCTACAGGTGAGTAATCTTGATTATATCTAGTATGATATATTGGTGCAGCCTTGTTGGCTAAGATTACTATCTTTGATATTAAATGGTACGGCCTTGTTGGCTATGACTCCGGTGCGGCCTTCGGGCTATGTCTCCGATGCGGCCTTGTTGGCTATGACTCCTATGCGGCCTTGTTGGCTATGACTCCGGTGCGGCCTTCGGGCTATGTCTCCGATGCGGCCTTCGGGCTATGATTTTAGTGCGGCCTTCGGGCTAGGATATTCGATGCGGCCTTTATGGCTATGATCACGGTGCGGTCAGTGATGACCATGATTTTGGGACAGAATTTGTTTAAGAGTTTAATTGTTATTATTCTCTTGTATATGTTTATTTGTTTGCTTGATTACTCATTGGGCTTTATAGCTCACAGTTGTTTGATATGTCCCTGCAGGTGAGCGTGACCCTGCCAAGGGAAAAGACAAAGTCCGTGACTGAGGACTTAGCATTTGAAGTAATACCCGGCTTGAAGAATGTATAATATTTATGTATTGTACTTCGTGATACACTTGTACTCGTATTTTGTTAACTAATACCCCACTACTTATGGTTTTTATTGTAAAATATTTGGTTTGAAAAATGAAAAAATTTTGGGGTGTTTTTGTTAATAAGTCGGGTGTTACACCCTATTTGCAGAGTCGATTCTCGTTCTTCTTGTTTGATTCCCTATACCAATTTGTAAGGTGGTTTTCATTAAAACCCTTATTAGAATTTGTACCAATGATTATAACTATTGTGGTTGAAAACAAATACAATAGCAGATGGTGGTTGATGAAAACTATATTAATTCGTGTTTGAAATACGAATTATTAAATCATATCAACATGGATCGATTATTGAAACCAAATTAAACTACTAAGATTTACTAAAAAAATCTAAAGAATAGTTGCATGAACGAGTGATTTAATAATCTGTAGTGTGTTCAAAGGGTGTTTGGATTTGATTTTCCAATGTGGTAATTATCACTTGAATAACATATATGGCAAGACCCATTACTTAAAGTTGTGGATTTGTGTTATGCTTTATATCGAGATAGTCGAGTACAAACAAAAAAGCGTAACCGAAAGTTCAACAAGTAAAATCAGTTGAAATTCATAAGATATATTTAACCTTCTAAGTGATTTTATTAAAAAAATATATTGTTATTGTTACGCAATCATGCGTAAGACGTTAATATCCCCTACAACAAGAATATAAAAAAGGGACAAAAAGAAGTTTTGGGTCAAGCTAGCTCTCTCTATACAAAAATTGTTTTGTTTGACATGTTTTCTAACTTGCCGACATATTCATCTTGCAAGCTCTATTAAAAAACATATCAGAATGGGTTTAACGACTACTTTCACATGAATATTTTTAAACCGACTTATTTGAAATCCATATCCTCCGATATTAACTAAAATAGAAGTTAATGTCGCAATGAATCTTATCCGAATACCCATTAGTGGAAATAATCAAAATTTGTGAGGGAGTAAAAAAAAAATTATGGAGCTAAGAGAAGCTGGGGCCACGAAAGGTAGGTTGCAGTCCGTCCCACATCGCTTGATAAAGGATACAGAAGGCTTGGAATTTACTATATAAACCAAGCAGATGCAAGAGGATAAGGCACGCAGCCACGCGGTGAGCACAAAGCGAACTATTCTTTCGCCTTTTACTAAAGAATACCGTGTGTTCGTCGCTTACAGTGGCATACGCCTATTTTTGGAGAGTTCCTTCTTCTTGAAGGGCTCCAATCAATCTTCGAAGTTGAAAGTTTATTCTGTTTCATTTGTTATCGAAGGGTTTAGTTCGTAAAATTGGTTTCGATCTTCCTATCGGCAGACTTATACTTACTTCTACGGTTATAGATGCAAAAATGCAGATTCTAGAGTTTCTTATCGACTCGAAATTCTCAATTGTAATCTGATACTGTTCATGGTGAATATTCTTATTCCGCTCCTTCCATCTCTCTTGGTCATCCGTCTGTTGATTCCATCTCATCCCATCCAACGTCCCTTATCAGTAATGCTGGAGCATCAGATTTATATACTAATCTGGCAAATTTCAATTGGTTAGAGAGCCATAATTTACAGACATAGAAAACCCCCAATTAACCTCGAAACCCTAGAACGTAACGACAATTGTTGGTATCCATATTACAAATGGAGTGTCAACTTTGTAATAGAAAACCTGAGATAACCTACGAACACGATTTTGAATCGAAGTGGAGTTGAGTTGTCGATATGATAGATTCAGAAAAATCAACTGTATTTGATGACTAGAGGAACAAAAAGGACCGATCTTTGTTATTTGGAACCTATGATTTGGAGTTAAAGACCAAATAGCGTGTTTATATTTTGAACTTTGAAGTACGCAAGTGTATATAATATCATTGACACCTAGTTTATTCTTTAAATACAATTGTGTGTACGGTATTTTCTCATTACAAAAGCAAGAGGTGTTAGGCTGGGGGGGAGTGGTGGCGAGCCATCCCCCTCGCTAAACCAGCCACAGTGGCAGCCAAAGCGAGCTCGTTGAAATATTGGCGAGGATTTCATTGGCGCAGGCGAAAGGCGAGGGTGGCGGTGTGGTTTGGCGAGGTCGGCGAGGCTCAGCGAGGGCTTCAGCAAGGGCTTCAGCGAGGGTTTGACGAGGGCCACTCCCTCCAGCCTTAGAATTTAATATGTTGAATATTATAAAAGTTCTCTTCCATATAAATTTGACAAGAATTTCCAATTCCTAAACACAAACACAGTTTATTTACGAAAAAATATACCAAGTATGTTCGAACATTCATCTGAATTATAACATGTTTTTTTAGAGTCATCACATCTTTGACTGTACGGTTTCAAGTGGTTACAAAGTTAAAAATACTTTGTCATATCAAAGTCTTATATACCTTTTTTCAGTTACATACTCTCACAAATAAAATTTATCAATGATATATTTATACATTCAAATTCGTATCAATGAAGTAATCTTGGTACAATCTTAATCAATTATTGACATAATCATTAATAACGGTTGAAATGGTCCTCTCACACCTTCCCCCTTTAACTACCTTTGTCATTGGACCTCCCATCCAGCCATCCTTCATTGCTTCTTGTGGTGAATGCAATTATGGTTCCAAAAACAGGTTTTTGGATGATGGAGCTTGATAACATTTGTATAAGGGTCCTACTAATCTTACCCCAGATTTTCTGGCATTACCCCCGTAATTATGAGAGGGTTGGTGAAACTACTTTTACTAAAACTTTCTTGGAACTCTAAATAAACTCAACCAATAAAATTAAGTCAAAAGTTTGAAAATCTAAAATTACAGATGACTTAATTCAAGCATGTAAACCAAAATAACCCATTTACAGTATATTTAAACACAACTACGCAACAATTTACAATTACAAAAAATTTAAGAAGACAGATGAATATCTAATCAGAAAACAAATACAGTAAGTTTTTTTTTCTGTTAACTCCGACCAGTTACTTCCGACAACATCTTCGGCCACGGTTTCCGGCTACATTTCCAAGCCACCAAACCAACCTAAATAAAAATGTGTTCAGAGAAAAAGAGAAATCGAGGTAGCGTGCGAGAGAGAGACAATGAAATAGAAAGATCGAGAGAGAGAGAGACATACCGGCGGTGAATCGGCGATTTAACAGAGGTCGCCGGTTCGAGATTTACAGGAGGTCGAGAGTAGGAGAGATCGAGGGTGAGAGCGATGTCGTAGCCGATGATGTGAGGGTGTGAAAGAGAGAGAAGCGTGAGGGTTAAGGAGGCGGATACAAGAGAGAAGCGTGATGGGTTTTTTATTTTAGGGTTTCATTATTTATATCTATATAACTCTTATAATAGATGTCATTCAAATCATTGTGAATCAAGAAAACTAAATACTTGCATGTTGCATCATATTCATTTGAAACTCCCAACTTTTCATCTTATACTACTTAAATATTTATTTGTAACTCATATCTCTTCATCTTATGCTAATTAATTGTTTTTGCTCATTTAAAATATTTTGTCTATATAAGAACTATTCTACACTTGACTCTTCAACTTGCTTCTCTTCAATTTTTGTTATTGTTATCTAGAATATAAGCATCGGAGCTCAACAATGTCATAGGCTTATTTTCGTTTTGGCTATATATAGTTATAAACTTGTGAGAATTCCACCATGTTGTAGGTTAATTTTCGATTTTGTCTTTATTGTTATAAAATGATGAGAACTTTACCATGTTATAGATGTAGATTTTTTTTGGGGGGGAAATAGCTATATTAGTAGTATTTTCTCTCAAAAAATATTCATGTCGTTGAAGAGTTTGCGATTCAAATATAAAGAGTTGAAGAAATGAGTTTGTCGCAGCAATAGTAAGTCCAATCTATATTTTACTTTGGATTAAAGTGTTTGAAATGAGAAGCAAAATTAAACGACGGAAAAATGAAAAATTGATGATTTTCGATAAACTAAATATATTATTCTTTTGTTGATTTTTATATATCTTTGAAATTGTTTCTACAAATATTTTGATGATTTTCGATGAACTAAATATACTATTCTTTTGTTGATTTCAATATATCTTTGAAATTGTTTCTACAAGCATTTTATACAATTTAGGAGTTTTTAATGTGTTTTTTGAAAATAAATGTTATAATAAATATTTCATTGTTTTTATGTTATTCAAAATTGTAGTAACTATTAATTTATGTTATTTATTATTTATTAGATTGTGTTACATACACACACAACCTAATGAATAATAAATAATATGAAATAATAATTACTACAACTTTTAATAACATAAAAACAATGAAACATCTATTATAATATTTATTTTCAAAAAACATGTCAAACACTCCTAAACCGTACAAAATGTTTGTATAAACAATTTAGAAAAAATATAGAAATCAACAAAAGAATGATAGATTTAGTTCGTTGAAAAAATCATCAAATTACCATTTTGTTACTTTTTTCCTGATCGTTTAGTTCTACTTCCTATTTCAAGCACTATAATCTAAATAAAAATTCACATTACAAATACCGTTGATGCGAAAAACTTATTTGTTCAACTTCATATTTAAATCACAAACTCATATTTGATTCGAAAATTTTTCAACCACAAGAATGATTTTTGTGAGAAAAAACTACTAATATAACAATTATTTCAAGAAAAATATACATTGCAATATTTGAATCATAAACTCCACAACCACGCAAAAGATTTTTGATAAAAGACTATTAACATTATTGTCTTCGTGTGTGTGTGTGTGTGTATGTATGTGCATGTGTGTGTGTGTGTGTGTGTATATATATATATATATATATATATATATATATATATATATATATATATATATATATATATATATATATATATATATATATTCTATACTCTAATAGAGGCCTTCCAAACTAATATAGTTAGATATATTATGTTATCTCATTCCATAATGATTTAAAATCTAAATGACTATTCATATTTCCTAAATTAATACCATTTACTAGAAACTTTTTGTATTCCTCTCATTTATACATGTTGTTACTATATGAGTAGATTTTTCTCATAAAAACATTAATGTTTTTCAATGTTTGTGATTAAACAATATATCTTTGTAACTAAAAAACTTTTTTACTTATATTAGTTCATTACCAATAAATTGAAAAAAAAAATCCATAATAAAGATTCCAACTATACTATGACTTTCTTTTCTTATTTTAACCATTATTGGTGAAAATTTTTTATTGTTTATTTATAATGATAAAAACTAATTATTTATTTATTTTGTTATTTTTAGAAAGAATGTCTTACTATAAGATAATTCATTAGTGATACACCAACCTTTTGATTTCTTATATATAATTGTTATTTCATAGTTGATGACATTGTCTTAGACATTTTTAATGAAAACACATATAATATTATTTTAACTACATAATTTTGTTTCTGCGCAACGCGCGGGGATTCGCCTAGTATATAATAATGATATTTCTTTTGAAACTTGTATTACCTTTTGCGTATTTTCTAAAATCACAGATATAGATACCCCTTTTTCTTTTATTATATCTCGCCGTTTTCAGAAAATTTAACATGATCATTATATAATAATTAGGTTTATTTTAGGAAAAATGGTAGGGTAATCATTAGGGGGTAAGTGAAAGAAAAAAAAGGGGTATAATTAGCCTTACCATTTGTATAAAGCTATATAAGTCACCGTTTTTGACTTGTTATCTATCATCATTTTATAAACCACATCGCTTGCTTAAAGGATACACAAGGTTTGGAATTCATTATATAAACCAAGCAGATGCAAAAAAGAAAAGTACGCAGCCACACGGTGAGCACAAAGCGAACTATTCTTTCGCCTTTTACTAAAGAATACCGTGTACTCGCCGCTTATAGTGGCATACGACTATTTTTGGAGAGTTTCTTCCTTTGAGGGGCTCTGACCAATCGTTAAAAGTTCAATTTGGTTTTATTTTTTGTGGAAGATATACAGAGAAGATTGCCTGAAATGTATTGTGACTTGCTATAATTTTTGCTAATTAGGCTTTTAAATAGTGTATTGAATGTTAACGTAGACAGAGAAAACCACTGATAGCTAAATAAGCATGTTTGTGCTTAAGTAAACCGCGGTTTGCACATTTTTAAAGTCAAAATTACAGTCAGGAGGATTAACTATGAAACTACCAATCTGCCAGAAAGACATCTTTTTGTCAACTGATTAGTTATCCCGCTAAATGTGGTTAACGATTACATCATTACATATTAGTTAAATACCAAAGAAAGCTACCCAACTAAGATGCCCTTTTTTACCTATAATAGTAAAATCCATCACATAATTCAGATTAATCTCGTGGCCTATGGTTTGGGAGACAAAGTAGAGATCATTGTCTCTCCGGAACCATAAACAGGTGTCTATAGCAATTATTACAACATTGCATGGTTAAAATAGAATGCTAAGATTGTGTTTGATAAAAGTTTACATGAATAAGTGTTCAAATACTAATTATACAAATCATCAATATGCATGAAATTATTATAAGCAAGGAAACTATTAAGATCTACTTAAGAGATCTTTTGTATGAATGAATAAGTGACTGAATCATTTATAGTATGCAAAAGGGTGCTTGGATGTGTTTTCCCTAGGTGATTGTTGTAACTTTAAGAATAAAGATGGTAGTTTTGATTCATTTACTTACTAGTTTGTCTTTTTAGGTTTTGTTAAATTTTTAAAAGGTTAAAATAAGAAATTTAACTGTAATTGAAACGGGTCAAATGAGTAAAACGTTGCCAAAATTATATCTTTAACACAGAACTTTTTACATTATATCATTATTGGAACAATATGGTTTTCATAGTCATATTTAAGTACACCAATTCATTAAGAGAAAAAGATAATAATAAAAGATAAATTTTGTTTAAGAACATCAACCCAACTGACTTGTACCAAAAGTTATCCGATCTTGAATTACTTTTAAAATGCATATCAGAACACTTCCCAAAAACAGAATAACAAAATGGAAATCAAAGTAAACTAAAGGATAGAAGAAAAAGAGAGAAAGAGGCGTAGAAGAGTTTAAAACAGAGGAATGTAGGTTTGAAGTCCATCCCACATCGGCTACTTAGAGGAAACAAAAGGCTTGGTAGTCATTATATAAGTCAAGCAGCTGATAAGAAGAAAAAATACGCAGCCATGCGGTGAGCACACAGCGAACTATTCTTTCGCCTTTTACTAAAGAATACCGTGTGCTCGTCACATAAAGTGGCATACGCCTATTTTTGGAGAGCTCTTTTTTCTTTAGAAGGACTCTAACTAATCTAATAGTTAAAATGTTTACTGGTTTTTTATCTGAGCAAGAAATTAATTTGTAAAGCACATGATATGCTGCAGGAAACGTTTTGTCTAATTTGCTTTGATTTCTGATACTGTTATCTTAAACACCAAATAACTTGTTGGTATTTGTAAGTACCCAAGTGTATATAATATCATAATTTTTGATCCACTTATTTCAAAACTGATCAATTAGGAATGACGAAATTACTCCACAACAAAAAGAAAAACGTAAAAAAGCTTCGTTTTTAATTAATGAAAATTTATATTTCGAAATTGTAAGAATAATTTAGCACTTGGAAAATCTTTTTTTAATACTTTAAGGCTTTTGTGGTGGAGAACAATATTGAAAATTTTCGGAAATTCACAACTAAGCTGTTTTTAGCAATGATATTTTCAATATAAACGAGAAAAATCTGTCCACTTCTGCAAAAGTTATTTTTCAAAAAAATACCAGGCAATGGTCAAAACATTCATCTAAATAACGTCTTTAAACCCATCACATCTAAAATGTACGGTGTTAAGTAGTTACGAACACGCAATTACTTTTGTCATATAAAGTCTTCAACACCATTTTCAATTATTTACTCTGACAAAAAAAAAAAAAAAATCATATACGTAAACTTTCAAAATCATATCAAGTAAGTTATTTTGATCCAAATTTTAATCATTACTGACATAAATATTGCTTAGTTTATAACGGTAGAAGTGGTCAAAGTTCTTCAAGTTGATCATGCCTTTACCAATTTTGTCACAAATGAACCCTAACTTATTAGATGTGGTCAAATGAACATGTCAAAAGATTGAGTAACCTGTCAAGACATACAATCCATTATACCAGTTGGTAGGCATGGTTTGGTTGAAATATGGTTACAAAACTCTGTTATTAGGTTTATAAGATAACTTTCTGAATAAAACAACATAGAATATTATATACATTATTTTATACTTTGCACTGCCCAAAAACCAAATTTATATTCAACTATTTTTGGATAAAATGCAACTCAAATCGAATCATCTTATCAATAATATATATATTTTTTTCGCTTTACCAGCATTTAACCCATCAAAGATAAAACATACCCAAATAATCTGTCAAAAGCTTAAGCAAAAACGTCACAACAACAATATCTAAAAGCTTCAAAACAAATTTATTCAATCTTAAACCTCCATAAAATCTCTAAATTCAAGACCAAACAGAAACAAGAACCCTAATTCAATAACAATTTTACTTTTTACCGAGCTCCTTTTCAAGCATGGCTCTAACCCTCATAGGCAACCCATACAACCTAATAAACCCAGCCGCATCAGCCTGATCATAAATCTGCCCGCTTTCAAAAGACGAAATATCCTCCCTGTAAAGACTATACGGGCTCTTGCGGCTAGCCACAATAACCGAACCCTTGTACAATTTAAGCATCACCGAGCCCGTGGTTGTTTTGGTAATATTCTCCATGAAGGCATCCATGGACTCACGAAGCGGGTCGAACCACCGACCCGCGTACACTAACTCGGCGTATTTGAGTGCCATGGTGTCTTTGAATTGGATGGCTTCTCGATCGAGTGTGAGTGACTCGAGTTCACGGCATGCGGCGGCTAAGATGGTCCCACCGGGGGTCTCGTAGACCCCACGACTTTTCATTCCGACTAGACGGTTTTCCACCATGTCGATTCGCCCAATTCCGTGACGACCACCGATGTCGTTGAGTTGGGATAGGAGAGTTGCGGGGGAAAGCTCTTTTCCGTTGATGGAAACAGGGATTCCGGCGACTATTCCTATTTCGAGGTACCTAATGGCATTGGATCAGAAAGAAAGATATGAGTTGTATTTTATTTAGGGTTAAATGCAACAAAGCGGATTTTTTTTTTACCAATTTATGCAAGGTGGTTTGTAAATGTTTTCAAGAACTTACTCAGGTTTGTTGGGTGCATCTTCTGGGTCAACAGACATCATGTACATATCCTTCTTGGGCTCATTTGCAGGGTCTTCCAAGATGTCTCCCTTGAAAAAAAAAAAAGAGCATCAATCAAGATTCACTTTTTGTCTGAGGGTAAAAACGGAAAAGTACCTCGTGGCTGAGATGCCATAGGTTCCTGTCTCTACTGTAGATTGATTTCTTGGTGACAGGGACAGGGACATTGTGTTTTTTGGCATATTCAATGGCATCTTCTCTCCCTGTTATATCCCATTCCCTCCATGGAGCCACAACTTGAAGATCAGGATTTAGAGAGAAGAAAGTCAGCTCAAAACGCACCTGCACAAAACAAAACAAAACATAAATAATTTTAAATCTATTCTATATTAAATAATAATATTTTAAACGTGCCTGATCATTTCCCTTCCCTGTGCATCCATGGGCAACTGCATCAGCTCCAACTTCATTTGCCACATCCACCATCGCCTGTTAATACAAATACAACATTTTCAATTCTCAGAATAACAATTACCTATTTGCCATTTTCACCATTACAACATAATTTTATTCCTTGAAGGGTAACTCAGACATTAAAATCTTCTTGCAAGCAAGATAAGCTATTTATATGGAAAAGGTGTGTGATGAATAATCTTTTTTATTAAATAAATATTTATTTATATACCTTTGCAATAACAGGGCGGGCCATTGAAGTTCCCAACAAGTACTTTCTCTCATATACAGCTCCAGCTCGCAAACAAGGGTACACATAATCTTTCACAAATTCTTCTGTCAAATCTTTCACCACCAATTGACAGGCCCCACTTGCCTTAGCCTTTGCTTCCAAACCTTCCAATTCTGAGATCCCCTAAAAAATGATAAATAAAATACAAATCATTCAATAACATATCAGACCATGCCCCACACCCGACCCCAAAAGTTTTCAAACATCATACACATCTCTCTTTTTCATTTTCTTTCTACTAACCACCATGTGCAACGAAAAGCAAACCTTTTTATACTTTTCAAAAATACACATACTACCTGCATGTAAGATGTGCATATGTAATTTATTTAGCAATACGTTTTTGTTAGATCAAACTTCACTTATATAAAATAATTTTTTTTTTTTGTTTATCAATGTACTTTCATTTTAGTTTTCTCTAATTGTGCATAATAAACAATCCGTTTGAATGACTCATTCTGTTTCTTCAAGCCAACCAAACATGATAATGGAATGTTATGAATCATTTCATTACCTTCCACATTTCATTTGCAATTCCATCCTATCATACCAATTACCAAAAAGATCCTAGCAACTTACTTGACCAACATCTGCAGTAAAGCAGACAACCTCACACCCATAATTCTCCCTGCAACATTAAAAGCAAGTTACTAAAACTTGGTTACAGTATAGAAATAAACAAAATTACGACTTTTTCAGTCAGGGGTAGTGGGTACTTTCCCTAATTAGAATACTAATGAATCCAAACTATAGCAACCTTTTAGGATATTTTCACTTGTTCAAAAACCATCAAGATGGCAAAAACACTCCTACTATAACATGAATCAAAGGGGTCTGACTTTGTCAGGCCGTAACAAAGGGTTTGACTTGTTGACTTGGGATTTATCATTTAAGACATATTTTGAGTTCCAGATGTGATTTCCTGTTAGGGTTTTGTAATTGGAGGTTTGTGAAAAAATGAGCTATGTGTGGAATAGATGAAGGTTAATTAACCTAGGAAAGCAAAGATAATGTGAATGTTAAAGTCTTACCATACATATTCAGCATATGTAGTGATGAAACCCCAAAATTTGGAGTTGTAAGTAAATGATTTGGGTTATATGAGAAAAAACACTTGAGATCATGTGATGTACTTATTGCCTATTGGCAGGTTCAAGTTGCTGTAAGTTTCTTGATTATTAGTAACCACTTGGTTAAATTATTTAATAAAAAGGGTCATTTACCACTCATATGAGAGTATGCTTATAATGTGCCACCAAGCATGGATGAGTGGTTATTCATGTCAGTTGATTCCTTAGGTTCAAGAGTCCAAGTAATTGTATAATTATGATGATAAAGTTACAGTAATTGGTTTTATGATTTTCCTTTTATTTAAGCTTATTGGCTTGATGACAAGTTTTAAGCATTTATATCATTTAAATACATCATCATTCTATTAGTATCTATAACCGATAGGCAGGAAATCAAATATTTGAGTTGACAACTTGACATGGATAAAAGTAAGTTGTACTGTACCTTAGCCAAGGAACAATGACTGAGGTATCCAAGCCACCACTGTAAGCTAATACAACTTTGTTCAACTTGCCACGGAGGCCCCCCCTTTTAGTACCACTTGATGCATCTGTTTCCTTATCACTTGCCAACACTGCTTGAATTTCTGTTCATCAACCATATTTCCTTATATTTAGCAATTTAACACCACAAAATATTAATAAAATTTGAAAAAACAACCTTCATACGCAAATATGATAGGCTTTGCTCGTGCTCAAAGTATTGTTATACCGGGGTGTTTGGATATGTGTTTACAACTGATTAATGCAACTCCGAATAAATTAAATTTTGAAATGGCTAGGTGATTTTACATTTATCTCATTGGTGAGTGATTAAAGCAATGCGCGGGTTTCTAAGTGTAAATTCAGAAGATGCAAAAAGTTGAGGTGATACCTCGCGTTTTACAGGCCTGAGAAAGATTCCTAGTAGTGTTATGATGAACAAATGCAACTCCACCAAACTCACTTGCTTTAGCCCCTAATTTACATTCTATCATAACACACACAGCACATTTCACAAACAGTTATGGTCTATCTGAAGAGATTGAAGCGCAGTGGTGCAGAAATTTGACTCAAAAATTCGATTGTACCAAATATGCGTGTGTATATGCAGATATACTACCTCGAGTTGGAACAGGAATAAGCGGCTTTGCAGAAGATGTGGTGACCTGCATGTGAGCCATTTCTAAAGTCTCAACGGCGGCTCTGGTATCTCCTGCAGTTTATCGAACAAACTAGGGTTTAAAGCAAAATAGGATTTATTAAAATGGAAGCAGAATCTTATGTTAACAAAAAAAAAAAAAAAAAAAAAACACATGTCATAATTATGGAAATCACCTCACGTGCGGACCAGGGGGGAGCTTCAGTCGGTTTTTCGGGTTAGGCGGTTCAGTTTAATCGGTTTTTGGGGCCACCCAAACCGACAGAAAACCGAACCGTTTATTAATCGGTTTTTCGGGTTTGGCAGTCACGTTTAGTCGGGTTCGGTTTGGTGATCCGAATAAGCCAATTCACAGTTCACATAACAATATTACACTTCACAGTTCACAAAAAGTCACAAACACTTGCACAATTCACGATTAACAATTTTACATAAGAAACTTAGAAACACAGATTACAAACACAGTTACATAACCACACAGGAATCGGCATTGAAAGTTGGATACAGAAGTCAGAACTCAGAACCAGGTATATAAATATACAGAAGTCAAAACTCAGAACCCGGTATATTTAAAAAAAAAAAAACATATACGGAAGTCAGAACCAGGTATATAAATACACAGGAATCGGCATTGAAAGTCACACAACCACAAAGGAATCGGCAATGAAACTTTGGATACAGATTAGATTAGAATTGGACTTGAAAGTTGAAATCAAACCTGGAAGTTGGACTTGTCGATGTCGTGAACGATTACAGGATTTGAACCTCCACTGAAGTGATGACTTGTCCTGTGAGAGTGTGAGTATGAGTGAGGGCTGACCGTGAGAATGGGTATCGGCTAGGGTAAGGAACCGAATAAGGGTTATTGGGTATTTTGGTAATGGGCCATGGTGTTGGGTAATCACGTTACAGGGCCTAGTTTATTTAACCTAATCAATTTAAGTTTAACTTAATATATTTAACACAGTTTAGTATTGTTGTATTAAATGATTTAAATCAAATTGGCGATGATACGACGAACAAAAGTAAACCTTTTTTTTACTAAAAGACCTGGACAGTTTTTAAAAATACATATACGACAAGAAATAATGATCCGGACAAAAAAACAAATACATTTAATTTTATCATTTTATCATTATACTAGTATACACATTGAATCTAACATAGGTTTAAATTTGCCATTTGTCCAAGAGAAGAAAAGATATGCACAAGATTGATTGATATAATTTTTTTCTATCCCAATGGTATGTGTCAAATAAATTAACCAAAAAAGAAGGATCCTCAGAATTAATACAAGAGATGGAATCAGAATCTTATTGAAGTAATGACTAGAGTTTAAAGCAAAATAGGGTTTATTACATAGAGTAAATTGCAATTATTATGTTTTATAATCTACAATTATTACATAGAGTGAATTACATAAATGATGCATTGTAATGAAATTTGTGTTTTGTTGATTTCTTATGATAGACAAATCACTTAGGATTTTATTGACAATTTTTTTAAATAGTGACTAGGTTTTAGATTTTTCAATGTTGAAACATTAAAAATAACAATATAAACTAGTCGGTAATCAAGTTTCACAAAAGAATATATTATTATTAAATTAAATTTGTTATAATGATGTCAGTGATACTATTAATGTTTGTTACATTGATCATAGTATTAATTATCGCATAAGTTAGAAAGTCTTAACCTAAATACCTTCCTCTAAACAACAAAATCTGATTATTATAATAGCAAATTTACACTATAGCCCAACCACGTTTTAGGTTCAGTTTTAAAAGGTCCTTGAACTTCTTTTTTTTTTTTTTTTGCCTTTTAGGGGTATGAACTTTAGACTGACCGGACCTTAAGGTCACTCTAGTGATATCATACGGTTACACGCTGCTTAGGTGGACTAAGTATGACACGTGGTGCTCACAAGTTGTTGAGTAAGCGCACATGGGACAGTGGCATTGCATTGGTGCAAATGCACTAAACCTGAGAGGATTCTTCAAGAAATTGCATCGGAATCTATCCAAATCATGGCTCGGGTAATTCAAGAACTTCTAGGTGAGACAATTGAATCCGTGAAAGATTACTTGAAGAATCTGATAACTTGTGAGACTACAGATTCGAATCGAGAGAAGATCCGATCTTACAAGTGAAACCCTTTCAAAATCAAACAAAAACCAGCTTCAAATCCCAGTTTCCATAAGAACAAGTCTCGAAACCTTCTTATCTAACAACCCACAAACCACTTTCCAAACCCGATTTCGTCGAAATCTCTAATTAGGGCTTGTATGTCGACAAGAACAACATCACATGTATCAAGCATTCTTTCTATGGTTTCAGTAGATATCTCCCTGCGATTCCAACTACCGTCGGCGGCGATTCGGATTAGGCATAGATAGTGCCGTATCCAATTTTAAAACTTGAGGGAACTTTTAAAACCGAACCTAAAATGTGGTTGTGCTACAGTGTAATTTTGCCTATTATAAATTTAAGTTACAACAATCAAATAACCAGTTTTGAATTACACGTCCAAACAATCCCTTATAGCGAAACACATAGATAGTGCCGTATCCAATTTTAGTTGCTGATTTTCTTTTGGTATAGAAGTATTTGAAGAACATTCCATATTTCCATGTAGCTTACTCATTACACTGGTTAGGTATCAATATGACAGACAGTGACTCACTTAATTCAGTTGATTAAAAACAATCTAACTAGTTTATTTAAGCGAATCAATATAGTTAAAACAGTTTAGTATTGTTGTATTAAATCAAATGATAGACGAACAATATCAAACTTTTCTTTTACTAAATGACCTGGACAGTTTTTAATAATACATATACAACAAGAAATAATGATCTGGAAAGAAAAAAAAAAGTTATCATTGTAGTAGCATACACATATTGAATCTAAAATTGGCATTTTTCCAAGAAGAAAAGAAATAATTAGGAGAAGAAAAAGATATGCACAAGATTGATTGATATAATTTTATTTGTATCCCAGTTGTTTGTGTCGAATAAATTAACCAAAAAAGAAGAATCCTCAGAATTAAGACAAGAGATAGAGATGGGGGAAAGAAACAAAACAAAAGCTGAAGCAGCCCTAACCTTAACCTTAACCTTAACCAACACCACCTGGGGGAAAAGGCCACCTGCCTTTATGCCAACCATCTCACAGAACCGCTACTCCAAAAGACACTACTAAATACTAATGCCAAATATTTTTTTTTAAGTTAAAAAAAAAGAAGATGCAAAAGAAAGAAAGAAAGAAAGCCTCCTCCTATACTTGATTGTACAAACATGACATGACATGACGGGTTTGCATCATATTTAGATTACCCGTCATCACATGAAGTAGCTGAGTGCCTTCTTTCTTCTTGATCCTCCCTCCCCATATAACTCGTTCCATTGCACAAGCTCATTCATGTTTACTGACTCTGAGGACACACTCGCACAAACCTATCAACAAAATTATATAGGGTATTCCAAGTTAAAATGACATACATATCTGGCCATGTTGAGTGTTGTATATTATTAATTATTACCTGTTCATGAGCAAACTTAAAGTCGTCCAAGTTTAAGGGCCGAATATCAGAACTCTCGCTTAGAGCTGGGGCGGGTTTGCCTTCTGCTATAGCTGCAGCCTGCTCCTGATATCAATCCACAAAAACTAATTACAACTCAACTGCTTTATTAAACAAAACTAAATGTGGCAGTTTTGATTTGTTTACTTTTGTGTTATATTTCATCGTCAATGGTTCAAACAGGTAAGATTTTAAAAAACAGAGTAAATTACATTTTTTATAGTTGATTTTTGCAATTTTGGTCACAAAAATTGTAACGTTTTTGGTCCCTGTTCCAAGTAAAAGGAGTATTTTTGGTACCCGAGAATAGCTGATTTGGTCTCAAAATTTGTCATTTTACTTGGAACTGGGACCAAAAACCTCAGATAAGAACCGAAATTGCAAGATAAAACTTTTTAGGACCAAAATCAGCTATACTCTAAAGAAAGCTAAAATGGAAAGGGAACAGTTGGAAAGTTGTCCAATGCATATAATATTTAACAGATAAAAATATTTATACCTTTTTTTCCTTTTCTATTATCTCTCTGATGGGGCGATGTGCAGCCGTCACACAAAGATTCTGCAATATCAAACATAAAAAACGATAAGATTTATAGCAGAGCATTTCATCAAGATTATTCATACAAAAAAAAAAAAAAAAAAAGCTCGAACCTTTAGGTCACTTCCAGAATATCCCTCGGTCATGCTAGCAACTGCATCCAAATCAATATCAGGAGACAAATCCTCTTTTGCTAGTATTACCTTTAAGATCTTTGCTCTATTTGGAGCATCTGGCAAATTAACCATCAACCTGCAAAAACAAAATATTAAAAAAAAAAAAAAAATCCTTATCATGTAATACAAATTGGTATATGGGTTGGGCTACTTTACCTACGGGGAAGCCTTCTAATAACGGCCTCATCAAGGTCAAAAGGTCTGTTTGTGGCTGCAAGTACAAGAACTCGTTCTGTGTCTTTTGTGCGCAAACCATCCCAATTCACCATAAATTCATTTTTCATTTTACGCATTGCTTCATGTTCCCCTGGATTCTCCCTCCTCCCCAACATGCTATCCACCTGTTATGTAAATATAGTTTTTCAATTATTGATCCTTGTTTCCTATCTACAAACACAACAGTAAAATCAAAGCCTACTTCGTCCACAAAGACAACACTGGGAGAAATCTTGCTAGCCAGAGTAAACACGGCCTTCACGTACTTTTCACCCTCACCGAACCACTAATTAAGAAAAAAGTAAAATTGAGAAAAATGCTTTGTTAATTAATCAAGTAATCCAACTCATTGGCTTCCTTGTAAATATTGACCTTTGATGTGATGCTTGACATGGATATATTTATGAAGTTGGCACCAGCCTCTGTAGCCACAGCCTTAGCAAGCATAGTCTTTCCGGTTCCAGGAGGTCCAAATAGAAGAATACCCTTGCATGGCTGGAAATGTAATTTAACCAAAAACACATTCATTATTTTATTAATATACTCATTATTTACGAAATTAATAGAGAATTGTTTAAACACCTTGGTTAATTGGCCCTTGCAGAAAAGTTCAGGTCTTTGTAGAGGGAGCATCACCAACTCCTTTAATGTATCCTTAACTTTTTCCAATGCTCCAATGTCATCAAATGTTACTCCAATGTCACTAGGAGGTATAACATCTGCCAGAAGCCTTTTCTCAAATTCATTTTCGGTTACCACATCCTATAAATGTCAACAACAATTTGGATGATTGGGTATGCCAAATTTTCAACAATCTACAAAAACAATTACTTCAAACTTTTAATGGTTAGAAATGATTAAGATCACCTTGAGAGACTTCTTCAAGCTCTTGGATTCATTCTGAATTGCTTGGAGAATTTCAATACCATACTGTATGCTGCCAGGTGCCAATTTTACCAAATAAACAGTTACATACGATAATAAAAGTAAAAGAAAAACAAAACTTTACTCGTTTTATGGGTACAGGTAATGTACTTATTTTTTACCCACTTACCCTAATAGCAATGTACTTACATTTCTTTACACGTAGTAGCAATTCCTTACCCATTACAGCAATATGTATTATGTAACATGAAACTTGTAAGCATGTTACTATAATATATCGATAAAGGCATGTAACTACATTGGTAAAAACTAAAGTACATTGCCCATATTGGTAACAGGAGTAAAATTAAAATAAAATACCTCTCGTTTGAAAGAACAAGTCTTGCATCTGGGTCAGCTTCTGTGTGCTGCATTAGATGATGGCTTAGAGCCCATCCAACAACCTTCTCAGCACCTTCAATACATTTATTTGGTTTTTAAATAATTATTAATAATTCTAATTCATTTCAAAGATTCTGCAAACAAATATAACATGTAAAGTATGTCTTGTAAATTGTAATACCTTCATTTGTAAGCAACTGATCCTTGATGCATAATGTCTCAAACCCATCACATTCTAGACCAGTCCTATTAAGGACCTGTCATATATCCATTTTAGTCTAAATAGATTTGCAAAGGGTATTTTGGGCATTTGGTATAAAGTAAACTGATTAGCAGCAATGAAAAATTGCTTACATTACGTAGATTGTTCAAGTTTCCTTTCATCTTTAAGGTTTCAGCATCACGATCTAATTGTTGCTTCCAACTAGCAAGAAGGTTCTCATCTTGAGGCATGTGAATGGCTACTTTATTGGGAAAAAGTCTGGTTAAAAGCTTAGTGGCCTTGGGAACCTCCTTCCCCCTTTCATGTAGTCTCCCGAAACTATCCTGAAAATAAGATGCTCGAAAGCATTAGATAGTGCCAAATTACATTTATACCCTTAATTATTTTATTATATACTCTCCTACCCTACCATTCATGAAGCCATGTGTAAGAGATACAGAACTTGTTCTTGTACTTACAGCACAAAAAGACCCTTTTGACCTCGTTAAAAGGTTATTAGAAGGCTCACCAATAGCTTAAGCCATATAGATTTGACTCTCTACTTATTTGTATAAAAAGTAAATTACAATTGTGGTCCCCGAGTCCAGCTGAATTTTTCAGTTTTGGTACCAGAAAGTTTTCTGGTGCTTGTTTGAGGTTTTGGTCCCTGTTCCTTGGTTTAAAAAAGCGTGATGCGCTCCGATGCGATTAGGGTCCCGAAGACCGATGCGCGATGCGAATGCGCGGGCATCACGAACGCGATGCGCACAAGTAATCACTAGCAAATTAGGATGTATTTTGCTTGAATATCAACTAAAATAATATCTAATAAAACACTATTAATAGAAAATATGCATATAATACGATATATATAGTTAGCATTAATCTCCCAAAAGACCAAAATAAGTTGAAAGTTTGATAATGAAACAAACACACGTTTCCTCTAGTTAGTCTAGGGCCGGTTATTTAAAATTAAAAAGGATATGGGCTTTTTCTATTAAAAAAAATGCATTTTATTTTAATTAAGTGGGCTTTTACAAAGATGCGCTCGGATGCGTGATGCCCTTGATGCGCAGTGAGTCGCACGCATCGTCCCGCATTATGAGATCGCATCGCATCACATGGTATGATGCGTTTTTAGTTGCGCATCGGTGCGCCTCGGATCGCATCGGCGCGCTTTTTTAAACCAAGCCCTGTTCCAAGTAGAATGACAGTGACTATAATTTTTGGAACCAAAAACAGACATTTTACTTGGTACAGGGACCAAAAACCTCAAATAAAGACCAAAATTGCAAGACAACTTTTTTGGACCAAAATTGCAAAAATCGGCTATACTCAGGGACCAAAAATGTAATTTACTCTTGTATAAATAATCTTTAAGTAAAAGAAATATATTTTCATCCTTTCATCCCCATACTTCTGAACTATTGGCAAAACAAGTCCTTACCGGAAAAGCCAGGTCAAGAAGAGCGGTTTGGTTGCTGCCAAATTTTGTAAAAAGCAAACCCCCAGGATGTGACTGCAGATAAACCACATGAAATGCAATTACTAGCAACAATTCTTTAATACTTTAATAACATAAAAGGAATTGCACTAAAAAAATTACCTTTTCTTTGCGACTATCTGTATGAGTTTGTGAACCAATAACAACAACATTGTCCGGAAGCTTCTCAAGCCTGGTTTTAAATGTTGAATACGATTCTGAGCTTCCGACAATGGACTTCTCTGCATCTTTCATGAACAAAATAAAAGGAAGATCCCTACTCTCACTGGTTACAACCTGTCACAACAAACAGTGTACATTCATAGTCAACCTCTAATTACAGATATCATAATAATATTTTGGGAACAAAATGTACCTCAAACAAGGTGCTGATTAGCAATTTGTCCAGATCTTCTACACCGGTTGAATCCAATCGAATTTCACTAGCAGAACAGAAGTATCCATAACCCCCATCACAAAGTCCACCAAAGTCAACCCCATCAGGAATGTGTTTGTCAAATTTTACACCAATTTTTGAGTGAGGATTGTCTTCAAAAGGTAAGAGAACCCTCCCACGAGCTCCAGCAGTTGGACCCCTGTAAAAACAATACCAGCCATGAGGACTAATATATTCCAATACAGAAAATGAAAACAAAAATTGTACCTTGAAGACGAGTATATGACTCCAGAAGTAGGACCTACATATTTTACTCTGTCACCTACACATTTGTACTCAAACTTGTTAAAAGGGTAAGATTTGAAATAAGTAAAGATTAAGATGATGTTTCTTTTTGTTTCCCATTAAGACCCTGTATGGGTAATGATGTCTGTATATGTATATGTATTTACATAAGGTCTGTTTATTTTCTAGACTGAATAAAGTAAACCGTCTGAATGAGAGACTAAATGACCATATTCCCCATACATTCCAACAAATAATTTCCAGTATGTTCATGGAATTTTTGTGTGAGAGGACTTGAGATGAAAATTGAGGACAAACGGGTAAAGGGTTGGTGTCTTAATACAGTAAGAAAGGTCATGTGGCTTAACCGATAAGCATTTTGTCCAGATTAAGTCAAAACGTTCTTAATCCATTAAAAAAAATTAACCCCTAAGTATTACCCAGGTATTAGAAGACATACCCAATTTGAATGTGGGGTTTTTAGAGGAACCTGCAACTGGGGGGACAAAGTCAGACTCGATTTTTTGTTGTGGTTCAGAAACGGTTTCATTTCCCACAGCATCTACTTCACTAGGGGTACTTTGCTTAGGAACATTGCTGGT
Source organism: Cichorium intybus (assembly GCA_023525715.1). Taxonomy (NCBI): domain Eukaryota; kingdom Viridiplantae; phylum Streptophyta; class Magnoliopsida; order Asterales; family Asteraceae; genus Cichorium; species Cichorium intybus. The sequence continues at coordinate 6,078,813 of CM042017.1, read as the reverse complement.
GCTTCCTTCTTTCAGGAGCTCGACTTTCAATGATAAACCCTAAAAACGACTTAATTTTAATCTTCTTATTTCCAAAAAAGAAACATCTAGAAGAGAAAATGAAGTCTTACACCCAGGAATGAATGGCTATCGAATATAAGCAATTTGGCACCATAATAATGAGCAAGCGCCTTTGCTAGCATCTCCTGGTAAATTTCAGATCCTGAAAAGGGAGGAATTAAGCTCAAAAAGAAAATTCATAGCGCCAATTACACAAACAAAAGAGTTAAATGCCAAACGCTTAGTATATGCAAGAAATAGCAGTGTACTTTTATTAAGCTGTTAATTATAGCATCCTACTATCGTTTCTTCTTATTACAACATTCTACTTCGAAAAATCTACCCAATTATAGCAAAGGCATCGGCTTGAATGGGTAGATTTTTCACAAGTATAATGTCCTATTACGAAAATAAATTGAAATTTGAAAGCACAATGCAGTAATAAGAAAAAGAACTAAAAGTACAATGTTGTAATAGAAAGAAATGGAAGTAGGATGCTATCACATAAATAACTGAAAGTGTGTTGCCGTTTCTTGCATTTAGCCCTCACATCTATTGCTTATGCAAAAAATGAAGTCTTTGTATATGTTAGGATCTTGACTGATTGTTGTTCTAAGTGTTTCAATTATTTAATTCTAAGTCCCATTCAAATTTCTTTTCTATAATTTTTGCAGAAGCTATGATTAACAAATTATTCTTTAAGATCTCTATAATAAGAAAAAAATAGTGGAAGCAGTTATATATAATTTTTGCAGAAGCATAATCTAAGACATACCTGCAGGACCAGAAAGCAATATTCTAGGATTCACAGTTGGAAGTTCAGAAGCATATTTAACTTGGTCTCTATGCTTCAAATGTATATAAGAAGCTGCAACAAGCACATTTTTGGTGTTCTCACTGCATAACAAAGTAAAAAAAGACACCAAAAACTGTCAGATACATAATTTAATAACATGACAAAATCGTTACAAAGTATAACACCTTAAGTAATATGGAAAGTCATCAAAAGAAACATCAACTTCTCTCCCATCAATAATCCCTGCAAGAATCTCTTCCTTCAACATTGCAGACCTTACAGACATTCCTGGTACTGGAGGTAGTGTATCCCTGGTCCACTCCCTTGTTTCCAATACCTATTGAAAGACATATTTACCCTTAAGTTACAACAAGAAGATGATGTCAGCAGTTGGAATACAAGAAAAGAAGCATTACGGTTCCTGTTTCAATGATACTAGGATCTAGATTGCTGCCAAGTGGCGTGATCTTGCTTGTAGTTCCAATTTCAGATGCACTATCGTTACCAGTATTTGTAGCTGAATTCACTTCTACACCATCAATCTCATCATCTTGATTAGGAACAGTTTGAGTTGCAGGCTTCAAACGAGATAACTCTGGTCTAATATTTGAAAGTGATGCCAAAATAGAAGCACCCGCAACTGCTGATGGGTCCCCTGTACGTCTTTCAGTATGCAGCATTTTTGATGTATGTGTTTTTAACAAGACATCACTTGTTAGTTGCTGGAATATCTATTCCAAGGAAAATTAAAGAAAAAAATTTTTTTTTCCAGAAACAACAATACAATCGGAAGGTAAATAAGAAGGATACATATGCATGAGTCCCAAGAGGACCAAAAGCAACTTCATCTCCCGAATTCAAAACATGATTTGTACCCTTCTTAATAGTCTTTCCATTGACTTGCACGGATCCCTTGCTTCCTTTGCTTTCAAGCACAGCTGTAGAACCGCCTTCTAGCTGATCATGTCGACAAACAGTAAGTATTCATACTGCAAGTAGACAACATGGAGTTCATCTCCAAGAATCTTATAAACCAGGTGAACTGTTTTGTGCTTAATGTGATGTGAATCCCTAAAATGCAAGCATGCATGTTACTCGGTACCTCATTGGGCTTGATCGTGCAAAGAATACCGCTTATATCCTTGATGGAAAGATTAGCATTCTTGTTTGATCCGACTATAAAGTTAGTTGTATAAACAGTCATTGTTTGGTTCTGCAAAACAAGGGATTTCATCTCTATGTAATCATTTTTTGAAATAAATAAGAAGCTATTGTGTTTCAATAGAATTCATACTAACCAATGAAGTCTGAGCAAGAAGCCTGCACCAGGGTGTGGCCATCTCACAGCTCTGATTTTGCTGCTTCCATGAAGAAAATGAACTTCTCATCTTCTCCCCTAAAACGGGCACTGAGCCTTCATAGCAACCAATAAAAACCCTCAGCCTTAAGTCCTAAATTATTTCAAATTTATACCAAAGCAACAAGAAGCTTTCTCTCTTCCTTCCTAATGTCTAATACTCACAACAACTATTCAACAAGTTCCAAAAAGCCCCATTTTCATGTGGAAACCATCAGACTTCTGTGTATAAACGAAGATATAAATGTGTATAGATAACTATAAATATATGTTGACTTTTGCACTCCTCGGAATTTGTGATATTCAGGCATAATTTTATTCTAAACCCTGATGAGGTTCTGTTTCTACACTCTTGTTTAGTTGATCATTTTCATCATACAGGTAAAACCAAGAGAAATGAATTCTTAACAGTTACAAACCCAAGAGATTAGATTTAACAATGCAGAAAGGGGAGCATTTATAGTATTTTACAAGCAATAGATTTAGAAGACAGCGAAAAATAACTTGCCTTGAGCGATCGGAGTGACGACGGATGCAGCCGGAGCCGCCTCCGCCTTCCCTGCACTAACAACCTCGCCTTCAACGCTCCCATCTTTCCGATGATAACTAGCTGCGGCATTTTCCGGTGGATCCAGCGCCGTCGGAGAACTAAATTCTTTCGAATTGTCTACCAACGGTTGTTGCGAAGGTTCCTGTGGCGTCGATTTCTCCGATGCACCTCCATTATCAGCCTAAAAACATAAAATTAAACCAAAGCTCAATCGGGAAGGTCGAAATTCGAAAAACGACGAAGAAAAGTGCGTGAAACTGCAGCGGGGAAGAGCATTTGGGACCTTTTGGCGTTTGGGGGATGGGGGTTTCTGCTCAGAAGACGATGATCGTTTGTTGTTGCTATTGTTGTTTGATATAGATCCGCTGCGACGCGTTGACACCATATCTTTGTGCTTCTTTGTTGTCTTCTTCGTCGTCTTCGTCCTCTCCGAGAGAGAGAGAAACACAGCGAGAGAGAGAAAGAGACTCTAGAGAGGGAGAGAGATAGAGAGAGAAACCGAATGAGACGAATGGAATAAGAGAGAGAGAAAGAGAGATGAGCAAATATTTTTTTTCCTGAAAAAGGAAAAAATAAAAAAGAGATATATAAGCAATTTTTAAGCAGTAGACGTTAGATTTACTAAATTTGTTAATCTTGCACTTTGCCTACCTAAATATTCAAAATTTAAGTCTTGTGCCCTCATTCTTTGATTTTCTCAAGCCATAATTGGTATCAGATTAATTTTACAGTTTTATCGATCTCGATTATGTTTTACACACCATCGACAATAATAAGCTTCTAGTGTTTCAATAGAAATATTTTGCTTTTTGAAAATTGATTATTTATGTATTATATAATCAATCGACTTTGAATAATTACATTCATACCCACTACAAAAATATGACTATTAAAAAGGTAAAACGAACTTACTTATCTATCCTTCATTGTAACCATGTTTAAGGAATTTTTACGTTTTCTTATTTTTACAATCATGTCGTGTTTACTGTTTAGACATTTTACTTGTACATTCTTTGGACAACAAAAATTTCAAACAGTCTCATAATTGATTATCTCATTAATTAATTAATAATAATAATAATAACATATCCATGATTTCCTATGATCAATTATTGGCAGATGATCATCTTATTTTATCATTCAATGTCACACAATACCTTATAATACATGTATCGAAACATCCCCTTAAACCCATATTTAATATATAAGTAATTATAAAAATATTTAAAAATGGCACAAAAGTGTACACAAGAAACTTGACGTGGCCCAATATATTTGGACTTGAATTAAATTCAATCTCTTGAATTATTAGGCTGAGGGGACAAATCGCCAAACCCCCTCGCCAAGCTCGCCAACTCCACCGCCATGGCTCGCTTTCGCCTTCGCCGAACCACCCTCGCCAACATTTGGGCGAGCTCGCCACAGCCTCCAACGGCTACCTCCAACCCCCAAATTTAAATCTCATTTTCAACCAATTTTTTTTAAAACCTCAACCAAAACCTCTATAAAATTCAAATTTTTTTATAAAAAAACTAGCCGTTAACTAGCCCTTTTTTTATAAAAAAACTAGCCGTTACATCCTCCCCTATATAAACACTACCATTCTACTCTTTCATTCACACAATCATCTTCTCTCTTCTTCCAAAAACACCCCCAATCTTCATTCATCATGTCTTCAAGCCAAAGAAAAGCTACCAAACCAACTAAAACAACCAAAGCTACCAAAAAGAAATCCGCCACTACATCGATTGCAACCCCTTCGGGCGGTTGTTATGTACATCAACCAGTTGACCCTTCGATGGCATATGGTCAATATGCACCCAATTTGGGTATGCAACAACAATATGTCAACAATTGGTTACACCAATCATCTCCACTACAACCATCTCCAACACAACCATCTCCACCACAAATGTATTCACAACAAATGTCTCCACCACTAGAACCAATTTGCTCCCGAATCCTAATTTCTAAGAAATACACCATGCCGGCTAGAACAAGAAAACTTTGATGATGAAGAAGAAGAAACCGAAGAAGAAGAAGAAGAAGAAGAAGAAGAGTCCAGGCCACGTGACAAAGGCAAAGCCCCTAGACTCGCTTGGCATGATGATGAGGTCCGAGCTTTGGGCGAAGCATGGGTCGATTGTTCGCAACAAGCTGAGACGGGGATCAATCAAACTACAAACATCTTCAAAGTAAAGGTGTGACAGAGTTGGTGTAGACGAATGGGTTCCACGTTCCACAATCTCAATTCACTTTATTTAAAGTGGCGCACTTGCAACAAAGGTGTCATGGAATTCCAAGGGTGTCATGCAGAAGTAGAGAGGCAAAGGCAAAGTGGGGCCAATGGTGATGATGTTATGGCTAAAGCGAGGCTCTTGTACCATGCCCAATATGGTTCTCAATTTAATCAATAGGTGTTTTGGCGTATTGTCAAATATTACGAAAAGTGGAGAGAGCTAGAGTCTTTTGACCAATTCGTTATCCACTTATCAAAGAAACACAGAGTATCTGAATCCACACAATCCCCCTCATCAGAACCAAGTGTTGGCTTCAACCTCAATTATGATCCACCACATCCCATGGGACGTGATGAAGCAAAGCGAAAGAAGAGAGGAAAAGGCCAAGCCACTATCACTAACACAAATAGTAGTGTTCATGAAGATTTACTCGCTTTGTCCGTCAATGTTGAGACATATAAGGAAGCTCAGAAGATCAAAGAGAATGCTGAGAAAATGAAATAGGCTAACTTGAAAATCAAAGAGAAGATGCAGCTGCGAAAAATCATACAACAAGACATATCGGGCAAGACTGGGTTCGAGTACGAACTCGCCTTGGAAATGAATAGGGATGCGGCAAGGCAATTGGGATATCACATCAACGAGTAACTTGTAGTTTAATTTTGTTTGTTTAGTCGGTTTTTAAGTTTAATTTCGTTTGTTTTAAGTTTTATTTTATGTTTTTAATTTTAATGTAATGGATTTTAAGTTTAATGGAATGGTAGTTTTTAATTTTATATTTGTTTTTAATAATATAAATAATTTAAAAAATAGATCTAAAAATTAGTTTAGCATGGTTAGCACATGCTGACTGCTCCCACCAAATTTGGTCAGCATGTGCTAACATGCTGAAAGCTGACGTGACATAGTTCAGCATGCTCAGCGCATGCTGACTGCTCCCCCAGCCTTATTGAATATGGATTTTGAAAAGAACTAATGACCTTGTTTAAACTTGTCATTTTTGTCTCGAATGGTTTTCTCATCTATATCCAATTTCGAATACTCTATATATCATCAATTTTATTAAATTTGGAAAATATGATATGGAAGCGATTTGAGTTAACTGCAGATTTTGTTATTGTGGCTATTGACTTGGTCTATATAACTTCAATCCAAATTAACTTTTTTGTAAAAGTTAAGGCTATGTTTGGGATACTAACTCAAAAACTAGCTGCTAGCTGAAAAATTAGCGGGTAGCTACAAAACTAGCAACTAACTAATAAAAACTAGTTGAGTTGAAAAACTAGCTGATAATAAATGACGTTTAGTAAAAACTAACTAGAAATTGTAAAATGACATAAAAGGACATGCACAAATTTAATCCAATATTATAAGAAAATACATAATATGTTAAATTAAATTAAAGTAAATACTAAATAAAAGTTTTATTATTTTAATTTAAATTTCTTGCATCTCATATCATATTCGCAATATTATCACGAAGTTCTCGTATCTTGTGACATGACTCTCGAAAATGGAAATCAAATTTGTAGACAAATATTTTCTCAATACGTGTAGTACGTAGTATATTGAAGGGTAAATTTAAAATATTTGAAAAAAGTTACTTTTTTTTTCATAACCAAGGATCCCACCCAAGCCATCCTAGTGAAGCAACTTCGGGGCCCACGCACACCTGGGCAGCTGGGTGGTCCGGGTCAATCACCTACGGGGGTAGAGAGGTGGACAGTGACAATCCCCTGATTGAAACCTAACACTTTAAACGTTACTCATAGTAGCATTTTAAAACGTTAACTTATATGCTAGTTTGGTCCGCCAAACATGTAAAGTGAAAAAAACTAAAAAAAAGCTAGCTTACAAGCCAAATATGGCGTGCCAGACATAGCCTAAGTCCAGAATAACTAGAATTAACGGTTTTTATTAGTTTGAGGGTTTATTGTCATAAATTGAATAATTGATAGATTTGTAGGTAATTTTATCCAATTACGTAAAACTTAGGGCCTATTTGGCAAGATCTTAAACTTTAAGATCTTAATTATTAAGAGGTCTTAATTTGTAAGAGGCCTTCAATTTTTAAGAGCTGAATTTTAACACATTGTTTGATTACCACCTCTTAATTGCTGGGCTAATTGAAAAAATATGATCATTTTACCATTGTGAACTATACTCTTTAATAACATCAAATTTCAACACAAATATTCAAAAAGTTTTTAAATTAGAAGGGTATCAATTCTATATTTCAGCCAAAATGATTTCAATTGCAAATCATAAAACAGCATGGTATATTTTCAAAATCAATTTCAGCACAATTGCAACAAAGAAAATCAGATTTCAATGTAATGATAGCACAAACTCGGAATTTCAGCACCATTACAACAAGAAAAATCAGATTTCATTGTAAACTTAACACAAAATCAGAATTATCTTCATAAAGTCACAAGATCTGAAATTTCAGCAAATAGCAACATCAGAATACGTTTAACATAAGCAATCTAAACATAGATGTTTTGATTTCAGAAAAAAAAGTTGCAGCAAGATGTTCTAATTTCAAAAAAAACGGTTACCGCCGGTAGACGAGGAACGGCGGCGGAGGGATGATGGCAGAAGAGCAGCGGCGGAGCAAGGACGTCGGAGCTATTGCAGATGGCTTCTTCCTCGACGCTGTGCAGGAGCTACTGCAGACGTCTTCGTAGTGGGCGGTCGGTAGAAGGAGGCGATAGGAGAATGCCGACGAGAGGAGAATACCGGCGGTCAAGAGATCGGAAAGAGAGCAAGATTCCGATGGGAGGAGATCTGATACGAATGAAGAAGAAAGGTGACGAGATGAAGGAGAAAGAGAGGCAGGATTGTTAGGGCAAAAAGGGAACGCGTGTTTCTTTTTTTTATTCAGATGGGTCCTAAAGTCTGATTCAATAAGAGGTAACTTTTCAATTAATAGGCAAAAAATAAGCAGTAAACAAACGCTCTTAATTTATTTCATTCAGATTTGCCTTTTAAAAACTCAATTAAGTGGTAAACAAACAAGCCCTTAATCTTTATATTCATCTTCCAAATCCTTGATTGGAAACATTTTCCCAATAAAACTTCCATACACGAAAAAACTCTTTTTTTGGAAAAATTCACTAGGAACAAACCCTTGGACGGTAATCTTTAACTCATATTCAAACTATTCCAAAAACGAATGTTCATTCGGCATAAAACTTGTATTCAAACGAATTTTAAAACATAACAAAATACCTAAGCACCCTTTTCAACAGTTCAAGTCTAGGGGTGACAATTCTTGACACGACACTAAAACGATACAAAAATAAACAGGTTTGAATTAGAGATTTCAATCCGTTTAATTAAACGGATTGACACGCCATAACACGAAAATTGAATGGGTTAGGTTTGGGTCCAACATTTTAACCTGATAATGACCTGTTTATTTAAATGCAAGTTTCTTTATTTCTTTAGGTAAATTGGACATGCCTGAAACCAAAGTCAAATGTCAAAACAAAAAACTTTTGGTTTATTTGTTTTGTAATGTAGAATTCACTAATTAGTTTGCCTGAATCAAGACATAAATTTACGTTTTCAAATTTTCATTAAGATTTCATACTCCAAAATCCTACTCGGACACTTTCCCCTCACTAAGACTTTGTTCCTTTAAACTTGTTGTGAATTTCGTTCAACCGACTCTCAAACTATCACTCCTTCCGATTATTCACTTTATATTTTTCCACCTCCCCAACTATTACTCTTTCAATCTATCAGATGTTTCTATCTAGCATGCTACAACACATTTTCAAAGTAAACGGCTTGACACGCCAACCCAACACGAAAATAAATAGGTTGACATGACACGACACGATAATTAAAATGGTCGGGTTTGGGTCAGGCTGTCTCAACCCGCCAACCTGACACGACATGATTGTCAGACCTAGGTTTAACCCATATTTTGTACATATTTACAGCACATCTAAATCACATATTCATTCATAATAAAACTCAAATTCAAACATAATCATAAACAGAAAAGAGTTACAGAATCATTTTAACTCATATATACATTCAAAAAACTACTTTTGGGGTGGAGGTGAAATTATCATCCTCAAAATATCACCATGAGTGATACCCAGGATATATCAATTGATACAATTACATGTAGTTAGTCCATGCCCATTAAAATGTAAATTAAAACGCATACAATGCAACAAAGAAGTTAAACAAATTAGGTTGCCAAAATAAAGTCATAATATGTCTGCCATATGGAGAACAACGTAAATATGGTATCATCTTGGAGTATATAATGACCCAAATTGGTCATTGTGGGCAATATTATACTCCATAACAAATTAAATAACTAAATTATCATAGTTGATTGCTTATATTATGGATGAGCATTATAGACCAAACACCGAAACTAAATTGGTACTGGACCAAACCCGAAACAATTCCCTTTATACAATACGGTACTCGGTTCCACGTTTCACCCCAATCTGCAAATTGGTATGGAAATCGCAGGAAATCAGAAGATTGGAGGAAATTGGAAGATTTTAAGAGAGTGGAAATCGGAATATCGGAGGAAATTGGAAGATTTTTGAGGGAGAGAGAGACGATGCATGGTTGGTTCTTGTTTATCTGAAAGCTCTGAGAAAGAAAGGTGAGCATAGTATGTAGCATGCCTTTCATTTAATTCTACTGTACAAAGAAATGTACATATTATTTGACATAATAAACGATGAAGGTAACATCTGATAAATGTTAGTTATATAATATCTACTATAACAAACAAGAACGAGACAATATAGGCATCAATATGCATCTTAAAATTCAAGAATTCGACTAGTCAACTCACTTATAAGAACTTGTACAAAAGTAACTTAAAGTAAAACAAAGTTAAATGACTTTAAGAGTTCAAGTAACATACTTTTTGGTTTCCTCAAATATAGCCAATCACCACTCTTTGTGTGGTCACCCAAGCTTCTAGAGTTTCAGGTACCAAGAATGAACGACGTTCATCAATTATTCTTCCTCCACTACTAAATGTTGCATCAGATGCAACGGTAGTTACTGGAACAACTAATATGTCCCGTGTAATGTTTCCTAGAGTACGATTTTTGACATTATTAGCTTTCCACCAATATTGAAAATTAAAATACTAGTTTCTTGGAAACAAATGTTCTTCTAAAAAAGAAAAAAATTTAGGCGAATTGCTAAACTAATAAGTGTAATTAGAATTTATATACAGGACGAGTTATAAACAGAGCGGATGGATAATGATGCATATTTAACCCTTTTAATAAAAAGGTTAACGGGTAAACGGATCACAAACTATGATCCAAACATTTATAATTATTACGGGTTCGGATTGGATTGGGTCAAAAGTCTTTCCATTGCCAAGTCTACAGGTCAACTTTAAAATATAATATCTGTACTAGCTTGTTATATACGATAAAATCGTAATTTTTATTGGGTCCTACTGTTGATCTCCCCCTCTATGTATAGGCTGCAATTACTTTAATATTAACTTACTTTTTATGATCTTAGGGTGGGGGGAGTAGATCCCTCCCATCCCACTGAACCCACGCGCCACGTCAGCTTTTCTCTCTCCTCTCACTTCCATTTTCCCCATCTTTCACCAATCTTTCACCAATTTTTCACCCATGGAACCAGTACCCACTGAACCCACTGAACCCACAATGCCACATCAGATTCTTAATATTAAATTAAATAAATAATACACAAAATAATAATTATATATATATATATATATATATATATATATATATATATATATATATATATATATATATATATATATATATATATATATATATATATATATATACTCATACATACGTGTGTATGTATATATATGTTTTTGTGTGTATATATATATATATATATATATATATATATATATATATATATATATATATATATATATATATATATATATATATATATATATATATATACTCATACATACGTGTGTATGTATATATATGTTTTTGTATATATATATATATATATATATATATATATATATATATATATATATATATATATATATATATATATATATATATATATATATATATATATATATATATATATATATATATATATATTGGTGGGATCATCGGCTTCACCATCCCAAGCCTCACCCGAAACCGCCGAACCCGATGGACAAGGGGCAGCGGTACCGGAGGTACCGGCGGTACCGGCGGTACCGCACCCAGCCCGTTCCAATCTTTCGCGAGCCCGAGCATTACTCCGTCCACCCTTATATCCCTTCCTAAATTGACAATTATTCAAAAATGCCATCATTGCTTTCTACCACTACTTATAATATGATATATTAAACATACGTACCATTTCATAGACAACCTCATATACCCTTTAATTGAAAATTCTTCAAAAATATAATCATTTTTAATACATTATAATAATATAATATTAAACAAAATATAATATCAAACTAGTAAAATATTTGTTTATTATTATTTGTATGTATTTGTTTTTTCAGTCATATGTTTTTTTGCATAGGATTATTATTCAATTTAGCTATTTAATTAGAGACGACCGTGGTCCGGATCCGGCTGAAACCGAATTAATATTTTTTTTAAAATCAAAAACCGAACCGAATATGTATATTCGGGCACGGTTCAGTTCGGTTGTAATACCTAAATTTTAAATTATAGAATAATTATGTTAAATATATATTCATACGAGATTAAATGAGTTAAAACGTGAGTTACGATGTCTAAAAGTTAATCAAAGAAAAGTAGGATGTTAAAAGAGATAAAAGAAACAAAGGAAAATGGAAAAGTACCAAACCGGGTCGTGTTATACAACCCGGGTCGTGTCCGACTGGAACCCGGGTCGGGTCACAAAACCCGGACCGTGCTGCACTGAATTTAAGGCGAGGATTTACGGAGCAAAACCCGGGGCGGGTTTGACAGCCCGGGTCGGGTTACGTGCAGGGTATAAATACCCATTTCCCCTTTTCTTTTTCATTTACGAACACTATAGGACTAAGGGCGATTTTCAGAGCTTGGTGTGCGATTTTTAAGCTTTTCAATTGAAGGTTTAACGTGGGAAAAGGCTTGGTAAGTCGGATTTAATACTTGAGTTTCGTTCTTGAGTTCTTGAATTGAGTTTTTCATGTCTTGAGTTCTAGGGTTCCAAAACCCTAATTGCCAAATCCGATTTCTGCTATGAAGTAGCTCATTTATTGTTAATAGATGGTTAATATGTGTTGTGTTGAGTCTCTATTATGATTATTGTCAAATTCCTACGGTTGATTTGGTAGAAACCGCAAAAATTGGAAGTTATGAGTAAGTAATGTGTGATGTTCATAGTTGTGATCCTTATTAGCTATTGATTCTTGATCTAATGAGTTAGATGTGGTTAAATTGTTTTGAGAATGTTGAAGTTTGATATATAATGTCGTTTTGAGCAGATACACACAGGAGGGAAAGAGATACACGAGGCACGGGTGGACCACAGACTGAACAAACATCAAGTGAGTAGTTATAATTCAATATAAATAGTTTGATTATAACTAAATTGACTTATTGTATATCTTAATTGGTTGAGACAACCAATTAACATGGATTAAACGAGATTGAGGAATTCTTGTTAATCTGATTGCTGAGTTTGATTGAGTACACCAAATGACTGAGATAGTCATTGAAACAGAGATTTGTGATTTAAATTGTGGAAATTTGGATAATTATTAGACTGATTTCTAAACCTTGATATATTTTCTCACTGAGCTTAATTAGCTCATAAAGGTAGTTATATGGTTTGTGTTATAGGTGACAGGGGTAAGAAGATAGCAGAGGGATGATTGCATGGATATGGGACTAGACTTGAACTGTTTGTAAACCTGAATACACTTTTGTATAGTTTTGTAAACGGTCTTTTGTAAACCAGTTTTTGGGACCTGTTGTTTTAAAGTACTTGTTTCTTGATTTCTACTTGTACTTTTGTTGCTTAATCTTGATTATACCATGGTCACTGTGTCTATTTTGAGTGATTATGATGTAATCTAGAGATAAGAAACTGGGTGTTACAAGTTGGTATCAGAGCAAGAGTTTGAGTGAATTAGACTTTAAAGAGTAAACTCTAAACTCAAACTATTAAAGAGAAGTCCCATTTTGTCCCTATGCAATCACCCTTAAATAACACATATTATGAGTATGTGTGTTATTTCGAGAATTTTGATGAGATATGTGATACGAAAAGAGAAATGAGATAAACGAGATCATAACGAGTTCAATTTCTTTTCAGCCTCATTATGAGTTCTGGAAAGGAGAAAGAGGGAGGTGATCACCGAGATGAGCATTCGGGATCACAAGATCGAAGACTGGGGCGCCAGTCTGAAGGCGAGAGACCGCCTGAGTTAACAACATCACTGCAAGAGTTGATTGCTGCAGAGGTAGCAAAAGCAGTTAAAAGTTTATTGCCTACTTTAGTGAGACCTCAGACGGAGGTGACAGATAGAGATGATCGAGACAGACCTCCTATCACACCTGTGGTTGGGAGGGGACAGAGAGAGCCGGCTACTATAAATACTGAAGTTGGAGGATCGGTTGAACCAAAAGGTTGTAGTTATGAGACGTTCCGCAAGTGTAAACCGAATGATTTCTTTGGTACTGATGATCCTATTATTGCACGAAATTGGCTGACACATATCGAGAAAGTCTTCCGTACGAGCAAGTGTGCGGAAAAAGATAAAGTGGAGTTTGCTACAAACTGTCTGCACAAAGATGCTCAATTTTGGTGGGAGAATATAAACCTTGATATAGAGAAAGGATTGGAACCAGAACCAACTTGGGAGGAGTTCAAAATGAAGTTTATGAAGGAGTATTGTTCAAATACTGCAATGAAAAGTTTGGAAGAAGATTTTCTAAGATTGCAGCAGGGAACGCGGTCAGTACAAGAGTATACGACAGAGTTCAATGAGAAAGCCAGATTTGCTGCTCATCAGGTGGATACTGAAGAAAGAAAGATTGATAGGTATCTGTGGGGATTGAGGACCCAGATACGAGAGTTTTTACAGAGTTCCAGTTTTATAACTTATCAGCAGATCGTTGAGGCAGCTAAATCTCGAGAAAAAGAACTGCGGAGACAAGATAGTGAAAGGAAGGGGGACCAAGGAAGCGGAGGCCAGAAGAGGAAATGGGAAGGAAAACCCGAGGGTAGTTCCCAAAAGCAGCCAGTTCCGAGTTATCAATATCGAGATGATCCAAGAAAGACTGAGGACAAGTGGTGTGAAAAATGTCGTCGAAAACATGCTGGAAATTGTGTTACGAGCACCCCGTCTCTTGTGTGTTATCAATGCGGGAAGACAGGGCATATGGCTCGAGACTGTTTGGAGAAGAATCGTGTGTGTTTCAATTGTGGGGAAAGTGGTCATATTCGCCCGGATTGCCCAAAGCCGAGAACTGATTCACGTCGTGAGACTCCGAGGGCGGGACGAGGAGATAATCGGGGTGATAGACGAGATAGAGGCGGTGGGAATGTTAGAACTCGAGCTTTCCAGATGACAGTGGAGGAGGCTAGAGAGCGACCAGATGTGATTACAGGTATTTTTAACCTGAATTCTCTTCGAGCTCGTATGGTGTTTGACTCTGGTGCATCGATTTCTTTTATATCTGTACCTTTCGCGTCTCAAATTAATGTACCAGTGTCTAAAATGAGTGAGAGTCTGATAGTTGATATTGCTGACGGGAGAGATGTTATAGTAAACACTCAGTATACAAATTGTCGGCTTGAAATCAATGGGATTTCTTTCCTTATTGATTTGAAGCCGATGAATACTCGTGCGTTTGATGTAATAGTTGGAATGGACTGGTTAGATAATAATAGGGCAAATATGGATTGTCACGGAAAGATTATTTCCGTGAGAACTCCGAGCGGATCGCAGACGTTAATACGAGGTGAACGCCGTTTTCAACATATTCCGGTAGTATCTTTTGCGAGAGCGCGAAGGTATACCGAAAGAGGTGCTCTTTTGTTTATGGCACATGTTGCCCCAATTGAAACCGAACATCCTACTGTGAAGGATGTTGAGATAGTAAGAGATTTTGTTGATGTTTTTCCTGACGATCTTCCGGGTTTACCGCCAAATCGTCAAGTAGAGTTTGTTATTGATTTAGTCCCTGGAGCGAAACCGATAGCTCGAGCACCCTATCGGTTGGCGCCGTCCGAGATGGAGGAGTTAAAGAAACAATTACAAGAACTTTTGGATCGCGGTTTTATTCGTCCGAGTTCATCTCCGTGGGGTGCGCCGATACTGTTTGTTCGAAAGAAGGATGGTTCTATGCGTATGTGCATAGACTATCGCGAGTTAAACAAAATTACTGTGAAGAATCGTTATCCCCTACCGAGAATAGACGACTTGTTCGATCAATTAGAGGGAGCAGAGTATTTTTCGAAGATTGATTTGAGGTCGGGATATCATCAGCTAAGAGTAAGAGAATCTGACGTCCCGAAGACAGCATTTCGCACCCGGTACGGTCATTATGAGTTTTTAGTAATGCCGTTCGGTTTGACGAATGCCCCGGCGGCTTTTATGGATCTGATGAATCGAGCTTGTCATCCATTTTTAGACAAGTTCGTGATAGTGTTTATTGATGATATCTTAATTTATTCCAAGAGCCGGGAGGAGCATAAACAACATTTACAATTGATTTTAAATCTTCTTCGTAAAGAAAAATTGTATGCAAAATTTTCGAAGTGCGAGTTTTGGATGCAAGAGATCCAGTTTCTTGGTCATGTGATAAATAGAGAAGGAGTTAAAGTGGACCCTGCCAAGATAGAAGCAGTAATGAGTTGGGCACCACCCAAAAATCCGACTGAGGTTCGGAGCTTTTTGGGACTAGCTGGCTATTACCGACGATTTATTGAGAAATTTTCGAGTATTGCTTTGCCCTTAACAAAGCTGACTAGAAAGACAGAGAAGTTTATCTGGGCTGAAGCACAACAAGAAGCTTTTGAAAAACTGAAACAGGCGTTATGCGAAGCTCCGGTGTTAGCTTTACCTCAAGGTGTGGAAGACTTTGTTCTTTTTACCGATGCTTCACAGATCGGTCTTGGATGTGTATTAATGCAAAGGGGGCGAGTAATTGCGTATTCGTCTCGACAGCTGAAGTCTCATGAGCAAATTTATCCAGTACACGATTTGGAGTTAGCCGCCATTGTTTTTGCACTAAAAATCTGGCGACATTACCTTTATGGAGTGAAGTTCCAGATATATTCAGATCATAAGAGTTTAAAATATCTGTTTGATCAAAAAGAGCTGAACATGAGACAACAAAGATGGATGAATCTTTTGAAAGATTATGAATGTGAAATACTTTACCATCCTGGTAAAGCAAACGTAGTGGCAGATGCGTTAAGCCGAAAAGAACCACCTATTCGAGTCGTTTCAGCTCGGATGGGAGTGGTTAGTAAATTACCAGAAATGATTCGACGTGCCCAGATAGAAGCCAATGACATGAAAAGTGAGAGAATGGTTGGCTATGTAGATAAGCTAGTTGAAAATGCACAAGGAGTGAAGACTTTTCAAGGACGAGTGTGGGTCCCGAGACACGGAGAAACGAGACAGCTGTTACTTGAAGATGCACATTGTACACGATATTCAATCCATCCAGGAAGTACGAAGATGTATAGAAGTTTAAAGCCGTTTTACTGGTGGCCGGGAATGAAACGTGACGTTGGGAGATATGTGGAGAAGTGTCTGACTTGTTTACAAGTCAAGGCAAATCATCAGAGACCATACGGGTTAGTTCAACCACTACCTGTACCGAAGAAAAAGTGGGATGAGATTTCTATGGACTTTATCACCAAGTTACCCCGAACACCACGAGGGTTCGATTCTATATGGGTAATTGTTGATAGGTTGACTAAATCAGCACAATTTATTCCTATACGAGAAGATTACCAAGCGTCCAAATTAGCAGAGATCTATGTTAGAGAGGTGATGAAACGACACGGAGTACCTACCTCTATAGTCTCCGATCGTGATAGTCGTTTTACTTCTCATTTTTGGCAAAGTTTTCAAAAACATTTGGGAACTAAAGTCTTAATGAGTACGGCTTATCATCCGCAGACTGATGGTCAGACCGAGAGAACTATTCAGACGCTAGAAGATATGCTTAGAGCTTCGGTGATTGATTTTGGAGGTAGTTGGGACGATCATCTACCTTTGGCCGAATTTACATATAATAACTCATATCATTCTAGTATTCAAATGGCACCCTTTGAAGCGTTATATGGGTCAATGTGTAGAACACCATCATGTTGGTCAGAAGCGGGAGAAAAGCCACTAGCGGGTCCCGAGATTATAACAGAAACTGAGGCAAAGATAAAAAGCATTCGCGAGCATATGAGAGTTGCTCAACAGCGTCAAAAACAATATGCAGATAAGAGAAGAAAACCATTGGAGTTTCAAATTGGAGATATGGTAATGTTAAAAGTGTCTCCCTGGAAGGGAATTATTCGCTTTGGTAAACGTGGCAAGCTAAGTCCACGGTTTATCGGACCTTTTCGTGTAATTCAACGAGTAGGAGCAGTGGCTTATAAACTCGAGCTTCCTGACGAGCTGCGGGGAATTCATAATGTATTTCATATTTCACATCTTCGTAAAACCTTGCATGATGAGTCGACACGAGTTTCTTTGAAAGAAGTTCAGTTAGATCGTAAACTTCAATATCAAGAGCAACCGGAGAAAATTTTAGACAAAAAGATCAAGAAGTTACGAAATAAAGAGATCGCAGTAGTTAAAGTACAATGGCGACATCATAGAGGCACAGATGTTACTTGGGAAGGCGAAGAAGAGATGCGATCAAAGTATCCCTTTCTATTTCAAGAGATTCCGAGGACGGAATCTTCTGAAGGGGGTAAGAACTTGTAATACCTAAATTTTAAATTATAGAATAATTATGTTAAATATATATTCATACGAGATTAAATGAGTTAAAACGTGAGTTACGATGTCTAAAAGTTAATCAAAGAAAAGTAGGATGTTAAAAGAGATAAAAGAAACAAAGGAAAATGGAAAAGTACCAAACCGGGTCGTGTTATACAACCCGGGTCGTGTCCGACTGGAACCCGGGTCGGGTCACAAAACCCGGACCGTGCTGCACTGAATTTAAGGCGAGGATTTACGGAGCAAAACCCGGGGCGGGTTTGATTTGACAGCCCGGGTCGGGTTACGTGCAGGGTATAAATACCCATTTCCCCTTTTCTTTTTCATTTACGAACACTATAGGACTAAGGGCGATTTTCAGAGCTTGGTGTGCGATTTTTAAGCTTTTCAATTGAAGGTTTAACGTGGGAAAAGGCTTGGTAAGTCGGATTTAATACTTGAGTTTCGTTCTTGAGTTCTTGAATTGAGTTTTTCATGTCTTGAGTTCTAGGGTTCCAAAACCCTAATTGCCAAATCCGATTTCTGCTATGAAGTAGCTCATTTATTGTTAATAGATGGTTAATATGTGTTGTGTTGAGTCTCTATTATGATTATTGTCAAATTCCTACGGTTGATTTGGTAGAAACCGCAAAAATTGGAAGTTATGAGTAAGTAATGTGTGATGTTCATAGTTGTGATCCTTATTAGCTATTGATTCTTGATCTAATGAGTTAGATGTGGTTAAATTGTTTTGAGAATGTTGAAGTTTGATATATAATGTCGTTTTGAGCAGATACACACAGGAGGGAAAGAGATACACGAGGCACGGGTGGACCACAGACTGAACAAACATCAAGTGAGTAGTTATAATTCAATATAAATAGTTTGATTATAACTAAATTGACTTATTGTATATCTTAATTGGTTGAGACAACCAATTAACATGGATTAAACGAGATTGAGGAATTCTTGTTAATCTGATTGCTGAGTTTGATTGAGTACACCAAATGACTGAGATAGTCATTGAAACAGAGATTTGTGATTTAAATTGTGGAAATTTGGATAATTATTAGACTGATTTCTAAACCTTGATATATTTTCTCACTGAGCTTAATTAGCTCATAAAGGTAGTTATATGGTTTGTGTTATAGGTGACAGGGGTAAGAAGATAGCAGAGGGATGATTGCATGGATATGGGACTAGACTTGAACTGTTTGTAAACCTGAATACACTTTTGTATAGTTTTGTAAACGGTCTTTTGTAAACCAGTTTTTGGGACCTGTTGTTTTAAAGTACTTGTTTCTTGATTTCTACTTGTACTTTTGTTGCTTAATCTTGATTATACCATGGTCACTGTGTCTATTTTGAGTGATTATGATGTAATCTAGAGATAAGAAACTGGGTGTTACATCGGTTATGTTGGTTTTTGATTCGGTTCAGTTTTTCATGATTAAAAGTAGTGGTAGGGGTAAGCATAGTCTGAGGACCGGACGATTCAGATTAAAACTGAATTAGCATTTTTTAGAAACCGAAAACCGAAAACCGAACCGAATATGTATATTTAACTCCCGGTTTGGTTTAGTTTTGATCGGTTTTTGGTTCGTTTAGGTTTTATCGGACCATATTAGAGGTGCAAATGTGCCGGTTTTAACCGGTTTTGGTTTTTTCTCAAACCGGTTTTCCAAAAAACCGGTTATGGTCCAACCGAACTGGTTTTTTACCTATAGAAGTGCTAACCGGTCGAACTGGTTCCGGTTATGTATAAAACCGGTTTTCTTAATAACCGGTTTCCGTTAAACCGGTAAAAAACCGATTTTTCTTCAAATATACTACAAAAATACATAATAACTTCTATTGTATTTGGATGGAACCAATGTATGGTAACGGTTAAATAAACCGCCGTCCAATATAATTGTTGTAACGCCAGAACTACCAACGGAAACGCATAATTTGTTTGATTTCCAATATATCACGTTGTTGGTTTGATTTCCGATAACAATTATATTCATTATTTAAATTTAAGATTTAAATTTAATAATGTATATAAATAGTAATTTGCTTATATATATTAACAAATTAAATAATAGTATTGATTTATTTTCACAATTAATATAATTTAAAACAAAATAATATACGATATACTAAAAGCAAAAGTCATGACACATGATATATGTTGATGCAATTTAACCTTTTACGTCAATCTGCCTACACCATGACACATATAATATTATATACAAACTATAATTACAATAGAGAGGAGGGGGGGGGGGGGGGATGGAGAGAATAACCCATTTTTATTGTTTATCTTATTATATTTTGTCAAGGAAAAAATGTTTTATACTATCACCGACTGACGAAAATTTCTGGTTCTACCCTGACTGAAAATACAATAGTTCGTTCATCCGGATATGTATGCTATTAATTCCACGTCAATCTCAGATGCACATTCATGCATACAGCACCCCGGCGCATGTTAGAAACATCAGCGCAGAGTGGGACAGTGAATATGATTAAATTTCGGGTACACGTCACTCTTTATTGTACATTTCTAGTTTTAACTTTTAAATTAATATATTTTCGGATCATGGTCCAAATGGATAAGCAATGACAAAGACGTCAACAACTTTGACTCTCATCTTTACCCTGCACGTGTCACCAAACTACCATCAACGGTTCATATTAGTAATCGCATATACCAGCCGCCGTATAATAAAATATCCATTTTGTCTGTGTGCAATCATACAAAACTGGGTGGTGCTAGTCTCTGTGATCACTTCATCGATCGTCGTTCGCCAGTGAGAGAAAAAGAGAGAGTTATACAGAGAGAAAATGGTTATGGAAGAAGAAAGTCCGAGGAGTCCAGAGGCGAAGCTAGGGATGGAGTTGGAGGAGTTGTGGGACGTACAGGAGGCACAACTTACCCCGACGGAGAAGCTCAACGCTTGTTTCGAGAGTATTCCTGTTTCCGAATTTCCTCATGCGTCGCCTTCACAAGGTATCTTTTGATTTTGATTGATTGTACTTGTTCCTAATTGGTCCTGATATCGCGTATATCCGTTGATTTAAACCTATCCGGATGATCTCTATCGTTTTTTATCATACCAGGAATGATCAAGAGCATATGGTTCCAACGATGAGTGTGTGATCGGTCTCATATTACATATTTTATGTGTAATTATATTACTGATATTAGTTGATTGGTAATTGTTGACTTATTCTCATAGTTCCGATCGTCTTTTACGCGATAGGTGTCATAATTACGCGAATTAATTAGTCGAGTGTATTAGTGTGCTTTTGATGGTTCTAAATATTAGAAATCCGGACTAGTACTTACTACGGTTTACATCCCGGTCAGAACAGATGGTGAAATTGGGTTTACTTCATTTGAAAGTCCAGCATACGGCCAATCGTACTCTGTTTGAAATTATTTTTATGTTCAATTCTACAGCAGATGTCAATTTATCACTTATCGTCATAATTCCTAACGTCTTTAGCATGATCGGTTCATACGTACTAAATTTCATTAGTCCGAGCGTATCAGTATGCCTCTGATCGTTCTTGAGATTACAAATTAGGTTCATAATGACTATGGATTACACCCCTGTTCAAACAGATGATTAGTGTTAGTTCACAAAATGTGGTCAATCATACTCGATTTCTACCATTTTACTTTAATTTATGCTGAGAAACAAATTGATTTCTATCATATTGATTGATGAAGCTCTTGGTTGATACTTAAGAGATGATTACTACTTCAAATATGCCCTTTGTGATTACAAAATTGGCACAAGATTGTTCTACTTGGCTATGTTTTTGGTTTTTTTTTTTTTTTTTTCCCCTTATTGTGATTGTCTAAGTGCCTTGAAGGGCTATGTAGCTGCGTTTAATTCCATATATTCATCATAAGGATCTCCAAGCTCGATCATGCATGTCTCATTTACAAGTGATGTTCCATGATCTTTTCATGCACCAATTAAATCACCATGCTATAGTTTCTTCCCTAATGTTTTATTATTTGCCTCATTCATTCAAGCATATGGAATTTTTTTTCTGCAGTAATTGAGATAAAATCAGATGCAAGTCTGGGTGAAGCTGTCCGGTTGCTATCTCAAAACAAAATTCTCAGTGCACCTGTTGTAAACGTGGATGCACCAGAAGATGCTAGTTGGATTGACAGGTATCTTGGTATGGTGGAGTTTGCAGGCATTGTCGTATGGATTCTTCATCAGGTTCGCATACTTGTTTTCTTAAATAACAAATATCTAAAAATAAGTCTTTCCCATTAACTCTTATAAATTCCCCCTTTCTGCAAATATGTCTAAACATCATTTATTCAGACAACACGTAATAATCTAATAATATCTCAAATTACATGTGCAGTCAGAAAAGAATGATGGATCAGATGTATTCTCAAGCGTATTAGACAACTCTATGAGACCTGCTGTTGTTGCAGCAGCCGGTGGGATGTCTTCTCCAAGATACAGAAGTCTGCAACCTGAATCTCCAAAAACTGCTGGAAACTTTTTCGAGTTGTTAACTTCCTCCGATTTCTATAAAAACACAAAGGTTTTTTTTTCTAACTTCTAACAATATTCTCTCTTTTTCTAACTTCTAGCAGCGTACTTTCGTTTATTTGTTTATTATAGCATGTTATGTTCATTTCTTCCTATTACAACAGTGTACTATGTAAAATCTACCCTATTATAGCAATGTCATCCAAATACGGAGCAAGTTTTACTGTGATAATTGGGTAGATTTTTCAAAGTACAATATCCTGATAAGAAAAAATTGCATAAGAAAAAAAAAGTTCAATGCTATAATCGGGTAGATTCAAAGTACAATGTTTTAACTCTTAATTAGAAAAAAATTGAAAGTGCAATTCTATAATTAGGTAGGTTTTTCAAAGTACTATGCCTTTAATTAGAAAAAAAAAAAAAAAAAAACTGACAGTACAATGCCATAATTGGGTAGATTTTTCGAATTACAATGTCTTGGCCTTAAATCGAAAAAACTTTAAGGTACAATGCTATAATTGCGTAGATTTTTTGAAGTACAATGTTTTAATCAGAAAAAAAATTGGAAGTACAATGCTATAATTGGGTAGATTTTTCAAAGTATAATGTCTTACTTAGAAAAAAATTGGAAGTACAATGTTATAATTGGGTAGATTTTTCAAAGTACAGTGTCTTAATTAGAAAAAAAAATCGAAAATACATGCTATAATTGGAATATTTTTCAAAATAAACCAAGCATAAAATGAAATTAAGATGCTATAATAAACGAATAAATGAAAGTTCGTTGCTATTTCTCGCATTTATCCCCTTTTCATAATCCGGGTACAAAAGTGCAGGTTAAAGACATATCAGGATCATTTCGCTGGGCCCCATTCCTGGCATTGCAGACATCAAACTCCTTTCTAACAATGCTTCTACTCCTCTCAAAGTACAGAATGAAAAGCGTCCCAGTAGTTGATCCAGGTGTCCAAAAGATCCACAACATCATCACCCAATCTGCTGTTATCCACATGTTGGAAGAATGCGCAGATCTACAATGGTTCAAAAGCTGGGGCTCTAAAAAATTATGTGAACTCGGTCTTCCCCTCATGAACACCAGTCAAGTTATTAAAGTAGACGAGGATGAACCCGTGCTTCAAGCTTTTAGACTCATGAGACAGAATGGAATCGGTGGGTTACCCGTTGTTAATGGAAACAAACCAGTTGCTAATATTAGCATCCGAGATATTCAATTTCTCCTAATCGCCCCCGAGATTTACAAAGATTACAGGTTAGTGTCTGTTTCTTTTTTACTTAATGGGAACAAACATATATGTTCTTTTTGACTTGATTCATACAGAAGGGTAATATAGTCATTTTACTTGAGACTTAAGACAGTTTATTACGTCCAAAAACAAACTCTATGTGTGTATGTGCACATCACTTAGGGCTGTTAAGCATTTAATTTTGGACAGCACTTAATCTGGAAATTTGTTTTCTTTAAATGTAAGGGTAAAATGGTCATTTAGTCTTTGCATTTTTAATTGCAGATCGATCACTGCTAAGAACTTTGTGACGTCGGTTAAGAGGTATTTAGAGGATAACCAGAAGATTTCGCCTTTAGTGAGTGGGATGATTACATGTAGAAAAGATGATACACTAAAACAAGTGATATCAAAGCTTGATTCGGAGGAGATTCATCGAATATATGTAGTGGATGAAGAAGGTGATCTTGAAGGTGTGATAACGCTTAGAGATATAATCTCGAGGATTGTGCATGAGCCACGTGGTTACTTTGGGGACTTCTTTGATGGTGTGTTGCCGTTACCTGCTAACAGTCGGGTTTAAAACAAGTATTTCCTGTTTGATTAACTTGTGTCAAGTTTTTTTTTTCTTCTAGTTTGTTGTGTCTAACGAGAGAGTGCGAGTCTGATACCCCACGTGTTTTGAGTTTGCCAACTTTGTTGTACTTAATCTGTATTATGTATCAAAATCTTTGTTTTCGAGGGGTCTCTGGGTTTGATGTAAACAGATTGTCATGTGAAGTTGTAATAATCAGTTTTGCGCTATTTCTCATCTGATTGCCAATGCGTGTTATTTCAAGGTCACAATAATCTGATTTTGAGAAAAGATAAGGGTTTGTTTGGTTGAGGATTTTTTTTCCAATGAAAATGAAAATGCCTTAAAAAATTTCTAAAGCTTTTCCGTAAAATGAAAAATTTTCATTTTTCAAAATTATAAAGACATTGGAAAAATTTGGAAAAGTATCAATGATTTTCCTATTTCTAAAAGTTTCTAAAATATTAGCACACACATTCCATACACACCGTCACACCCACCCTAAACACATATCCTAAACCCATCCCACCCCTACCCAGTACCCACCTCTTATCCCTACCCTACTCTACCTCCACCCACTCTTAACCTCATACCCATACCCTAGGCTTCAACCCCTTGCTTTCTAAATTGTTTTCTATTTTGTGTTTTTTTTATTGATCATGTTTATAAATTAAAAAACAATCATTTTTTAAAAAGTAATATGAATAACTTTTTAAAATTTTAATTTTCAATTATAACCATAAATATAAGTCGAATATTCTTTTTTACCATATTCGAGTAAACTTATATAAAAGATGTTTTAGTAAATTCGGTGGGTGGGTGTGGGTGCGAGGGTGTGTAGGGTGGATGGATGTATGTGGGTGGGGGATGTGTGAGATTGAGAGTGAACGTGGATGAATATTGTGTGAGTGTGAATGTGTGGGGGTGGGGGTGGGGTGGATATAGGGATTGTGGTAGGGTTGGGTGTGGGAAGCAACATTTGATATAACAGAAATGAAAAATGAAAAGTGATAGAAAATAAAACACCAAACACGTTTTCTAATTTTCTAAGGAAAATAAAAACTCTATTGGTTTCAACCAAACACATTTTCTAAAATTTTCATTGAAAACTGATAGGACCTGTGGTTCAAGAAACAGGCGGTTCTCCAATTGCAGAGTAAAGAAACTCAATTGACAATTTTATTGCGTGCCTAAAAAAAAAGACAAAAGCATAATTAAATAGCCTTAAGGGCTGACCCTTAATTTGACTCCAACCCTAAGTTACCAAAACAAATAAAATAACTTCTGTAAATAAAATCACCAAGCCCATGCCCAAAAACGTTCTTTATTATTTGCGTCTTTTGTAGGTCAGCCCAAAACGACCAACATGGGTCGTATCATTACTCCCCTCCCAAACGTGCACCTTGTCCTCAAGGTGAAACTCCGGAAACTGCCCGTTTAACACGTCATATAGCTCCCACGTGGCTTCGTATTCTGGCAAATTCTTCCAACGGATCAATACTTCTTTTACCCCTTGGTCTCCCACACGAACTCCCTCTACCTTATAAGGTTCCAAAATCACCTCCATCTCTTCTGATAACGTTGCTGGTAAAACTGGGGTTGCCACTTTGTTGCCAATCATTTTTCTTAACTGTGAAACATGGAACACTGAGTGGATACGAGCTTCCTCAGGTAGCTTGAGGCGATATGCTACCTGTCCCACCCGCTCTAAAACTTGAAAAGGACCAAAATATCTAGGAGCTAGTTTTTCATTTTGTCGCCTGGCCACTGTACTCTGTCTGTAAGGCCTTAGCTTGAGATAAACCCAGTCTCCAATGTTAAACTGTACGTCTCTGCGATGACCATCAACATGCATTTTCATGACTTGTTGTGCTTTGAATAACTTCACCTTCAATTCTTGCAGAACTCGATCCCTCTCCTGTAAGTATTGCTCAACTTCCCCCACTACAATACGTTTTACCCCATAATGCACCAGATGTGGGGGATCACGCCCGTAAAGAATACGGAATGGTGTGGTGTTGGTTGCGGTATGAAAAGAAGTGTTATACCAAAATTCGGCCCACGACAACCACTTCGCCCATTTCTTAGGGGTATCCGAAGCAAAACACCTCAGGTACGTTTCCAAGCATCGGTTCACTACCTCTGTTTGCCCGTCCGTCTGCGGATGGTACGCGGTACTGCGTTTCAAGACGGTACCTTGAAGACGAAAAAGCTCCTTCCAAAAACTGCTAAGAAACACCTTGTCACGGTCAGAAACAATGGATTCGGGAACCCCATGTAGCCGTATCACTTCTCTTAAAAACGTCTCTGCTATGGTAATCGCGGTGAAAGGGTGCTTGAGCGGAATGAAATGCGCATACTTACTCAAACGGTTAACCACTACAAATATCACCGAATATCCTCCTGCTTTGGCAATCCTTCAATAAAATCCATTGACACATCGGACCATACTTTATTTGGCAGCTCTAGCGGCTGTAACAGACCACTTGGAGCCATGGATGCATATTTCTGTCTCTGACAAGTGTCACACTCCGCCACCAATTTAGCAATATCATTCTTCATCCCCACCCAAAACACCTCCTTAGCCATACGCTGGTAGGTTTTCCTGGCTCCGCCATGTCCCCCGGTTGGTGATCCGTGAAATTCTTCAAATAATCGAATAATCCAATCAGATGTACGCGGTAATACCAGCCTCCCTCGAAATTCCAAACGCCCTTGGACCACAGCATAACCTTCCTGTTCTCCAACATTGTTACTAACTTGTTGTTTCAATCGCTGAATTGTTGGGTCGGCAGCCAAGTCGGCTAACAGCGCATCTCGGTCCACTTGATGTGTCGTCTCCAACCTCAGAAGCTGGGATACCGTGGATTTTCTTGATAGAGCATCAGCTACACCATTCTCTCTTCCGGGTTTATATTGAATATCAAATTCGTAGCCTAGTAATTTTGATAACCACTTCTGGTGTTCTTCGCTTACGGTTCGTTGATCCAATAAAAACTTCAGACTCCGCTGATCGGTCCTAACAATAAATTTTCTCCCCAATAGGTAAGGCCGCCATTTTTGAACCGCAAGTACTATCGCCATAAGTTCTCTCTCGTAAACGGATTTCAATCGCGCTCTAGCTCCTAAAGTTTGACTAAAATAAGCAATAGGTCGTTCATTTTGCATTAAAACGGCCCCGATACCATAACCAGAGGCATCCGTTTCTACTATGAAAACTTTGTTGAAGTCTGGTAATGCTAGAACCGGAACCTGTGTCATTGCCTGTTGTAGGTGTTTGAAAGCCTCTGTTGCTTCTTTAGTCCAATGGAAGTTGTCCTTCTTGAGTTGTTCCGTGAGTGGTAAGGCAATCTTCCCGTATCCGTTCACAAACTTCCTGTAATACCCCGTTAATCCAAGAAATCCCCGCAATTCACGAAGGTTCTTTGGTACTGGCCACTCCAACATGGCATTAATTTTTGCTGGGTCTGCCGACACACCTTCTCCTGACACTATGTGCCCTAAATACTCTATCTGTTGTTGTGCAAACACACACTTCTTCTGGTTGGCGTATAACTTGTGTTCTCGCATTACCCCCAGTACTTGCGCGAGATGTGTCTCGTGATCATATATAGTTTTGCTATAAATCAAGATATCATCAAAGAAAACCAAAACGAATCGTCTTAAAAAGGGTTTAAAAACTTTGTTCATCAAGGATTGAAAGGTGGCGGGGGCGTTGGTTAGGCCGAACGGCATAACCCTGAACTCGTAATGCCCCTCGTGTGTCCGGAAGGCGGTCTTCGGGATGTCACCCTCTTTCATTCTGATCTGATGGTACCCCGTCTTTAAATCAAGTTTAGAAAAAACAGTAGCCCCGTGTAGTTCGTCCAAAAGTTCATCTATGACAGGAATTGGAAACTTATCGAGTACCGTGGCTTTATTCAGCGCGCGGTAATCCACACAAAATCTCCAGCTGCCGTCTTTCTTTTTCACCAATAGTACTGGACTTGAAAACGGGCTAGTACTGGGCTGGATTATACCTGCTTCTAGCATTTCTTGAACTAATCTTTCAATTTCATATTTCTGTCTATGTGGGTAGCGATAGGGACGAACACTAATAGGCAAAGTACCTTCGCGAAGAATAATTGCATGTTCGTGATCTCGTTGAGGCGGTAGACCCAAGGGCATATCAAACACATCACCAAAATTGCTCAGGACAGTCGTGATGTGGGCTGATCCGGACACAGATACATGACTGGTTGGTTCACTTTTGGCCTCTTGAACGTCAATAACATATCCCTTGTCTTGCTGTTGTAGTGCTTTAATCAAGGCTTTGCAAGATACCCTTGATTTGGACAGGCTAGGGTCACCCTGCAAGCGAACAAGACGTGTTCCTTCCCAGAAAGTCATCCATAACTCCCGCCAATTCACGGTGGTATCTCCAAGCGATTGAAGCCAAGTAATGCCAAGAATAACATCAGTGCTTCCTAACTCGAATGGAAAAAAATCTTCCATAATTTGCAACTCGGGTAATGACAATATCAATCCTTTACATATGCCTTGAATACGATCTAACATACCATTGCCAAGTCGTACTCTTACTGAACCTGTACCAATCACCTCGAGCCCCAATTCTTGAACCAATCTGCTCGATATGAAACTATGAGTTGCTCCACTACCGATCAGTACCACCACCTTAGTTCCTCCTAGCTCTCCCCTAATCTTCATCGTGTGCGGGGGTGTTAACCCAATAACCGAGTTCAGAGAGACTTCAATCATGTCTAAGTGCACGTGACCCTCTTGTTCGTTTTTCCCTTCGTCAGCCGGCTCCTCGTCCTCCACCAGAAGGAGTTGTAAGGTTTTTACCGGACATCGATGCCCTGGT
This sequence comes from Cichorium intybus, assembly GCA_023525715.1. Taxonomy (NCBI): domain Eukaryota; kingdom Viridiplantae; phylum Streptophyta; class Magnoliopsida; order Asterales; family Asteraceae; genus Cichorium; species Cichorium intybus. The sequence goes on along the minus strand of CM042017.1, from coordinate 6,049,731 downwards.
GCATACTTGGCATCACATTTGAAACAAAGTCCCTTGGCTCTCTTCTCCGCAAATTCCGTATCAGTCATTCTTTTGAAAGCTCCTCCGTCGGTCGTATTCCTTCTCTCTCCTTGCCCCACGGTTGATTGAAACGATGGTCTTACCGATCCTCCTGCAATGGGTTTACCAGCCACCCCGCTCGCTCGTGGCGGAGCCCTCTCATGACGGTTCTCTTCAATGGTGATCGCGGCTCGCATGGCGTGGGTCAAGCTTTCAGGTTGCATCACCCTGATTGCTGATCGCAACTCGGGTTTTAGACCTTTGATGAAAGTACCTTCAAGCACCTGTTCTGGAAGTTCTCCTAATTGCCCGGATAATTTTTCAAAACAACTCACATACTCCCTAGCCGTCTCGGTTTGACTAATGGCCAGGAATTGTTCATAAAGAGTGCCCTCATAGGACGGTTGGAACCGAGCAATCAATCGTTTCTTCAGTGCAGACCACGACTTAAACGGGGTTCGATTCTCACTTGTAACCCCCCGGCTCTCCAAAGCCTGAGACTTTACAAGATAATATCACCAGGGATCGTCCCATGATCCAAGCCGAGCGTTACCTATACCTGCAAAAACCACATAAATAAAGGGGTAAGCTATAAAGCTTAGTGAGTAATCGAATCACAGTATGGCCTAAATAGCCACACTCGTTTCACAGACTTATTTTACTGCACTTGACCGTCCTACGATCATACTGTGAAACTACCGTATTACCCGACGGAACTCACCTTTCTCGTACACTCTTACTACACTTTCTTCTACTTTCTGGTAACATATAATATTATTCTTTTACTATTTTCTTTTACTGTCTGGTAACTTATGACGTTACCGTACTGTCTGCACTTTCTTTTATTACTTGGTAACTTATAATGTTACCATACTGTCTGTCTTTCTGTACTTCCTTTTACTGTCTTATAGCATTATCATACTGTCTAACGTTACTCACTTACGGTATCGTATACCGTTCTGTATTTTACTATTATGCCGCCTATTTTTATTATACAGCTACTCATCCGTTACTATTATGTTATAAATATTTACCGGTTCCGCACCGGGTTATCTGTCGGTACTATTATTCTTTACCAAATTTATTATTTGGTACTGTCTATATGATTTTCTATGCTTGTTTTATGGGGTATTCATATCCCCTTGTATTTTATTAAAGTAATACTGGTGCAACATATGGAACTGGCACACAGTATCTACACATTATCTTTTTCTATGTCGTATGTCATTCTTTCGTATGGGCACTACATTATTGGTTCATCACCCTACTTAGCATCATCTCGTGACACACTACCTTTCCTGGACCAGACTCGTCAACTGTTCTGTAGCATACCTACTTTCCACACAACTACATATAGCATAACTGTACTACTCTGCATTTCACGTAAAAACTACTAGGGAGATACGGTAGCGATTACTCACCTGAGTTTGGTGCTTTCCCGGAGTCCTGGCACGGTTCTCGTTCCGGACTTCTGTCAGCTCCCGAGCACCTCAACACTAGCTACCGCTGACTTCTCACTTCTCACTATCATCTCTCAACGTATACTCCTTACCAGAACACTCTCTTATATCGTATATGTGTTTCGTGTGTGTTCTGCCTCAAAAATGAGGCTTGTGCCTCGTATTTATAGCCTCTGATAGCCCTTCGCGTCGCGACCACTAGGGCCGTCGCGTCGCGATGACTCACACTCAATTATTGCCTGATTGCGCAATTTACGGCGCACTTTCCGGATCTCGCAACAGCTGTCGCGTCGCGACCACCATCCCCGTCGCGTCGCGAGGCGCCGACAGTAAAATGTTCCGTTTTTTTCCGCTTTTTGCTACGTTTTGACTTCTAGGCTTTGATCGTTATATTTTTCTTATTTCATAATGACCTTAACATCGTTATTTGACCACACCAAAGGCCAAAACGCTCTTACTTTTGTTCTACAGTCCCTCCCGGGACACGGTTGTCACATCACTCCAACGGTACCAGGCCAAAGCGTCCTCATCCAAACAGAGTGCTGCTGCTTTAAGTCTCTCCCCATCCTCAATCCCCTGTACTTCAAAGTAGCGTTCCACCCTATAGATCCATGCGTGCGCATCTCCACCCTCAAATACCGGCATCTTTAGCTTACGATAATCACCCCTTTTGAAATTATTTCCCGTATTGCCCCTACCTCCATGGGTTTTCTTCTTCTTGAAGACGCCATCGACCTTGCTCTCATCGTCTGACCCTTCAAAATCATCCCAGTTGTAGTCTTTGTTTTCTGATTTGTTGTCATCTTCCTTATTACTCAGGCTGATGACCTTATTCGACAAGTCAGAAATTGCCTGCAACACTTCTTTGAAACGCTCCTGATTATCCTGTCGAGTCTTCTCTAGATCTGATTCCAATAAAGAGATGCGATCACCGTGTGTTAACCCCATTGTTACCAGAACCGAGTTGCTCTGATACCAATTTGATAGGACCTGTGGTTCAAGAAACAGGCGGTTCTCCAATTGCAGAGTAAAGAAACTCAATTGACAATTTTATTGCGTGCCTCAAAAAAAAGACAAAAGCATAATTAAATAGCCTTAAGGGCTGACCCCTAATTTGACTCCAACCCTAAGTTACCAAAACAAATAAAATAACTTCTGTAAATAAAATCACCAAGCCCATGCCCAAAAACGTTCTTTATTATTTGCGTCTTTTGTAGGTCAGCCCAAAACGACCAACATGGGTCGTATCAAAAACTGAAAACGAAACTCCCTTCCATTTTCTGAAAATAATTTTCCACAACCAAATACCCTAAGTTATTAATATAACAAATGTACAAACTAATGTGCAATCTCCAAGCTTTAAGGTGTGTCTGAGAGCGAGTTTTTAGTTTTTAAATTTTAAGAAAAACTTTAAATGTTTGGAAATACGAGCTTAAAGTTACTATTTTAGAACAAAAATACCTGGATCCAAAACATACATCAATTAATTTTTAGGAGTTTTTAGTTTTTAAGCTTTTTAACACTTCTATAGAAATAAAAGGGATGCTTCCAACTACCAACTCATTTCGCTAAACATACATTTAGTTATAATTTATTATAAATACGGGTTGTTATTCCCAGGTGCCATAATAAACTTATTATAGAACTTTCCATTAACTTATTATAGAACTTTCCATCAAGGGTTTAAATAACAAAAGACGAGTTAACCAAATGGAGTACACAATGAATTGATTTTGGCTTCGAGTTTTATATTAAGGTACAAAGCAAAATGGTATGTCCAAATATTTTCCCGGGTTATACTATTTATAGAACTAGCCTGGATAATAAATGAGGGTGACAAATCAAGCAGTCATGTCGGGCTTTTAATTGAAACAACACAACACGATAATTTTTTATATAACATGAACACGACATTGTGTTTTGCTTTACTAACACGAAAAAGATCCGATTAAATCATGATAAAAACGACCAACACGACAAACAGGGAAAATATAAAATAAAACAAACATTTGGATTATTTATTTCATAATCAATCATATAAAACACAAAAAATACGACAAACACATGTTAATATCGTGTCAACTTCGTGTCGAATTTTAAACACGAACACGACACGACACGACGTCGTTTTTTTACACTTGACACGAACACGACACAAACATGAATTCAAATTTTAATTTCGTCCGAAATTCGTTTCGTATTTTTTCATGTCGTGCCATAGATTGCCACCCTAATAATAAATGACGGACTTACAAAACAAAATGAGCACACACCAATGACACAAGAGCAGGTTGGAGTCAACACATGTGCATCCAAACCCACATAGACACAACCCTAAACATACATAAAGTTAGGGTCCTTAAACCCACATAGGCACAACCCTAAACTTGCCTAAAGTTAGGTCCTTTTATGCACACCATAAAGTTAATCTTTTAAGAGGATGATTACAACACATGCTTGCCTTTACATTTAAAACATAATTTTACAATTATATTTTTTTAAATATATGTAGAATTTAAAGTTATTTTATAGCTTTTTATTTTATATATTTATCATTTTGATTTATTAAAAGATATTAAAATTTCCAAAATTTTATTTATACTATTATTTATAGTAGTACTATGTATATGTTTTATGTAATTTGTATTCGGTATTATCATTCTAGTACTATATATTATTAGTAAGGGTTAATGTCATAAAATGACAACCAATAATACAGAATGTGCTCTTTAGGTCACTTATCTTTTAATTGTATTCAATATGTCACTAAATTATTTTCTGTGTTATCATTACACCATTAAAGAGCATTTAAATCGAGTATTATGTCAGAATAACCTAAATGAATAAATTGTGATATATTGAATGTCACAATGGACAAAACGTTGCATTTAGTGTCAGTATTATCCCGGATAACATCTCTTTCAATGGTGTAACGAGTACATAGAAAAAAGTTTAGTGACCTATTGAATATAACTAAACGATAAGTGACCTAAAGAGCAAATTCTGTATTATTGGTTGTCATTTTATTACATTAACCCTATTAGTAATTAGGTAAAAGCATAACAAAGTAATAATAATATCTTATTGAAAATAATAAAAAAAGAATTAAGTTATTATTTTGTTCTTTGTTATAAATGATTTAGTAAATATAAATGATTAAAATAAAAAGAGGGAAAAGGTATAAACAAAATATGAATTTTTAATTGTCTTTCTTTATAAAGTTTTGAAAAAAAATGTCATGACAAGTGGGGTTGGAGGAGGAGGAAGTCATAAACAAACTATTTTGAAGTAAAATTTGCACTTTGTAGATGTTATTGGTTATATGTCTAGATGGTTTTATTAGAAAATACAATCATGTAATTAGAAAAATGTTTGACACTAAATGAACCTATGATATATGTGATATGCGTTGAGTCTCATATGATTGATGTCGGAGAGGATTCATTTAAAATCAACCCAAAAATCCAAAACTATCCTTAAAGAGGTTGTTTAACAAGTCATATCACTTTCAAGTTTTGTGTTTCGTTACTTGGTTAAGTTACATAGGTTGTGTTTGTTTTCGAAGATGTTAAATGTCTTTTGTCTTTTTCCATGTCTGCGGAAGAAGATGTGGACTAAAAGTCTTTTTCTATGTCTTCGGTCTTCCTAAAAAGAGTGTTTGTTTTTTTTGTCTTTGGTCTTCCTCCAATTTGTCTTCTTTTGCCTTATGATTTTGTGGAAAGCAGAAATCTTCTGTCAACCGAATGCATTCACCAAGGTTTCAGGAGAACAAATTCCAATGCAACTAACATGACTGTAAAAAATTAAAAGACATATTTATGCCCTTAATATACCAGATAAAATCCAGACACAAGTTCAATAACACAATGGCAATCAAGACAATAATTTTCAATTAATATCATTAACACCCATGAACCCAATTCAGTTTTTTCTGAAAAGATCATTAAAAACCATGACATTTATGATTAATTAAGACTAATGTTATCACCTTTTAATGTAACTTTTTTGCAAGTTTTCGTAGTTATGAATAATGATACTGAAAATTGAAGTCTGAAGTCTCAAAAATTCTTGATGTAACATCCAATTAGCAGTTGTTCTTTCTATCTTATCATCAGAAACTTAATCCAATTTGAATATGCATAGAATCAGATATTAGATAAGCCAAAATACGAGAGGCTGTCACACAAATATGTTGCTCAATTGGCCAAATAGCTACACTGGGATAACGACACATACATCCTCAAAACAATCTTTCTGATGCAATATATGATAATAACTTATGAAAGGATCCAAAACAATATTTCTGATGTGGGTTCTTGTTAACTTGATTTGGGAGATGAAACTTTAATATCAAAAAACTAAAGCATACCTGATTCTCGGAGGCCTAGAGCGAGGGAGGCGGCGGCGTGGACCGGCGACGTGGACCGGCAGCGAGGATCGACTGTCGGAGTTGAAAGATCCGGCGGTTGGGAAGAAGATCGCAAAAAACGGGAGGAAGAAGAGCCGAGTTCTATGTTGCGTAAAGAGGCAAAAAGAGTTTTTTTAGGTCTTTTGGCAAAAGGCCTGAAAAAGACTTTCTAACCTCTTTTGTCTTCCGAAAAACAAACACTCTTTTTCACAAACGTCTACCCGCCGGAAGATGTTTTGGGAGAAAAGGTCTTTCTCAAGAAAAACAAACACCTCCATAGTTTTCAACAATTAAAACAAATCATCGGTATCAATTACATTAAATAAATAACAACCAAAATAACCAATTGCCAATCAAAATATATTTTATATATCCTTGCTCAGTCCTCCCTTTTAGGAGATGTTATTTGGTCATTATGATTTTTTGTATTGGAAAACTTCTAGTTATAAAAGAAGTTGGGATCACATTAAGGTCTGTGTTTGACACACAAACCGATTAAATAGATTTTAGCTGAAAGTTCAACTTTTAATTGAAAAACTTATATTTAGTTGATACGCTAGCTTATAGTTTATAAAGTAATATGATTTTGTAAAAACTAGTTGATAAGCTAGAACGTAAATGTCAAATGACCATAATATAATAGTAAGATATATGAGGAAATTAGCATTTTAAAGATATATATGGAAAACTTTTAAGAAGCTCGTCACGAGCTTATCAATAAACTATCTTAAATAATAAACAACATTTTTAATTAGCTTAGAAGCTACTTTATTGATCTAACCAAACAATGCATTGCACGTCAAACACATCCTAAGTGGTGCATGTAACTTGATCATTGTGGCACCTATAAATTTGATATTGGTAATTTTGGATTTTCGTAAATTTTGATTTTGGTAATTTTTTATTTTGATAAAATTTGATTTTGGTTATGTTTATTTGCGGTTGAATTTATTAATTTCTGAATTATTTTAGAAGATTAAAATCATTCAGGTCTCTAAATGCATTGAGTTATTCGAGTCTCTAAATACGTTGAATCATTAAATCATTCAGGTCTCTAAATACGTTGAATCATTCGGTTTCTACCATACATCATTTAAAGTCATAAACCATCAAGAGAACTTGGTTTTGGGTCTTGCTAGAAAGGTTGGAAGAACTATCAAGAGTAGTGCAAAGTTCAATTCCCCTGACTTCGACTGTTAGAAAGAGCAAATTGCATAAAATAACAACCTACTTTAGTTCAATTATCATTCATAGGCAATTTCCATTTTCTACCAAAAATACCAGCCAACATCTGATTTCTTCCATTGCAGGAAATACACCTTAATTTCCGTAGTAATGAAATCTAAAGTATATTGCCATTTTACAGTTAAAAAACAGCAAAGTTTTTCACTATGAAAATATAGTTCAAACCTGAAGTTTGCATTTGCAAAAAGATTCTAAATATCATCACATGCACCAAATACATCCTCAACGCCTTCATAATATGTCATTTTTTCAAAAATGATGCATTTTGAACGGATAATGTAGTTTTTTTTTTTTTTTTTAACATTTCTACCCCAGGGTCATAGAGATTATATTTCACCAATATTATAATATTATCATATTCTCCTTTTTCAAAATGTGTTTCACAGTCACAGGCTCACAACACATCTCCTGTTAGTATCAAAATTCTACTCTTTTCTTCATCAGCAGAAAGATTATCAAGTCTCAAACCTGTAAACACACAAAAAAAATGAAAATTATTATTATTATTATCTACCTAATTACTTTTTTATAACAGCTGGAGACATACCTGAGGCCTTCTATGTACTTCTTCTTTTCACATTATTATTCAAAACAAAAGGTTTCCCTTCAAATAAATCCATAACATAATTCTCCAAGTCGTCAGGTGAATACTTTATGTACTTCCCAGCATGCCTTCCACTCTCTAATTGACTCCCAAATCGCCCCAAAAAAGCGCGGTATGCAGGAAGTACTTTCTCTGATATAGAAATTCTAAGCTCTTCCCTTAACTGATCATCCGGAACCTTCCAAGCTGTCTGTAACCTATAAATATCTTCAAAACACAAATTAAAGTTCTTAAATCTTTCTTTAAGTATCACCTTGTGTGAAGCACTTGAACCCCCACCAATTCCTTCATCTTTTAAATACAACAAAGCCTTGCTCCATGCTGCTCTGAGATACCCTGTGTGCCATTGACGAATCTTTCCACGACTTTTGCGAATCCATTGATCACCCATGAGGGTTCGAAGCTCTGAGTCTTTCACTTTTTGAACAATGTATAGAATGTTATTCATTAGAAATATGTACCTCATTGCACCATCTTCATACAATCTTGACTTTTCTTCGATGTTTGACTCCAAACAAGTGATTAGTAGCTGTAGACGGGTTCCTATAGGAGATATAGTGGCTACACAATCACCATGGTCAACCTGTGAAGAACCAGAATCATCTGGCAAGAGGGAGTTTAATGTATCGCTGTAATCCACTAGTAATTTCATGTAATTCATGACATAACGGGTTATTGGGTGAATGTCACCACCATGTATAGGTTTAGAGGCTTCGGCCTTTACAGCTTTCTCAAATTCCACAAATGTCCCTATGGCTGAAATGCCGAGTACATCCAAAACTCCCTTGGCCTCTCTGCAAACTAATTCTCCAGGTTCATATAAAGCTTCTAAATCTTGTGAAGCATCTAGAAGAACTTCGTACATGTCAAGGATTCGGAAGAGTTTTTCTGAAGATCTTTCTCCAATGGCAACTGCCTCGCCAAAGTTCAACAGCTGCATCACGCATCCTTTTGTTGTTTCAACGAAGCAGAGTTCTTGAATAAGTTCTGATTCGTTGAAGACCTGTTCGCATAGACGTTTTTCCCCAAATAAGAGAACCCTAACTACGACTTTGATAGCTAGGATCCATTTTTTGGCTTTTTCATCCAAAATCTTCCATTCTATTTTCTGTACCTCTTCGATACTGTGCCTTTCCATACCGAGAATCGATAAACACTCATCTAAAACATCACGACGGACGTTACTGTATACCTGGCAACACTCTTTTTCGTAGCCTGATCTAATCATCCGATCAGCGATGTCTTTAAGCTCATCAATTGCTTCAACATGAATCAAATCTACACAAAAATCACCGCCTAAGCTTGCACCTCTCTCGTGACGATAGCTGATCACTTGATCATCCTCTTGAATACTCTCCGATTCGTCTTCAATTTCGCCATCGTTAGACGCAAAGGAGCGTGAAACCGAACGGACGGATGCGTACAACCGATCTACGTCGAGAGGAACAGTATTACGGATCAAGATATGCCGAAATTCGTCCTCGAGCTTTAACATAGCCAACTGAAGCGCGTTCTCAGCTCGATCTATTACCTCATCATCTTCCTCCGATTCGACATTTAGGCCTTCCGTCAACTGTATAATCAGATCAACAGCTGCCAAATACTCGGAAGCCTCTTCAGGACATTCCTCCCACGGCAACGAATTTCTCGAAGAAGGATCACCGGAATCATGTTGAAGAATAATTTTTTCGGCTCGTTCAAATCGAATCTTAGTTTTGCTATCATCTGCACCGCCCTCCATTAAATCACTAATGTTAGATAAACGATTATCAAAGCGAGAAAGGATCAGGATCATATCCTCCGTTGCCTCTGTATTCATGTTTAGACTCTTTACAATTTGCTGAGCTGTTGCTAGAACTCTATCTTGCCCTTCCATTGTCGCTGCCATCGCCGGACTTTATATACGTGTATCTTGTGTCTGTCTGTGTACCTAATTTCCGTTCTATGCCGGATGAAGGTGAAATGTGTGTGTTTTTGAAGATCGATCGGTTTTGCAAGTCATGTTAAGCAATTGACGAATCCATTCCTCTTCCCACCCACTGTGTGCCTTTGCGTTCCGGGATTCTTTTTGCAAATCCTTTTTGGCCGGCCTCAGCGGAGTTACGGTGACTAGTTTATATATTATTTGTAATACATAAATAAATTAATTTATTTTTCAAGTTTGTTGGATTTATGTTTGGAAAGCCAAAAAATTATTTTTATAAAGGTATTTGTACTAATTCTATCAATCTTATGAAATTTTTTAAAAATTTATAAATATATTCTAAATTTGTTATAAAAGTTATTTGCACTAATTGTTTCATCTATGTTAATTATGAAAATTGAAAATTTAGTGACTTAATAAAAAGAACACAGTATCAAAATCGAATATTTTTAAAAACGCAGTGTTTTTAATAATTAATAAATAAGTTTTTTTATTAATTAATTCTATGTTTGGTTCATGGGCTTGCACTTATTAATGGATTTTGAAAACGCTTTGGAAGCCTTATCCATCAATAGAATAACCAAATGAGAGAATTAGTGTCAATATAAAAAAAACAACAATTTCAGAATCTCAATCTCTCTCATAACCCTATTCAAAATTGGCCTCCTCGTACCTATTGATAGAGTTTGGCGCAAGCAACAAAGGGAAGGAAGAAAGCTCCAAGTCTTTGATCATGTTGAGATTCAACAGTCACTTGGATTGACTTGTGTGGATACGACATGATATAATCAACATCGGTTGTGATTTCCTATGCTTCAAGGGCATGAATGCTTACTCATTTATATAGCTTTTTTTATGTTGATAAGTTGTGTCTAATTAGATCCACATTTAGGGGTTAAAAAACTTAAATTTATACTTCTACTGCAAGTATTGTTTTATTTAGAAGTTCTATATTACAACAAACCCCGACAATATTATCAGAGCCACTTTTATACAATTTAATTACATTTGTTGTTGTACCTTGATTGTTGTTTTTATTTTCTTATACAAATTTTGCAGAATAATTTAAAATACAACAGCCGTAAAAATTTGATTTTTGACGGTTTACTAGTTTGCAAACAAAATTATTTAAAAAAAACTTTTGTATTATTAAAATACATGAGAATCGTGCTCTTATAAATTGAATGCATAAATTAGAAGGAGAGGCAACAAAGATATATATAACTTTAGTTATAAAAAGAAACGAAAATGGAATAATTGAACTTTAGGTATGTATTGAGCTAGCAACTCATGCGTAATAGTTTGCCTAAATGACATAATTTGATTAGGATAAAAATTATCAATCGCTTCAAATCGGATCAAACCAAAAATCGGTATTTATTATAATTAGACCCGAGTATGGTATGGTTTGGGTTAATACCATTTTAATTCGGTTTATATGTCTTACGTTATCATACCATATGTTACAAACTCACAACCTCTATCATCGCACATACCTGAACAAAATTGCATTCTCTTGTACGAATTTGATATGGCCTATAATAAAGTTTAACAAAACGTATCAAAATCAAATCCAAAAATTTATTCACTAGACTATCTTGTTTTGAGTTTTGACCATTAACCATCGGCAATAACAATGGTCATGTCTAATTGGCCATAATTACATCTCACATTTGTTCTCATAATTTTTAATCATTAAATATATTTTGTATAAAAATAATATCTTTAATACATAATTTTTTTTTTGAAAGGCAAGCAGATACTTATTATTCACTAACCAAGGAACCAATACAGAAGTACATCGAGCAACATGTCCTGCGAGGTGCAGGAATTAGACAAGGGCAATTTTGTCCAAGGAGAAATTTTACAAACAGACAATTGGTTTTTATTCCTTTTTCTTATTCCTAAATAGGGGTGTAGGACTGTAGGGTCTGTGCGCCAAATGACCCAATTCCAACTCACCTTCTTAAACGTGGAAACATTCTCCATTGAAGCTCTATAAACATGATCTTTGGAGCCGGATTCTTCTTTTCAAACAAGACCAGATTGCGATGATTCTACAGTAAATAAAAGATCGACCATACTACTGCTTTCCATATATCCCTCGATTCTCTCTGCCATATCCTTTTCCCTTTGAAGTCTAATAACTGTTTGACATCATCAAAATTCTCACCGTATCTTTAATACATAATTGATTGAGAAATTTTGTTTAACTTTACGAATAAAAATGAATAAGGAAAAATATGAACATATATTCTATCCAAAAAGTATGGGAGAAAATATGAACATATATTCTATCCAAAATAAATGGCAAATGAAGCTGCGTGTGGTAAATTGAATATTTCTTGGCTTTGCATACGGCTCATGTTTATTTTACTTTATATTCCGGATAAACTAAAGCTATGTTTGACTCATTAGATGAAAAGCTAGTTGGTAACTGATAACTGATAAACTAGCTAATAAACAATGATCTTATGTAAAAACTACCTAACAAGCTAGTTGAAAAATTAAAATAACACAAAAGGTTGTTGGATTAGGTGTCTAAGCCATGACTTTACAACTATATTTATCTTGTTAATTGAAGCAAAGTCCATTTGGGTTGCCCCCATAGCTGGAGGTCAGGATAGAGTTCAGTAGAGTAAAAGGTTGATTTATTAATTGTGTATAAATCAATAGAATTAATTAAATGGTTTATTAATATATTTAAGTGTTAATATATTAATTAGAAACTATAATAATTAATTGAGATTTAATCTAGAATTAATTGGATTTAATTTAGTGATTAAATTAATTAATTAAAAGTGTGAGGACTAGTTTGTATTTATTCAATAGTTGAATAACTGGCAAAGAGAAGTCCAGGGGCCAAAAGTGGCGCCACCCTTGGAGGATTCTCTAGGGTTGGCGAAAACCCTAATTAGGGTTTAGGGATCTGGTCCAAGTGGTCAACAGGCTTGCCCACTTGGAGGCTCCTTAGGGTTTCAGGTGTAACCCTAGGAGGCTATAAAAGGAACCCTCTGGCTCCCCATTATTCACACCAACTTCAACCAAGATTACTCTGCTGGACTGTCTTCTCCATTGCTGTGGGTATGACTTGCATCTAAGGCAGGATACTTTTGCTGCTAGCTTCAAGAACAAGATTCAAAGGTTGGTTCTTCTGATTTGAACTTTAGAAATAATTGTTGGCCTTTAGGTTTTAGTTTATTATCTTCATAGAAGAAAACATAGATCTTTCTAGGGTTGCATGTGAACCATAGGTATTTTGTGTTCATTGTTTGCTAGAAAACCCTTCAGTGGTATCAGAGCGTAGGCTGTTTTCTTGTGTTTGATATAAACTGCATGAACTGTTTGTGCCTAATGTTTTTGTGCGATAATTTGACCCTTAGAAGAGGTTAATTTCGTGGCCTAGGCTAGGGTTTCCTAACCCTAGCCGCCACCCCTTTATTTCCCCTTGATTTGCTTGATTTACTTGCCTTTTATAAGTAGGTTGTTATTTTTGGTAACTGTATCTATTAAATAACTAGAACTCTTATTTTTGGCTTGTAATTTTCGAAATTTTTAGGGCATTAGATAGATAAAATTAATTTGATTAATTTATAATATCTATATTAGATTTAATTAATTTAATTAATTGTTAATTAAAAGACCAATTAAATCAGCTTAAGGAATTAATTTAAATTTTCAAAAATTGTTTAAAAATTTGCGAAAATTATGATTAAATTAATTCTAAAATATTTTAATAAGATTAAAATATATCTTATATATTTATGATTAAAAGTTAATTATTTATATATAAGAAAATTGGTTAGTCTTACCGCTAGTAAGCCTCATTCACAAAACTGTCCTATAAAGAGGGTATAAGGCGACTGACTATAAAATGTTGGTCTAATGGGTATCTACTCTTACCCACCGCTCTCCTGGTCAGTCGAGTGTCGTTAGCCGAACGGGTTTGATAGAACCGCTAAGCCTCTTAAAAGTATAATGCTATAATTGAAAGTACTAGAACCTCAAACAAAACTCAATCTAGTTACTTTAGGATAAAAATGTGAATTGGTGCTAATCAATGGAATTGCACATTGCACTTTGTGGAACGTTGGTGGAGCGTGTGTGGTTTACCGGCACACCAACTGGGGTCCGCAAAGAGTTGCAATGGGTTTCTCGATTTTGTCATTATTAACGGAGCGTGTGTGGTTAACCGGCACGTTAATTAGAGATGACAATTGACTTCGAGAGTACCAAGCGAATTTGCATGGTTATTCACATCCGGTTTGTGATCCTCGGCATCCCAGTCACAAACAGTGGGGCACATCCGAGACTAAACATGCCATTGAACAGTTCAATGTGTCTCAACAGATCTAGGAATTTCATAAGATGAAATTGATAAGTGTATTATCTACCTTAATGACCATTATGTTGTGATTACGGCATCCCTCTTCACACCATAGTTGGGGTATTTTGGGTCCTAGCCTTAATAAATAATATATTGGGTAATTATTTAAAAGGATTAATTAAACTAATAAAATTATGTTTATTGTAGATGTCTGAACCAAGTGTCTATTCTCCTCCCTCTCCTCCTTCACCCATTTCTGAGAGCATCAGAAAGCACCTGCTAAATATGGAAAGGCTGACTGGCCTTAACTGTAAGGAATGGCTTCGTAATTGGAGACGGGTTCTCATCATTGCTGGCAAGCTTCATCTCACCGAGTATCTGATCCCGGTTCCACCAAAACAAGTCATCATAAAGAGCCTTTATGATAAGCATAACTTGTTAGTTGATGAATCCGAAAAGATTCGTGACATCATGCTGTTGACCATTGACCCCGAGTTCCGCAAGGATTTTGAATCCTTGGGGCCATATGAGTTAATGCAATCGGTTGAGGAAAGGTTCCAAAAACCGGTTGAAGAGGAACGAGCTAGGATCTTTAAAAGACTTGCAGAGTGTAAGTTAAAAGAAGGAAGTAGCATCGATTCGCATGTTCTTCAGATTGAAGCGTACATAGGCGAATTGTACAAACTTGGTTATTCCATGAGTCAGGAGTCGAGTGTTAACACTCTACTCGCTTCACTGACTAGTAAGTACGATCTGTTCATTCAGACGTATAGAAAGGAAGACCAGAAAAAGACCTTAATAGAAATGCGTCCACTGTTGACTTTATATGAGTCACTCTTGGATAGGCATAGCTCTAATGGTTCAGCTACTTCTGGATTAAGTCCAGTGGAAAGACACAGCAAGAAACGATCCAGATCGTCTGGATATGTCTTAAGCTGGGAATCCACATAATCGGATACAGTCGCGGAAAGATTGAAAGACGCTCCAAAGTCAAAATCTTTTGAAAGCTCAGGTATATCTAAAAACCTCAAAACTCCTATTCCATAATTCCTTGATGCATAATGTGATAGTCACATTTTGGTTTGTATGCAGGGAATCAGTAGGGTACGGGACATTGGCGCATAGGAGCACATTTGGATTGGATTTCCGGCTCATGCAGTTTTGAAGTTTAGTTAGATATTGAAATATTGTTATTAGCTTTTTGATGCGTAAGACATTGTCTATCATATGGTACATTGTTCAAGGATTTTGTTTTTTAATAAAATTGTCATTTAATTTCTTTTAACATCTGTTGTTTGAAATTATCCTTGAAATGTTGTATGATTCTGTTGAATGCATTATTAATGATAACTTGAATATTGAATGCATCCTAAGTGTTTGGATCTTAGGAATTGTGTCTTTTATGATTGTTAAGATAGATATTACAAGAATCAATTCAACCAAGGGTCCAGTTGGACAGGACCTTGGAATCACTTGACTTAGAGTCACTTGATGAGTTGAGTTCTTAATGTGCTAAGAATTTAATCACCCAAAGATCCAGTTGGACAGGACTTTGGAATCATTTGACTTAGAGTCAGATGATGATTAAGTTCTTTATAAAGCACATGTGGCAAGAAATGAATCACCCAAAGATCCAAAGGATAGGATTTTGGAATCAGTTGACTTAGAGTCAACTGAAGATTGCAAGTCTTGAACAGAATTAACAAAGTCATAAGTTTACATAGAGATGTAAAAAAGATTGAGATTAGAAGCAACGAACACATCAGTTGTTGTGTATTGCTCGAATCTCCGAATAGAACACAATTGTTTGTACTTCACAATATTTGTCAGTCAGTATGACGAATATGACCTCGCTTATCAGAATAAGCAATTGGATTGAATCTTTGAACAGTTCAAGGACTTCAAAGGAAGTAAAAGACCGACAGAACCTGAGTGACAAAATAATCTGGGAAAATGTTTCACAGTTTATTCCCTTCCAAGAACATTAATAGTCATAATGTGTCTTAGGGAAGATGATGGAGCGTTGGTCGAAACAGTTCGATCCTCAATGTATGAGATACATTGTCAATTAGTTTCCGATACATTGAATACTAAACCAGTCAGACCATATTCCAACCACATCCTTCGACTAAGTAGGTTTTGCAGACACTGTCTGAAATGTAAAGCTAGGATTGTCCCACTTATACATTAAAGGTCCAGGGTCTTGTAGTGTTCGTCCGAACCTCATGACTAGCCTGAACCTAATCAGAAATGTCGTTTCACTGGCCATCCCGCTGTACCTGGAAGAGAAAGAGCTCTTTTAGAAAGAACTCATGTTCTAAGGAAACAGTGGGAGTTGGGACAGTCCTGAATGAGTTCAGGATTAGCCAAGTGAAATAACCTTTAGTCATCACTAGGCTTAGAGCAGAAATCAGATTTTTGTTTTAAATTCTGACATTATCTTCTCTTGACCAGTAGTACTGATCACCATCATAAGTAGTTATGATCAGGGTGACATACCGAATAATGGTAAAACACTATAGTTGGTACGGATTTTCAATCCGACTACTTGGAAGCATTGGTGAGCCCGGTTGCTGCCAATTAAGAGAACCTTAGGACGAGATACAGTCTACGTGACAGTTTGATTGATTTTACAACTGGTCTTAAAACCAGTGGGAGTAATCATCAAAAGAAATCAACATGGACAGAAACGTACCTTCAGAACATCTGGTTGAGTGAGACGATTCTCAGAGTCAAGTAATTGACTCCGAGAGAAGCACTCTCAATAGAAGATGAAATCCGAAAGGACACTGCATAATGTAAGTCGTTAGTGGAGCGCGTGTGGATCACCAGCACACTAATGAGGACTCACAAAGAATATGCCAGTATAAAGGTACATGGGCCCGGGATTTCCCCGCGGGCATCTCACAAGAAAGGATATTCAGATTCTCCAAATATGCCAAAGGATTGGATTTTGAAAAGAGGCTGAAAGATATCCATTAAGATGTCAGAAAGGTTTGGATTCTCAAAATGTGCCAAAAGTTCTGGATTTTGTGAATAGTCCATAACCGTGTCAAAGCCAGTGGGAGTATCACTGTTATCCGCATGTGTGTTACATATTGTTTCTAGGAAACGTCTCTTTACATTACAAAGTGTAACGACTTGATGTTAAGAGACAGATCGCTATGAAAGACTTAATAGAGATGCGACATACTCAGGTGGTTGTAAACATCTATGAGATAGATCGAGACTCGGCCAAAATGATCTTGATGAGACTCAAGATGCATTGCCCTAGGAAATAGTTTTCCGTCATTGCAGAGTGTTATGATTTGGCATGAGAGATATAAAAGGTGCAGCATACTCACATAATCCATTGACATATATCAGATAGATGTTGTCATCAGTATAGACCTGGCCATAATAAGCATGATCTTGATAAGATTCAAGATGCATGAGAAAAAGTCTCCGAAAGGATATAGTTATTGAAAATCATGACACAAGGATTATAAGTAATCCTTAGATTCCAAAAGAGTTTGGAATAGGACTAGATCGAATCCAACAAGTTTCTTGGATCGATCAGAAATGTCATGAACATGTCTTGATGACTTAATGCTTAGAGCATAGCGAGTCAGATTCAAGATATGACATGGTTGGGAATACTCAACGGATTTTGTACATACGTGAGAAATCATTGGAAAATGATTGAGGTGAATGTTGATAACAATTTGAAAAGAGTTATCAAATAAGGACTTTATGGTTAAAGAATTTCGTTGGCATTCCGATGGAGCGCGTGTGGCTCACCGGCACATCGTAACACCTCGAAATAGTCTTAGGGTGCAGTCATGTGGACTAAATATCCCGAGAGCCATGGAAGGTGACAGTACATAGAATGGAGTTGTTAGTGAGAATGACAGTATGACCAAAATTGAAATATCATCGGAAGGATATCCGATCAGATAAAGTGTATAAATGTGTAACATTTGAATACATAGAAAGAGTGAAAGGTCAAGTAGACACAGATACATAACACGAATTAAATAGTTTAAAGGGAATCTAGAAACCGATAATAGTTTATGTAAAATCCGACTTGGTGATTACCTCGTGGAGACTTGGTAATTAGGCAATAGTAGCCACCAGTCAGATTTTAAGTTTCAATTTTGCATGTTTCACTTCCCGAATAATTTGATTATTCAAAAGTCCACAGTCGCTCATACTTTTCGGGAGTAAGTATGAATAAAGACTGTCGTGAATTGGTTTGTAGATTGTCTAAGGAGTTAGACATTGCAGTAAGACTGCTACAATGTTCATGAGTACTTAGAAATAGAGATTTGAGTATTGGATAAACCCGCGCTCAACAGATTGCTTCATGGATTACATCACGAGCAATGTTGAGACGATAATATCGTATGATATTGAAGCGGAGACATATGAGTTGAAATTTACGAGTCGGTTGTGCATTGATAATGCGAAACGCATCGGTAACTCGATGTTATAAAACGCATTGTTGTGTACCATTTGATAAGTAAAAGACACAACCATATGAGTCAAAGCTTATTCGTTCCTTGACCCTGATGGGAAACAGATATCTGTAGGCCGCTCGATGATTTTGAAGTTGACTAAAGTGCTGGCCAGCCGGGACTAAATTGATGTGTTCAATTAGAAGTCTGAAAGTCATAAGCAGAATCGGAAATCGGGAAACAGAGTATCGGACAGAGATTGATCTCAATCCATGTCTCGTGTCTGGAAATATCTTGTTGGACGAAGGATCATATGATCACTTATCTTTGGACGGAACTGACTAGGTCAGAGTTCGGCAGCAGTTTCTAGGAAGCTGCTGTTGGAAATCATGGTTCATGTAATTAGTTTCAAAAACAAGAGTTTGCAACGGAAGCATAAAATCATGAACACAAATTCCATTTTAAAGAGGATCATGCTACATGCATGTAGAGATAAGATGATGAACAAACATAGTTTAAGTTCAAGATTATAACCTTTGTTCTTGGGTTTGGTTTGGATGATTTTGATAGCTAGGAATCAAATTAGAATCCCTCTATAGTTGATCCACCACAAGCTTGAACACCCTTGAATGCTAGTTCCACAACTTGCAAGATATGACTCCTTTTCTTATGAAACCAAAAACCAATTTTTTTTTAAGAACTTTAGGAGAGTTTTTGGCTGATTTCTTGAAGCAAGAATGATGTACAAAACCCCCTAAAATCGTCCACTATTATATCACCCAAGAAAGAAAGAAAGGCACATGCAACTAGCTTAAAAGAAAGATCCATTTGATTTCTATAATCAAAAGCTTGAAGACACAAAGCATCTTCAACCACTTTTGAGTAGTTAATGCATTCTTTTCTTTCCATCTTGGCTGAAAATATGGATGTCACATGGAGAGTTAGTGGGTTTTTATTATTTATAAAACTTAGATAATGAAAGCTTATAAATAATACATCTTCTTATTTCTTAAATGGGATAACATTTAACCCATAATCATATATATAAATAAACCATCTAAATATACAATCTTAATTGTATAATTATATATATATATATATATATATATATATATATATATATATATATATATATATGTATATATATATATATATATATATATATATATATATATATATATATATATATATATATAACAATATATATATTTTTTATTTAATTTACCAATTAAATTAAATAAAAGGTTTACTTATAAATCAATTAAATCGTTTAACAATTTAAACAATTTAATTGTTACACTTAATTAATTCATCACATATGAATTATTAATCAACCTTTAATTTTGTAGTTATTATTATTTACCTCAAATAATAATAACCTACAAGATTAAATTGCAAGTTTAGTATCATTTGATGTTAAATCAAATTTAACGTTCTAAATGATCAATTGGTGTCAAACTTGTTGTTGGTGTGACCCTATAGGATCATGTATTATTAGTAATATCATTTTATGATCATCCTTGGGCATATAGAACTAACAATCTCCCACTTGCACAAGGTTGCATCATAGAATGATATCGACAGTGGTAAACATCTAGCAACATTTCACTGCCCCCAATAACACATGACATTGTGCCATTCAACAACATTCAATTCTTCAGAAAACACGAGGCTCTAATTGATGTATAAGGTTATCTATCAATTATCCCTTTGTCACAGACATCTTGTTGAACATGAGACATGGATCTTAATCATTCTCATTTAATGTTCAACTTTCAATCAGGCGCCTTAGATGTCTAACTCTCAACACATAAGAGGAACAAATCCCGTCTTGACTACATACGCCCCTCATATAGTTAGTACTATGCATGAGTATGGCCTTTATGGTTGTCTGTATTTCAAGAACAACAGTAAACAATATCAAAGCATAGTACACTCTACACTTGAGTCCCAAATATGTATCTCAGGTCAAAGGATACAATGATAATACCTTTATTCAAGAATCACTTATGATGATGATCCATGGAGTGATCTTGAAACGGGTCAATTCCAATACTTGTTCACTGACAAGTACCTATGAATTTGGTTGCAACCTTTTGCTACTTTTACCCATAAAAGTCAACCAATCCAATTCATATTAGTCTTACTTCATAATTGCTCCCACAACTATGATCGACTATGGACGTTTAGAATAACTAAATTATTCAAGGATTAAACATGCTAATAAAACACAATAATTATGAATGAAACATCACGTCACATATATTACATAATTCTTGTCGTTTACATAAGTTCATATACATAAAACATTAAACACAAATCAAATCCATTCATTAGAAAAACGGAGTCCTATACCCTTAGCATGACTTTCATGCTTAGTTTGGGGTAAAGGTTTCGTGAATGGGTCTGCCAAATTTTGATCTGTATGAACCTTGTGAATACTTATTTCACCATTCTTAACTTCATGTCTAATGTAGTTATACCTTCGGTGAATGTGTTTGGTTTTTTGATGCAATCTAGGTTCCTTTGCTTGAGCTATAGCACCTAGATTATCACAGAAGATTTCTATAGGGTCCCGAATGGAAGGAACAACCCCTAAATCTTCTATGAACTTTCTCATCCAGACAGCTTCTTGAGCAGCTTCTGAAGCAGCAACATATTCTGATTCTGTAGTGGATTGTGCAATCACTTCTTGTTTGGAACTCTTCCAAGACACGGCTCCTCCATTTAAAATAAAGACATACCCAGATTGAGATTTCGAATCATCCCTATCTGTTTGGAAGCTTGCGTCAGTGTAACCCTTTACCTTTAAGCTTTCTTCCAAACCGCCGTAAACTAAGAACATATCTTTAGTTCTTCTCAAGTACTTAAGAATGTTCTTTACAGCGGTCCAGTGGGCTTCACCTGGGTTCTGTTGATACCTACTAGTCATACTTAAGGCACATGAGACGTCGGGCCTAGTGCATAACATGGCATACATGATGGACCCAATTGCCGAAGCATATGGGACATGTTTCATCCTTTCAAGTTCAGTCCTAGTGTTTGGGCACTGAGACTTGCTTAGGATGGTGCCATGCGGCATTGGCAAGAATCCTCTTTTGGAGTCTTGCATCTTGAACCTTTTCAAGATTTTATCAATATATACACTTTGGCTAAGACCAATAAGTCTCTTAGATCTATCTCTATAGATCTTTATGTCTAATACATAAGCAGCTTCCCCTAGATCCTTCATTGAGAAACAACTCTCAAGGAACGCTTTGACACCTTTTAAGGTTGGGATGTCATTTCCAAATAAAAGTATGTCATCTACATACAATACTAGGATTATGACAATGCTCCCACTAGCTTTCTTGTAAACACAGGAGTCGTCCTCATTTTTGATGAATCCAAAACTCGTAATCTTTTCATCAAAACGGATGTTCCATGTTCGAGACGCTTGCTTTAATCCATAGATAGATCTTTTAAGCTTGCACACTTTGTTTGGATGCTTGGGATCGACAAAACCTTCAGGTTGATCCATATAGACATCTTCCAATAAGTATCCATTAAGGAAAGCGGTCTTGACATCCATTTGCCATATCTCATAATCATAGTATGCGGCTATGGCAAAAAGTATCCTAATCGACTTGATCATTGCCACTGGAGAAAAGGTCTCATCATAGTCAATACCATGAGTCTGTGAGTATCCTTTAGCGACAAGTCTAGCCTTAAAAGTGTGAACATTTCCATCCACGTCGATTTTCTTCTTGAAAACCCATTTGTTCCCAACAGTCTTACAATTGGTGGGAAGATTAACCAAGTTCCAAACTTGATTATCGTGCATGGATTGCATCTCAGTGTTCATGGCCTCAAGCCATTTATCAGATTCAGGATCTGATATTGCACTCTGATAGTTGACGGGTTCATCAGAATCTATCGTATAACATTCCTCTTCCATCAAAAGGTAACCATACCTTTCTGGTTCAATTCGAACCCTACCAGATTTGCGAACACCTTGTGTTACAATTTGTTCCTGATCAACCGTTTGTTCAGGTTCAACAATTTCTTGTTGAATGCTAGATTCAACTTCTTGTGTATCAGGTTGTGGTTCCTGAAGTTCCTCAAGTTCCACAAACCTCCCACTAGCCTCTTCCGTCAGAAACTTGTTTTCTAGGAATTCAGCTTTTCGAGAAATAAATATCTTATTCTCGATGGGATTGTAGAAATAGTATCCAAGACAATCTTTCGGATACCCTACAAAGATACATTTAGTTGAACGGGGTTCTAATTTGTTTGAAGCTTCTTGTCTAACATAAGCTTCACAACCCCATACCTTGAGATAGGATAAAGATGGAACCCTTCCATGCCATATCTCATAAGGCGTTTTATCCACCTTTTTAGTAGGTGCCATATTTAGGAGACGAGCAGCTGTTTGTAAAGCATAACCCCAAAATGATAAAGGTAGAGTACTTCTACTCATCATGGATCGAATCATATCCAATAGTGTTCGGTTCCGCCTCTCAGACACACCATTATGTTGTGGTGTTCCAGGTGGAGTAAGTTGTGAAACAATTCCACAAGTCTTAAGATGATCCATAAAGTTTGTACTTAAGTACTCACCTCCTCTATCAGAACGAAGAACTTTAATTGTTTTGTTGAGTTGATTTTCCACTTCACTTTGAAACGTTTTGAACATTTCAAACGCCTCATGTTTATGTTTAATTAAATAAACATATCCAAAACGACTAAAGTCGTCAGTGAAGGTGATGAAATATCTTTCACCATATCTAGTCATTGGCTTGAAAGGACCACATACATCCGTATGTATGATTCCTAACAAGTCCTTTGCTCTCTCATTGGTTCCGGAGAAAGGAGCTTTAGTCATCTTGCCATGTAAACAAGATTCACATATATCAAATGAGTCATTCTCATTTGCCTTCAAAAGTCCACTCTTTTGAAGTTGGGATATGCGATTCTTGTTTATATGCCCAAGGCGACAATGCCATAGATAGGTTTGACTCAAATCAAATTTGGGTTTCTTGGTGAAAGTGTGGAATAAAGAGCCATTGTTAGTCTTTTCATCAAGGTTTACTTCATAAATTCCATTTAAAGGCCTAGCCTCAAAATAGAATACATTATTTTTGTAAACACAAATATCATCATTATTAAAGGAAAGATCAAATCCACATTGTCTTAATTTAGCAACCGAAATAATATTCCTAGTCAAGCTAGGAACATAATAAACATTCAACAATGTTACACACAAGCCATTAGGTAGTAATAAATTAAAACTTCCAATTGAATCCACCGCAACCCTTGCATTGTTTCCAACCCGAAGTACTACCTCATTTGCCTTCAGTCGCCTACTCCTTTTGAACCCCTGCAACATATTACATATGTGAGTTCCACAACCAGTATCAAATACCCATGTGTTAGGAGATAAATTATAAAGTTCTAGGTCTATCACATAGATACCTGAAGTGCCTTCACCGGCCTTCTTCTTCTTCAACTCCGCAAGATAGGTAGGGCAATTTCTCTTCCAATGCCCAGCTTTGCCACATTCAAAGCATGTGTCTTCTTTGTCAACCTTTGCCTTCTTCTTGGGCGGATGGGAAGGTTGGACAACTTTCTTGCCCTTACCTTTGAAAGCTTTTGCTTTCCCCTTGCCCTTGGAGTTGGTGGGGTGTTCTGGTCTAGTTCTCTTTGTGCCACCTTCCTTGATCATGAGAACTTGAGTGGTTTTCTTAGGCAGATTCTTTTCCGCGGTAATTAGCATCCCATGTAATTCCGGGATAGTCTTGTTGAAACCATTCATGTTAAAATTCATGACAAAAGGATCAAAGGACTTTGTCAAGGAGTTAAGGATCATATCCGTTGCTAGCTCTTCGGGCATCACAACTCCAAGACGTGCCAAATGATCAATGTGACTCTTCATTTTGAGCACATAAGAGCTTACCGACTGCCCATCCTCCATCTTGCAAGCATGGAAAGCCCGAACAGTTTCGAACCTTTCCGTTCTTGCAAGTTGTTGGAACATTTCCTTTAGTTGATGAATCATGTCATAGGCTGAATGATTCTCCAAATCCTTCTGAAGGTCAGGAATCATGGTTGCCAACATGAGGCATGATGCATCGATGGAATCATCCATCTTTTTAAGCCATGCATCGTGTGCGGGCTTAGGAATGGCAGGGGGCTCTTCTGGAAGTGGTTCATTGAGAACATATTCTTTCTTTTCTTGTTTGAGAACAATTCTCACACTACGGTGCCAATCCAAGAAGTTGGTATGGTTAAGTTTTTCTCCTTCAAGGAGAGACCGTAGTGAGGTTTTGTTAGGAGCCGAGTGTGTGTTGTTTGGTGCCATCTACAAAATTTTAACAAGGTTTTATTTAGTAAATTACGATATTAAGTCCTTAATAATTAATACCCTTTCTTGTTTCATAAACTTTAATTAATTAAGGTCTAGAATCCAAGTTGCATCACGAATAAGTGGTTAGGTATCCTTTATCCCGCCTATTCGAATCAACAAGGTAGGTAACGGTTTACCAATTATATCCAAATATAATTTCTAGAGTTATGGGATCCCATTATAACATTTATAAGTTTGGCATGTTTGATCCCATCTATGCCTTGGATTTCTAATGCTTAGGTGACCTTTATCACAAGAGATTTCCAAACGAATCATCCTACTCAAACGGACGTGTAGTTTTGTCAACTATTGATGGTTAGGTGTCCTTTATCCCATCAATATTGCAACACTACTTCTTGTATCACAAGAAGACTCCAAGTGGTTAGGTATCCTTTATCCTACAAGGAAATACAAGTGATACATGAGTGTCTTTAAGAGGGACGGCATAGATTCGTATTTCATAAGGAATTTGAATGTTTTACAATTCTAATTTTGAAAAAACATATGGTATCATGTAGATTGCATGCATCCAATGAACATGGTACCATTAAATCTTATTTTGTGAATTGGTTCCTTAATCATAAAATCTCCATTTTATTGATTCTTTGTTTGTGGTCAAGATTACAATTAATATCCAATATTAAGTTTGAGTTTGATCACATATATTAGAACCAATTTATAATCCTAAATAATTACCATTATTACTTAGGGTTGGAGTTTGTAAGAGTTTATAAAATCTCCATTTTATTTCTTGTTTCAATCATTTTCAAAACTTGACTTAATAGGTTTTAAAACAAAACCCATTTTAATAAAACCAATTTTATCACATCTTATGTTTTAATTGTCAACTTTTGAAAATACAAACTCCTTGATGATTATGTTTAATTATCTAGGTTGTCTAGCATGCAAAAACTTATTTTCATCCACAACATAACATAACAAAACATTCAATCATCACAAGCATGCATGGGTGCATAAACACAAGCCAACTAGTTTGATATTTCATGTGAGCCATACATGAAATATCAAGTCCAAACCTAGGGACAAAAGGGTGACAAAAACTCAACCAAATGATCTTCGATTTGGCTAAAATTTTGCCAAGCTTCTTATATCACCAAATGACACTTGAACCACCATTTCTTGACATCATGGAGTGAGATGTGATTTTTCTTCTGACCCTACAAAACTTGCGAAATCCAGAGGCAGCAGGAAAAAGTTTTGTGGTTTTTTGTTGCATTTTTCAATTCATTCTTGGGTATATTGATGCTAATACTTGTTGAAACTTAATGTATATACTAGATATTAAAGTTACCAACAAGTATATCACCAAATGACCAAGATATGAATTTATAAAACACTTCCAAAACATTTTTGAAATCTGGATAGCAGCTCTTCAGAAAGTGCTGCTGTTGGGTGCAATCTTTTCTTACTTCCTTCTCTTGTTACATTTTGTGAATGAAATAAAATACAACTATTCTAACAATTACAAAATGAATAAAAGAAGTAAATAACTAATTATTATTACAAACCATTTAAATAAATGAATAGATTACAACCATATTGAACACAAACACAAAACATGCATCATATGGTCCTTGGCTTGTTTATGCACCATTTTATCACATAAAATCATAAGAAAATCAACACTTTGTTTTTCTAAGGCAACAATTTATGTAACCAAAAGCATGCATACATAAGATATAGTTGGTTACATAAAATCATAGATTATATATATGCATGTTGCCAAAGAAGCCATGCATGAAACTTTCATTTAAGAAGATGAACATTCATGGCTTCCAAAAACCAAGTTTATCCAAATAAACTTATTATCTAAACATGCAATATAGCCATGGCTCTGATACCAATTGTTGGAAATCATGGTTCATGTAATTAGTTTCAAAAACAAGAGTTTGCAACGGAAGCATAAAATCATGAACACAAATTCCATTTTCAAGAGGATCATGCTACATGCATGTAGAGATAAGATGATGAACAAACATAGTTTAAGTTCAAGATTATAACCTTTGTTCTTGGGTTTGGTTTGGATGATTTTGATAGCTAGGAATCAAATTAGAATCCCTCTATAGTTGATCCACCATAAGCTTGAACACCCTTGAATGCTAGTTCCACAACTTGCAAGATATGACTCCTTTTCTTATGAAACCAAAAAACCAATTTTTTTTTTAAGAACTTAAGGAGAGTTTTTGGCTGATTTCTTGAAGCAAGAATGATGTACAAAACCCCCTAAAATCGTCCACTATTATATCACCCAAGAAAGAAAGAAAGGCACATGCAACTAGCTTAAAAGAAAGATCCATTTGATTTCTATAATCAAAAGCTTGAAGACACAAAGCATCTTCAACCACTTTTGAGTAGTTAATGCATTCTTTTCTTTCCATCTTGGCTGAAAATATGGATGTCACATGGAGAGTTAGTGGGTTTTTATTATTTATAAAACTTAGATAATGAAAGCTTATAAATAATACATCTTCTTATTTCTTAAATGGGATAACATTTAACCCATAATCATATATATAAATAAACCATCTAAATATACAATCTTAATTGTATAATTATATATATATACATATATATATATATATATATATATATATATATATATATATATATATAACAATATATATATATATATTTTATTTAATTTACCAATTAAATTAAATAAAAGGTTTACTTATAAATCAATTAAATCGTTTAACAATTTAAACAATTTAATTGTTACACTTAATTAATTCATCACATATGAATTATTAATCAACCTTTAATTTTGTAGTTATTATTATTTACCTCAAATAATAATAACCAACAAGATTAAATTGCAAGTTTAGTATCATTTGATGTTAAATCAAATTTAACGTTCTAAATGATCAATTGGTGTCAAACTTGTTGTTGGTGTGACCCTATAGGATCATGTATTATTAGTAATATCATTTTATGATCATCCTTGGGCATATAGAACTAACAGCTGCAGGTTGTTTATTAATCAGAAGATAAATTAAAGTCATAGACTTATCCAAGTGGGAGACTGTTGGATTAGGTGTCTAAGCCATGACTTTACAACTATATTTATCTTGTTAATTGAAGCAAAGTCCATTTGGGTTGCCCTCATAGCTGGAGGTCAGGATAGAGTTCAGTAGAGTAAAAGGTTGATTTATTAATTGTGTAATAAATCAATAGAATTAATTAAATGGTTTATTAATATATTTAAGTGTTAATATATTAATTAGAAACTATAATAATTAATTGAGATTTAATCTAGAATTAATTGGATTTAATTTAGTGATTAAATTAATTAATTAAAAGTGTGAGGACTAGTTTGTATTTATTCAATAGTTGAATAACTGGCAAAGAGAAGTCCAGGGGCCAAAAGTGGCGCCACCCTTGGAGGATTCTCTAGGGTTGGCGAAAACCCTAATTAGGGTTTAGGGATCTGGTCCAAGTGGTCAACAGGCTTGCCCACTTGGAGGCTCCTTAGGGTTTCAGGTGTAACCCTAGGAGGCTATAAAAGGAACCCTCTGGCTCCCCAGTATTCACGCCAACTTCAACCAAGATTACTCTGCTGGACTGTCTTCTCCATTGCTGTGGGTATGACTTGCATCTGAGGCAGGATACTTTTGCTGCTAGCTTCAAGAACAAGATTCAAAGGTTGGTTCTTCTGATTTGAACTTTAGAAATAATTGTTGGCCTTTAGGTTTTAGTTTATTATCTTCATAGAAGAAAACATAGATCTTTCTAGGGTTGCATGTGAACCATAGGTATTTTGTGTTCATTGTTTGCTAGAAAACCCTTCAAAGGTATGTAGAAAAATGAGCTTTTTATAACTAATTAATAATATATTTGAGAAAATTGTATATACGTTAAATATGTTTGTTGAAACGCTATTCTAAATAACTGTTTAAAAAGCTATCTTATAAACTATTTTTGGGCTTGCTAAACATGAAAAATGTTGGATGCATTTTATGCACCGTTTTAGACTGTATTTTCTAGTATTTGTCATGAATTTTAGATAAATTCATGCATTTTCATCTATATTTTGGGGACTCTATTACTTCCACAATTATAGTTGTTTTGCAGGAAATTCGAGCGAAGGAGCTCAGAGGAGCGGAGTTAAGGAGCAGAATTAAGAAGATTTGGAGAAAGGAGGCTAGATCCTAGGAGCATTAGGAGCTTTTATCATTTTATGGTGTGAGTTGTTTTTAAAATATTTTCATGTATTCATTTCTCTGTGCTATATGCTATACTATAAGTATATTTGTGCATTCATGAAAGTCTATTTTTAATGATGTATTAAAGATGATGAAATGATGATTTTAAAACCAATATTTGCATCCTACATATGCATTGCATTTAGGATGAGAGTCTGTGAGTGTCACTCATGATATCCATATGAAATTTGGATTAAGATGAAAGATGAAAGATGTGGTGATTAGATCTTTGGATAATTATCACTTTGCACATGTGAGGCTATCCTACCTATGTGTGGGGGTAATGTGGTAGTTCGTAAGCTCCAAGCTACAATGGAAGGTTGTGGTGTTTCCTTCAAACCACCGATGTGAGAATGAACCTGATGAGATGGACTTGGGATATGGGATAGTTGCATATGCATTCATTATACATATGCCTTACCCTTTTTATGATGAAATTATATTTTAATACAAATGACGTTTTATGATGACAATGTTGACCATGTTGATTTTGGGACAAAATTTCCTTAAACTATATCTATGATGTTTTCGGTGTTGTAATGTTGTATTTTAATCAGATGTTGACTACAACGATTTTCAGGGCAATTCTTCCCTCGAAATAGTTTTATGACATATGACTGTTTTAAGATGTTTTTGGGGGTTTGACTCGAGTATGGTGATTAGCATCAGCTACTCCAAATGAGTTGGCCTCGAGTATTTTCACTAGAATTTCCAATGCCTAACTTATTTTAACATGTGCTCGGGTTGATGATTAATGATGACTTATGTAGAGCTTTGATATTTTTAGAAGACCACGAATTGTGTGGTTTTGTTTAAACTATGTAATGACATTTGAATTGTAACCACCTTGCTCATTGAAAACAAACTATTTTTTTTAAATCGGGACGGTATGATTTTCCGCAACCTAAAACTCTGAAATGATTTTGAAATAAATACCCAACTAAATTTTAAAATGGTGGTTAAATGCAACTTAACTGCATTGAGATGTTTTAGGACCAAATTCTCATATGTGATGACTTATAAACTTGGATAATAAATTGTGGGTTTAAAAATGATATTTTTATAATTACTCTTAGCGATGGGTGTTAAGTACAACTTATGTAAAGTTAACTTGATCTGATCACATATCCCAATGTAATATTGTCGACATAACCTTCATAAAAAATTACTCTAAGGTATTTGTCCTTTTGATGATGTAACACCATGTTTTGTGCAAGCTTAAATTCCAATGCGTCTTATTTTCACTTCATTGTTGGTCAATTATTTTTCCCATGTAACTTACTATTCTAAAACATCTCTATACGGTTACCCAACCTTGCTAAATATATCTAATAAGTATTGACATCATGGATTTGTCAAGGAAAAGTGTATCCTATAATCAATGTTGCAAAACTCGCTATTCAGTACCCAACCTTCATAAAATATTTTTAAGGAAATCATATATATGTCAAAAATCACAAGTTGATTGAATTTCATAACATATTTAGTTGAAAAATCAATAAAAAAGATACAAGTTCAAATGTTAAACTATTTCTAAAATCAATATTCATTATTTAATATTAGAATAATCATTTAAACATTAGTCGCTTTTTGTTTCTCTATCAAATTTACATTAAATTTAACAAAACTAAAATTAAACAATGTTTAATAAATAATTAAATATATGATATATGTTAAAATTTTAATTATTTATTTTTTCTAAAAAAGTGAAAATTACAGTGTTTGACCGATTTGACCAAGTTGGACCGATTTTACCAAGTTTGACCCGAGTACAATCGAGTTTGACCAATGTTGACCAATTTCCGAGTTGTTTGGTCGAGTTGGCCTGACTCGCCTTAGTAAGAGGCCGAGTCCGAGTATTCGTCCGAGTTGGCCGAGTTTTACAACACTTTCTATAATAGAAACATTCTAATTTATGAAACTAAGATACGTTCCAATTTAATCTATTTCAAGACATACTAAGGCTTTTGTCTTAATTCCAACATTATATGATATAATAATAACATCATTAATTTTAATAAACCCCATCAATATGTTGTGTTTTACCTTTATTTGGATCCCCATATGCTAATTATTAAATAATAAGATAAATTCTGTAATTAAAAAACATAGAATCCTAAAGGTCAATTTAAGAAACTACCCAATCACTATTAAAGTAATTATCATTAGGTTTGCTCACTTATTTTTATCTCATATTGATTACCCCATGAAGGATTCCCAATATGTTATTCCAAACATACTTACTACATTCAATTCCAAAACCTTCCAAATGTAATTCTCTTAGGAAAACTTTAGAACTCCTCAAATTCTATATTTGACTATGCTCACGCCCAATGTCTGTTTAGCTGCGCTTAGGTCCTTTATCTTGAACTCTCCAGCCAATAGCTTTTTTAGTCTCCTGATCTCCTATATGCCAGACCCCGTCACTAGTATATTATCAACGTGAAGCAAGAGGATGATGTATGAGGACTAGAATTTCTTTTGGTAACAACAGATCACTCTCACTTTTGCTGCAGCCATTCCTCCTCATGAAACTATCAAACTTCAAATGCCACTGTCTTGAAGCTTGCTTCAAACCATACATGTATTTCTTCAACTTATACATCTGATTTTACTTCTCAACAATTTGAAAATCCTCTGATTGTACCATGCAGATATCTTCATCAAGTTTACCATGCAAAGACACTATATTTACACCAAGGTACTCAAGAGATAAATCTTTCAATGCCACACTACTAAGGCCTGTTTGGATTGTGGTCATATTTACAACTGGAGAGAAGATCTCATTGCAATCGATCCCATATTTCTATGGGAACCCTTTCATCACCAATATCATATTATATCTCTTGGTTCCATCAGCTTCGTCATTGATCCTGAATGTCCACATGTTGGACAATACATTCATCTTTGTTGGTAACTTGGCAATATACCAATTCTCGTTCTTATTTAGTAAGCGTAAATCATCTTACACAGCCTTCTTCTACTGTATGAAACCTTTCATCTCATGACTTCCAGATAAGTCTCTGGTTCCTCGTTCTAGGTTAGTAGCAAGTAATTTGCATGCCAACATAGTGTATCGTATCAGACGCCTTATCTTTCGAGTGGATCTTC
Source organism: Cichorium intybus (assembly GCA_023525715.1). Classification (NCBI taxonomy): domain Eukaryota; kingdom Viridiplantae; phylum Streptophyta; class Magnoliopsida; order Asterales; family Asteraceae; genus Cichorium; species Cichorium intybus. Next base: position 6,017,569 of record CM042017.1, on the reverse strand, counting down.
AAAGTATACCATTTGTTGTAGCTTTAATACCTTCAAAATCATCTTCAACGGAATCACTATCTGAGGCATTGCTTCATTCATATTCGCTCCCACTCACTTTGGTGTCACCAGAAGTTCCTACGCTCCTACTACCTTCATATTCTCCGCTAATTTCTGCGGTATCGAAAGGCTTTACAAGGTCTCCATCTGGAATATCAACCCCACTTGCTTTTTGTCTTCGGATTTTCTGCTTCGGTTCGAAGTGTCTGCAAGATCATCTTTATGTAATTAATATTCAATAAAAAATGATTTTTCTATCCCAATCTAAAATAAATCAGAAAAAAAGTTGGTTTGTTATGACACTCAAAACTATTTTGTTGATTAGCTCTTGTAAAGTTGTAATATTCCACACCCATATACAATCGGAACAAAACCCCTTTATGTAACGAAGGGGAATTAACAAATAACAAGTAACAACGCCAAGGTAGGAATAGGATCACCGCTGTAACAGCTGCAGTGCCAAGACGAACTCCTGCTCCTCACCAAGAGATCCTGCACTCAATCGATCGACGCTCACAGAATCAAAAGCAGTAGCGGCAATGGAGGTGGAATTGAAAGGGATGTTAACCGATCTCCAAAATCTTAAGAGTTCATTGTCAGATCCATCTCATCAAGCATCAATTGATCAAGTAACTTCCTCTAAAATTGAATTCGTTGGTTCCTTGAATTGCATGTATTCAGATAAAATGAACAAACCGGTGGGGTTTTCGTGTTAGAAATGTTGCGAATCAAGGGGTTAATATCGATGCTTACAAAGCCCTAAATTTCTTATTAGGATTTCAACCTTTTCATTAATCAACTAACGCATGCACTTTTGGATCGGAATAAAAACTATTGGAAACTAGTAATTGTTCAGTTTCGTTGTTTGTGTGAATTCCATCCAATCCAACGTATATGTTTTTGAAGCTAACCTGATTATCGGACATGCATAATGAAGTTACTAGTAGTTTCATTTGATCAATTCCATGATTTTCGTGTTGGCAGATTCGATTGCGTGTAGAGAATCTCACCAGTCTTTCAATGGCTGGACCAACTCGCCGTTCAAAAGTCAAGGTTTTGTCTATATCCATATCAACTGATACTATTTTCTTTAAACTAAAGTGAATGTTTGTTAGTTTGTTACTAATAATTCAATGTTTCTGTTGATTTGATGTCAGGATATGAGTGCAGAGGTTGTAGATAGCAACCCTTATAGTAGGCTCATGGCACTGCAGCGAATGGGTGTTGTGGACAATTATGAAAGAATACGAGACTATTCAGTTGCCATAGTTGTCTGTACTGAACCCATCTTTTCAGTTTTTTTTTTTTTTATTATTTTTAACTTCATCATTCTTTAGACTAAACTACCCTTCCATTATCACAATACACATAATGCTTACATATTTCAATCTTATTCTTTTTACAGGGTATTGGTGGGGTGGGGAGTGTTGCTGCTGAAATGCTTACAAGATGTGGTATAGGCCGTCTTTTGTTGTATGATTATGATACAGTGGAGTTAGCCAACATGAATAGGCTATTTTTCCGGCCTGAACAGGTGTGATTGTAATAACTTATCATATTTCTGATTATCTTTTTTTAGTAATGTAAAGTACTTTTGTATAAAGTTCTAACGTTGAGTTATATTTATAAGGTTGGTATGACTAAGACTGATGCTGCTGTACAAACTTTATCAGAAATAAATCCGGACGTGGTTCTTGAGGTAATATTTCAATTTTCAACAAAACTAATAAGACCACACCGATCATGTATATTTTTTGATTTCTTTTCAGTTTCTAATTCGTTTACTATTGTCAGAGTTTTACCCTGAATATAACAACAGTTCAAGGTTTTGAAACTTTCCTTGCAAGTCTAAAAAACAAATCTTTTCGCCAAGAGAAAGAAGGCACTGGAGTTGATCTTATTTTGAGCTGTGTAGATAATTATGAAGCAAGAATGGTTGTAAATCAGGTCAGATAATAATTACACTTTTGCCCTCCTTATCCACTCAATTATCTTGCCTTACTTTAAATAGTTAATTCTAACCTAGTTTTGCTTTTACAGGCTTGCAATGAACTTAATCAAACTTGGATGGAATCTGGTAAGTACATGACTTCTGTCTTTTTTTGCTTCATCGTTTTGGAAAACTACCATTTGTGATGCATAAAATACTCATGAGGGTATTTATTTATTTTCAATTTCTGCTTTTTGAGGGATTTTTTTTTTCGGGCAGGTGTGTCCGAGGATGCTGTTTCGGGTCACATACAGTTACTGATACCTGGAGAAACTGCTTGTTTTGCCTGTGCACCTCCATTGGTAAGGATAATGAAATAAAAAATCATCCATCTTTTATTGGATTTATTTTTCTTTAATCTAATATTTACATATAATATAAATTATATAAATGTGATTGTTGTCTTGTTTAGGTTGTGGCATCTGGGGTGGATGAACGTACCCTTAAACGTGAAGGAGTTTGTGCTGCATCTTTGCCTACTACTATGGTCAGCAAAAGTCTTTTAAATCAAGCAAATTTTTAGCTTTTTGTATACTATAGTTATTTAAATATCTCATACTGTGTACATTTTGGTTTTTATGGCTAACATTTCGAATTATTTTATAGGGGGTTGTTGCTGGACTTTTAGTTCAAAACACTCTTAAGTTCTTGTTGAAATTCGGGCAGGTGTCACCCTACTTGGTAAATATCGCACAACTCTTTCTAATTATTTAAAAATAAAAATCATTCTGTTTAAACTAATTGTACGCTTCCTTATATTTATCAGGGATATAATGCTCTAAAAGATTACTTCCCAACAATGTCAATGAAACCAAACCCTCAATGTTCAAATGGACCTTGCCTAGAACGACAAGTAAGTTATTTTAACCGAGTTTTTATTTGACACATTTAATGATTTTTTGAGGTTGTCGGTTATTAATATAGTTGATTATGCAGAAAGAATACATGCTTGTAAAGCCTGCAAGGGATGCAGCTGCTAAAGCAAAAATGGAGGAAGAATTATCAACAATTGAAATCCCAATCCATGCAGAAAATGAATGGAATATAAGGTAACCTACACATATATCATTAAGTAAAAAAGAAACAAACAGGTGATTGCTTTTATTAGTGACAAACATGTTAAAATATTGTTTGTTGTTTTTTCAGTGTTGTTGATGATTGCGAGGTTGATGTTGTTAATGGCCAAAGTTCAGGTTACTAATTATACTGTTAAATGAGTCAGTTTGGGTTGTATTTTTGTATATTTGTTGCTGACAAGTCTATTTGGTAAATTAAAAAACTTTTGTAGATGTACTTCCGGAAGGTCTTACCCGTGAGCTTCCGGATGCTGATGTGTACCAGCAGCCAGCAGTCTCGAAAGAAAGTGTGGACACTGTAGATGATCTTGAAGATCTCAAAAGACAACTCGAGGCGCTTCATGCTGACTAGTTTGCAATTTTAATAGACAAATCGAGTGATAAAACAAGAATTTTGGCGTTTTTTCGAGGGGTAGCTTTGACTTGTTTTAATTTTTATAAACCTAATTCTCTTTTCTTCTCTTTATTTTCTTTCTAAATGGGCGTCTAGTGGGATTTGTAACGTGTCAAAACGAATATATTTTTAATGAGTCGAAACATCTTGAGCATGGACAATTATAAATGACAAACATAGACAAATAGCTATATCGGGGGAATGCATTCAACAATGTAGTAATCTTTTTCTATTTTTCTACCTGGTAACCACCAATTTTGTGTAGGCCCGCTGCTAAATCACTATTTGCTGGGAAAAAGAAATTAGCTTATTATAGTGACTGCATAAAAAATATTAATTTCTTTTATTATTGCCAAATTCTTCTTCTATTTGTGAAATTGTTCATATTATTGTTAAGATAACACAAACTATCAATTTAAGTCTTTTTTTGTAGTGGAGATCTTCAATTTTTTTTTTTTTTTTTTTTTTTTTTTGCAAAAGAAAGTTTCGTGACGCGAAAATGAAGTGATAAAAAACAACTGGAAAATATTTGTAGGAATGAAGAAAAGACTAATAAAAAACAACTGGAATCATTTCACAACAGATAGTTATTTTGAAACGAATTCCAATGCGGAATTGGTAGTGATTTAAGGAAAAATTCTATTTTTGTGATCTTTGGTTTACTTATACGAGTAGTTTTGTCGATCTTCTTAAAATTTTATTGTTATTTCGTATGGCAATATATGAAAGTGTATGACCAACTGTGAGGTGACATGTTGATATTATTATTTCTAATAAATAATATGTAAAATATGTTTATAACAATTTTATATATATATATATATATATATATATATATATATATATATATATATATATATATATATATATATATATATATATATATATATATATATATATATATATATATATATATATATATACTTTATTGAATGAAACAATGGCAAAATCATTTGATCTTTCTGTTTTAAGCTATGCTTATTTGGCATGGTGTTCATAAAACATTAATAGATAGCTAAGAAAATGTAATAGTTATAAATTATAAGCCATTTACAAAATGTGATTCTATACATACATTTCTTACTATACCCATTTCATTTGATTTTTTTTTGTTGTTTTTATTTTTGTCTTTTATCTATTTTGTTTGTTTGTTGTCTTTTTTTTTTTAAATTAATAGTATTTGATTTATTATTATTATTATTATTATTATTATTAGAAAAACAATAACAATGAATATATATTTTATAATTTTTACGTTTTAATAACAATAAACAATAGTTTTTTAAAAGTAATTACGGCAAATCGAACGACATTTATAACTTTATAAAATTATGTCAAATTATACCAAAACGGTTATGTCAAATTTGAACGAATGTCAAATTAATGAATTTAGCTTTTATAATTTTTACGTTTTAGTAACAATAAACAATAGTTTTTTTAAAGTATACTATACAACGAACGACGTTTATAATTTTATAAAATTATGACAAATTATATCAAAACGGTTATGTCAAATTCGAACGAATGTATAAAAATAACAATATACATAATAATATAATGCAAAGTTTGATTCAATATTATGTCTGGGTCGACGGACCAAGAATGACGGTTTCCGGCTAATAATAACATGAATTTCAATTACTTACAAATGGTATAACCCGAACGATTTTATAAAAAATAAATTCTAATTCAACCACTTGATTTATAAACGACTGAATAAATTCGAACAAATAAAAAAGAGGCATTAGATTATCAATAAACAAGAACGGTTATAATTTTATTTTATAAAGCTAATAATAATAAATTTAATTTAATTTAATAATAATAATAATAATAATAATAATAAAGGAAAAGACAATAAAAGACAAAATTGAGATAAAACAAATTAGTTAGTCAAATCAGGAGGTGTATTGATTAAAAAAACTAATAAAATAAAACACTTTTTAATTTGAACCCGAGCCGGACCGAGACCGAGGGAAGACATTCAATGGAACCGAGGACCGACCAAACTATGAGACTTGGTCTTGGGTTCGGGTACGGGTTTGATCAGGTTTGGTCGGGTTTTACCAGAGCATGACCAAGCGTAAAAATTTCAAAGACCTACATTATAATTTTAATGTCTTTTAAACTTTCGGTCGGTTCCGTACCCAAGAACCCAACAATACCGAAAGACCAAGACCAAGAAGGACCAAGACCGAGAAGGACCAAGACCGAATAAATCCACATATACGGACCGAGTACCGACCAAGTAACATGGTTGGTTCCTTATCTCGGGTCCGGTTCCTCGGTTCTTGGGCTTGGGCTTGGGCTCGGTTCCGAAGACCATTTGCACATCCCTAGATGGGTTATTAGAGGGGTACAATATGAACTAGGGGTGGGGGAGGGTAGCTATCGCACAACCCTTTACAAATTACAACCATCATTTACTTGCTGCAATAAAAATAAAAGTCAAACCTTAAAATTAGGGTAAATGCAAACTTTTTCTTTAAGAAACACTAAGTAATTTCTTTAACGACAATAAATAAAACTGTATAAAAATCTAGCAATCAACTAGTAAACTAGTACATAATTCACTACAAACGTAGAAACCATAAAAGGAACACCACAAAAAACTACCCTAAGAAAAAGCCAAAAGCATAGCAGAAAAACAGAATACACAACAAAGACCCGTATTAGATCGGATAGAGAGAGATAGGGTGCCACCAAAGTATCCAAACCAGGCCTGCAGTTTATCCAAACATAACCATGATTTTGAGTAATGTCATAGGTCGTGTGATCGGGGAAGTTGTGGGCTACATGATGACGACTCGAGAGCATGAGAGGCACACCAGCAATCACAAAAGTCATCAATCGTAGGAGCAACAATCACAAAAAGTCTCAATCCACCATTAATGTTGTGAGGCAAAGTCGAACTAGTAATCAAGATCCTCACACATGGAGTAAAGGAGGAGGATCCAACTGACAGGTGGCAGCACCCCCATGTGAATAGGGAGAGTGAATTGACAGAAATTTAAAAGCCAATAGCCCTCACACCAGTTGAGTAGTAGGAGGGACAGTCTGTCAAATTGAAGCACCCCATATGAATGGGGGATGATGGTTTAAGAAAAACCAACGAACAAAACCATAACCCTCACGCCACATTGAATATGAGGAGAACCAATCTACTTGATATACAACACCTCACATGATAGAGAGGGGTATGATGGTATAACAAGTGTCAAATATCAAAACCTTGGCCCTCACACCAATTTGAATAGGATGAGAACTAGTCTGCCTGATATGCAGCACCCTACATGAGAGAGTAGAGGAGGGTGGAACAGGAGACCAATGCTTAAAGCCATAACACTCGCACCATATGAATATAAGGAGTACCAGCCTACCTAAAATGCAGCACCCTAAATGAATGGGTGAGAGGCAGAATGGAATAGAAGACTAATGGTCAAAGCCATAATACTCACACCATATGAATATAAACAGTACCCGCCAACCTAAAATGCAGCACCCCAAATGAATGGGGGAGGAAATAGTAAAATAAATGAATGAGGGAGGAAATAGTAAAAGAAATGAATGCCAATAATCATGACCCTCACTCCATTAGAATAGGAGGAGGAGTAATCTGCCAATATGCATCGCCCCACATGAATAGGGGAAAATACCCAAGTGTATGATTCCAACATTCTGGGTATCGAATCCTAGCAAAATGTTGCTACGCCATAAGATGAAGTATTCCACGCAATGTGCCAATGCGTACAGTCTCCAACATGTAAACACCGCAAAAGGGTGACAGGATCCTTTGTCTCCATTCTAAAGACCCTTTTGAGGCTCTATGTTTAATCCATAAGAAGCTAGATGTCCGAATGTCGTCGAAGATTGAAGCAGTAGATATGCGTTGGTTTTTAAAGATTGCAGAGTTTCGTGCCTTCCAAATTGACCACATCGCCATGTAGACGATGACATTGACCATTTTTTATTCCAAGCAAGATCTTTTAAATAGCTGTCCACATCAGATTAACTGGTCTATAGAATTTGGAGAAAAATCGTAAAAGCGAATCTGTGTTTAACTTTATTCCAAACCTCAAGCATGACCGGGCAGTGAAGGAAGATGTAAGTACAATCCTCGTTGGCAGAACTGCATGCAAGAAAAATGCTCGAGATATTGGAGACACTTCTATGAGCGAGCGCAACAATAGTAGGGATCTTGTCTAGACATGCCCTCCAAACAAAGCAATTGACTTTAATATGAATCTAATTATTTTACAGGAATGGGTCACTAGAAATGTTGCAATAATTGGAATCAACGATCTTTCTGAGTGACTGGACCGATAATACAATAGAATTGTCCTTAAACCAAACAGCTTTGTCTGAGCCAGGAGAGAGCTTAAACCCATTTAAAGTTATGTAGAGGGCATTGAGTTCTGAGGTCTCTATGAGTTGGAGAGGCATTTTCCAAGACCAATTCTAATCAGACAGGTCAGCGCAATCAGAAACTAAATGGTTGATCAGTCGAGATCTGCCTTCGCAATTGAGAAGAAAGATGGGAATTTGGAAAATATTGGAGCATCTCCAATCCTAAAGTCTATCCATAATTTTGTGTTTGCGCCGTTAGCGATAATAGACCGGAAGAGATTTTGGAGGTTCAAATCAAGAGCAGAAAGATCTCCGTGTTTGCGTCGTTAGCGATAATAGGCCGTTAGCGATATATAACGGTTCATATCGGTTAACCCATTATTATTGTTTTTTCAAAAAAAATTATTTTTTATTTTCTATTATACTCGGTTTTTAGCTTTTGTATTTTTAATTTTTACTTTTTTATATGCTACAGTACTCGATTTTGAATTTTTCTTTTTTTGTTTTTTTTTCATTTTTTATATATTTTTAATGACACATATATATATATATATATATATATATATATATATATATATATATATATATATATATATATATATATATATATATATATATATATATATATATATATATATATATATATATTTGGGTTCAATAAGGGACTAAAATTATCCATGGTACCAAGAGACTAGTCTCCATCACGAAATCAAAATCATCAACGGCTAAAAAATAGGTTGTAAAATTTTTACATCGACGCACATGTAGATGATTATAACCAAAAACCCACTTCATTTTTTTTCGTTTTTTTAATTTTTCGACATAATTTTTTTTCAAAAGTAAAAACCGAAAATACCAAAATTCATAATTTTTTGTCCTCTATAAATAGACATCCATATTAATATAGAAAAATATATTTTTTCATTTGTACAGCTCGTTTGGATTCATAATGTGAATATGAACTGTAACAATTTAGGGCGTGTTTGGAAAAACTAGCTGGAAGCTGCTAGCTGTAACACCCGACTTATTAACAAAACACCCCAAAAATTTTTAATTTTACAAACCAAATATTTTACAATAAAAACCATAAGTAGGGGGTATTAGTTAACAAAATACGAGTACAAGTGTATCACGAAGTACAATACATAAATATTATACATTCTTCAAGCCGGGTCGTTACTTCAAATACTAAGTCCTCAGTCACGGACTTTGTCTTTTCCCTTAGCAGGGTCACGCTCACCTGCAGGGACATATCAAACAACTGTGAGCTATAAAGCCCAATGAGTAATCAAGCAAACAAATAAACATATACAAGAGAATAATAACAATTAAACTCTTAAACAATTTCTGTCCCAAAATCATGGTCATCACTGACCGCACCGTGATCATAGCCATAAAGGCCGCACCGAATATCCTAGCCCGAAGGCCGCACTAAAATCATATCCCGAAGGCCGCATCGGAGACATAGCCCGAAGGCCGCACCGGAGTCATAGCCAACAAGGCCGCATCGGAGACATAGCCAACAAGGCCGCACCGGAGTCATAGCCAACAAGGCCGTACCATTTAATATCAAAAATAGTAATCTTAGCCAACAAGGCTGCACTAATATATCATACTAGATATAATCAAGATTACTCACCTTGTTGCTTGCTACCACTAGCTTTCGTCGTTTCTTGACTTGTAATGTATTCCGTAAGATTTTGTCCCGTCCCTATAAATCAATTCATTTTCAAAATGATTATAGGTTAATACCCATTTCAATTAACTCTAATACACTAGAGTTCAATACAATATCGGTATAAACAATACCTAGTTAATAAACTTTCTGTTTACTAACTTTATATGAATTTTACTATTCACCGAGGCATTCGGATCGGTCTACAGTGCACCCGAGGGGTCGGAAACTCAATTTAATATTTTTCTAGGTCTTTCCTAACCATCATGGACTTATGGTTCAAGTTTGAGGTAAATCGGACAAGCCTAGCAAAATTTGGCGTTTTTGGACCCCCTGTCAACAAGCACGACTCGTGCTCATTTTTGGCTTAGGGAAGCACGACTCGTGCAACCCATAATAGCATTGTTCTTTGATTTCCAGGTACGCACGACTCGTGCAACTTGTGCACTAAAAACGCACGACTCGTGCATAACCTGGGCAGCTCCTGATCAGTCGCGATTTTCTACTGTAGCACGCAGTTTCATCATATTAAGTGCTTATTGTTGTTCTTAATCACTTGGGGTTCATTCCCAGGTCAAAACCCTCCATAAAAACAAGGTTTTTAACCATTGAAACCAACTCAATTCATCACAATGAAGAATTAGGGTTCATATTTCCAAAAACCCCAAAACTTCAACTTGATCAAATCCAATGGTTTCACTTGTTATATACTCATCTAATGATCATATTAGAACTCAGAAATCATGAATAAACCCCATGAAATTTACTGAAATTTCGAATTTCAGTTTGGACTCAAAAATCCATCAAGAACAAACTAGTCAAAAACATGAAATATTTACTTTCTATGCCTCAAATTCTTCAATACCAAGCCTAGACTCGAAATCCAAGCTTAAATCTTCCAGAAATCTTGAACCCGTACAAAGCAAGCTCTCTCCCGTAAGCTCAAAATTCTGCACACATTGGAAGAAGCTTCCAAGCTTTTATACTTCCAGAATTTACATTTTAGTCCCTAGAGTTGCATACTTAGGACTTTTGCCACAATCCATACAATTTATGACCAAGTAAGATTTTTATAACATTTTAAGTCCACAACTCAAAATATTATTACAAGGTAAACCCTTTTTTGTCCAAAAGACCAAATTACCCTTTTTATTATAATTACATAATAAAATACATTTCGGCGTTACAAATTCTCCCCTCCTTTAAGAGATTTCGTCCCCGAAATCATACAAAAAGTTGAGGGTATTTCTCTCGCATTTCACTTTCGGTCTCCCACGTCATGTCGGAACCTTTGTGATGACGCCAAAGCACTTTCACCATGCTGATCTTCTTATTTCGCAGCTGCCTTATCTTGCGGTCCAGCACCCGCTCGGGTTGTTCCGGGTATCTTAGCTTTTCATCCACCTCAATTTCAGCAAGGGGTATATGTTGAGACTTATCAAACAACGTTTTCCTCAAATGGGACACATGGAATACATCATGTATACCATGAAGTTCGTCAGGTAACTCCAATCTATACGCCACGGCTCCAACTCTTTGGGATATACGGAAAGGTCCGATGAAACGAGGACTCAACTTCCCTTTCTTCCCAAAACGAATTAAGCCTTTCCAAGGTGATACTTTGAGCATTACCATATCTCCTACTTGGAACTTTATTGGTTTCACCCGTTTGTCTGCATACTGTTTCTGTCGATTCTGAGCTACCTTTAAATTTTCTCGTATCAATTTGATCTTTTCTTCTGTTTGTGCTACAATTTCGGGTCCAGCCAACGACTTTTCTCCAACTTCAGTCCAGCAGGTCGGAGTACGGCACGGTGCTCCATACAAGGCTTCATACGGGGAAATCTGAATGCTGGAATGATAGCTGTTATTGTACGCAAATTCCACTAAAGGTAAATGATCTTCCCAGCTTCCACCGAAGTCGATGACACAAGTCCTCAACATATCTTCCAAAGTTTGGATCGTTCTTTCACTCTGACCATCTGTCTGTGGATGATATGCGGTACTCATAAGTACTTTTGTACCCAATTGCTCCTGAAGACTCTGCCAAAAATGGGAAGTAAATCTGCTGTCTCTGTCCGACACGATCGATGTTGGTAATCCATACCGACAAATTACCTCATCAATGTAAATTTTTGCCAATTGATCTACTCGGTACTTTTCCTTATATGGTATAAATTGTGCCGATTTGGTCAATCGATCCACAATCACCCATATAGAATCATAACCTCGCGGCGTCCGCGGCAACTTTGTCACGAAATCCATGGTAATATGGTCCCATTTCTTCTCTGGAATCGGCAATGGCTGTATTGCTCCATACGGTTTCTGATGGTTTGACTTAACTTGCAAACAAGTCAAACATCTTTCCACATATCTTCCAATGTCCCTTTTCATTCCAGGCCACCAATACATCGGTTTTAACGTCCGATACATCTTGGTACTGCCCGGATGAACTGCATATCGGCTATAATGGCTATCTTCTAGAAGTAAATTCCGCGCTTCTCCTTGTTTTGGGACCCACACACGTCCTCTGAATGTCTTCAATTTCTGAGCATTTTCTTCCAGATGCTTCAAGTATCCAACCATTCTTTCACTTTTTACATTCTCCGGCTTACACGCTTCCTCTTGTGCCAAACGAATTAATCCTGGTAACCGGCTCACTACACCCATACATGCGGATGTAACTTTCAGAGGAGCTTCTTTTCGGCTTAAAGCATCTGCCACCACATTCGCCTTACCAGGGTGGTACTGAATTTCACAGTCAAAGTCTTTCAACAGGTCCATCCACCTTTGCTGTCTCATGCTGAGCTCTTTCTGGTCAAAAAGATACTTCAGGCTCTTATGATCAGTGTAAATAACAAACTTTACACCATATAAATAATGTCTCCACAACTTCAACGCTAGAACCACCACAGCTAATTCCAAATCATGAACTGGATACTTCTTTTCAGCATCTTTTAATTGGCGGGACGCATATGCTATGACTCGACCTTTTTGCATTAAAACACACCCAAGGCCGATTCTTGAAGCATCGCTGTAGATTACATACTCTTCTCCGCTTTGTGGTAGTACTAACACCGGTGCTTCACATAAAGCTTGTTTCAGTTTCTGGAATGCTTCTTGCTGCTCTTTAGCCCAAGTAAAATTTTCACCTTTCTTAGTCAACTTGGTCAACGGGACAGCTATCGAGGAGAAGTTCTCGACAAATCTTCTGTAATAGCCTGCCAAACCAAGAAAACTTCTTACTTCAGTGGGACTTCTAGGCGGTTCCCATTTCATCACGGCTTCAATCTTTGCTGGATCTACTTTCACCCCTTCAGCATTGATTACATGGCCAAGGAATTGGACTTCTCTTAACCTGAATTCACACTTGGAGAATTTAGCATACAACTTTTCTCGGCGAAGCAACTCCAATACTTGTCGCAGGTGCACTTCAATTTCGGTTTGACTTCTTGAATACACCAAGATGTCATCTATAAACACTATCACCGAGGTATCAAGGAACGGTCGGCACACCCGGTTCATAAGATCCATGAATACGGCTGGAGCATTGGTTAACCCAAAAGGCATCACCAAAAACTCATAATGACCGTATCTCGTTCGGAAAGCTGTCTTCGGAATGTCTGACTCCCTTATCTTCAACTGGTGGTATCCTGACCTCAGATCAATCTTGGAAAAGTAGGACGCGCCTTGTAGCTGGTCAAACAAGTCATCTATTCTGGGTAGCGGGTACTTGTTCTTCACCGTGATCTTGTTTAGCTCCCGATAGTCAATGCACATGCGCATTGACCCATCTTTCTTCTTGACAAACAAAATGGGGGCTCCCCAAGGCGATGTACTCGGTCTGATAAAACCCCTATCTAACAATTCTTCCAGTTGCTTCTGTTGTTCCACCATCTCTGAAGGTGCTAAACGGTATGGAGCTCGAGCAACAGGAGCAGCTCCCGGAATTAGTTCAATCGTGAACTCCACCTGTCGATCTGGTGGCAACCCTGGAAGTTCATCTGGAAACACATTCACCACATTCACATTTGCTACTCCCACTTTAATCGGTTGAGCCACCGATACATAAGCTAGATAGGACATCCCTCCTTTACTGACACAGCTTCGGGCTTGAGCAAAGGAGATAACTGGCATTCGTAACCGAGGTCGTTCACCTTGAATTTTCATCCATTCCCCTTCCGGTGATAACACTGTAATACTTTTATTTCTGCAATCCACGTTAGCATAATTGGTTGCTAACCAATCCATCCCCACAATTACACCAAAATCGTTGGTAGTCATCGGCTTCAAATCTATAGGGAAAACGGTCCCGTAGATTTTAAGCTGACAACCTTCCATATGTTCAGAAACCCAGACATATCGGCCGTCTGCTATAGCTACTTCTAAGCTTTCATCCATCGGGGTTAAAGGTACATTTAGGCGAGGCAATAAAGATTCCGATACAAAACAGTGAGTGGCTCCCGGATAAAAAATAACATATACAGGTATGGTATTGAGAGTGAAAATACCTGTTACCACATCCGTCTTCTCACGGGCTTCTTCCACAGTCATCTGGAAAGCTCGCGAGGCTATCGGTCGTCCCCTGTTCTTCGGCTCTTCTTTCTTCCCGCCCTGTTCAATCCTGGGTCTATCACTGATCGCTACAGACTTCAACTCGGGACAGTTCAGGCGAAGATGATCCGTAGCTCCACACTGAAAACACCTACGTTCCGCCCGACAGTTGTAAACATCATGCCCCGGTTTTCCACAATTTCGACAACTTGTGGATGTAGTGTTGACCCGGCAACTCCCGGAGTGCCATTTTCGACATTTTTCACACCATTTTCTATCATCTCTTTGACTTTTTTCCTTAGACCCGGATTGCTGTGACTTTTTCTGAGGCGTCCAAACTTGGTTTTCCGCCTTTCGTTTCGTTTCTATAACTTTCTTTTCATCTTCCTGCCGCTTCAATTCTGTTTCTCTTTCTGTGGCGCGATCCACCACTTGTCGGAAGGTAGTTAATTTCAACGGTTGCACAATTTCTCTAATTCGGGTTGTCAACCCCCGAACATACTTGTCGATCTTTCTCTTTTCGGTGTAGATATGGTGTTCCGCAAACCGAGCTTTCTCCAGAAAGCTAAGAGTATATTCCTGAACAGATTTGGAACCCTGTTCCAGATGCAGGAATTCATCCTCCAGCTTCTGAATAGCAACTTCCGAGCAGTATTCTTCATTAAACTTTGTCTTGAATTGCTCCCAAGGTATCGATTGGGATGAATCAAGATCCAGGGATTTATAGTAGGTTTGCCACCAATGTAGTGCGCCACTTGTAAGTTGGTTCGTGGCAAATTCCACTTTATCATCATCCGCACACTTGCTTACTCGGAACACCTTTTCCATATGCATGATCCATTCCATAGCTTTGACTGGATCATCTGTCCCCGAGAATTCCTTTGGTTTACAACCAAGGAACGATTTATACGTACACCCAACTTTCTTTATCGAGGCTTCCCCGCCTTGCGTTTCTTTTGCTGCCCGGGCACGACTTTCTCCCTGGCTTTCATTTTCTAGCTGCCCGTCATGAACACTTTTTGCAGCCTCTTCAGTAGGATTTGGGTTTGCACTCGGGTTTGGATTACCGCCCAGGTTGGAGTTATTTATTATCGCAGGCATCATCTGCCTAACCACTTCTTCCACAATAGTTCATATATCAGGTGGATTTTGTCCCACCGGTTCCCTCGCTGGTGCTCTTCGCCCAACAGAGCCGCATGACCTAGCTGGTCCACTTCTTGCAGTTCCACGCGAATTAGCACCAGTAGGATTGCTTCGTGTATTTCTCATACTTCAAAATTTCAGCAAACCATTAGATTACATATATAGTAACAACCTATATATATTTAACAGTCCATTTATCTGTGTTTCTCTCAAGGTTTAAGTCCAGGGATCTAATCTAAGACACCTAGTTCACTTAAACCACGGCTCTGATACCAACTTGTAACACCCGACTTATTAACAAAACACCCCAAAATTTTTTCATTTTACAAACCAAATATTTTACAATAAAAACCATAAGTAGGGGGTATTAGTTAACAAAATACGAGTACAAGTGTATCACGAAGTACAATACATAAATATTATACATTCTTCAAGCCGGGTCGTTACTTCAAATACTAAGTCCTCAGTCACGGACTTTGTCTTTTCCCTTAGCAGGGTCACGCTCACCTGCAGGGACATATCAAACAACTGTGAGCTATAAAGCCCAATGAGTAATCAAGCAAACAAATAAACATATACAAGAGAATAATAACAATTAAACTCTTAAACAATTTCTGTCCCAAAATCATGGTCATCACTGACCGCACCGTGATCATAGCCATAAAGGCCGCACCGAATATCCTAGCCCGAAGGCCGCACTAAAATCATAGCCCGAAGGCCGCATCGGAGACATAGCCCGAAGGCCGCACCGGAGTCATAGCCAACAAGGCCGCATCGGAGACATAGCCAACAAGGCCGCACCGGAGTCATAGCCAACAAGGCCGTACCATTTAATATCAAAAATAGTAATCTTAGCCAACAAGGCTGCACTAATATATCATACTAGATATAATCAAGATTACTCACCTTGTTGCTTGCTACCACTAGCTTTCGTCGTTTCTTGACTTGTAATGTATTCCGTAAGATTTTGTCCCGTCCCTATAAATCAATTCATTTTCAAAATGATTATAGGTTAATACCCATTTCAATTAACTCTAATACACTAGAGTTCAATACAATATCGGTATAAACAATACCTAGTTAATAAACTTTCTGTTTACTAACTTTATATGAATTTTACTATTCACCGAGGCATTCGGATCGGTCTACAGTGCACCCGAGGGGTCGGAAACTCAATTTAATATTTTTCTAGGTCTTTCCTAACCATCATGGACTTATGGTTCAAGTTTGAGGTAAATCGGACAAGCCTAGCAAAATTTGGCGTTTTTGGACCCCCTGTCAACAAGCACGACTCGTGCTCATTTTTGGCTTAGGGAAGCACGACTCGTGCAACCCATAATAGCATTGTTCTTTGATTTCCAGGTACGCACGACTCGTGCAACTTGTGCACTAAAAACGCACGACTCGTGCATAACCTGGGCAGCTCCTGATCAGTCGCGATTTTCTACTGTAGCACGCAGTTTCATCATATTAAGTGCTTATTGTTGTTCTTAATCACTTGGGGTTCATTCCCAGGTCAAAACCCTCCATAAAAACAAGGTTTTTAACCATTGAAACCAACTCAATTCATCACAATGAAGAATTAGGGTTCATATTTCCAAAAACCCCAAAACTTCAACTTGATCAAATCCAATGGTTTCACTTGTTATATACTCATCTAATGATCATATTAGAACTCAGAAATCATGAATAAACCCCATGAAATTTACTGAAATTTCGAATTTCAGTTTGGACTCAAAAATCCATCAAGAACAAACTAGTCAAAAACATGAAATACTTACTTTCTATGCCTCAAATTCTTCAATACCAAGCCTAGACTCGAAATCCAAGCTTAAATCTTCCAGAAATCTTGAACCCGTACAAAGCAAGCTCTCTCCCGTAAGCTCAAAATTCTGCACACATTGGAAGAAGCTTCCAAGCTTTTATACTTCCAGAATTTACATTTTAGTCCCTAGAGTTGCATACTTAGGACTTTTGCCACAATCCATACAATTTATGACCAAGTAAGATTTTTATAACATTTTAAGTCCACAACTCAAAATATTATTACAAGGTAAATCCTTTTTTGTCCAAAAGACCAAATTACCCTTTTTATTATAATTACATAATAAAATACATTTCGGCGTTACACTAGCTGATAGCGGGAAGCTGGTAGCGGGTAGCGGGTAACTGGTAGCTGGAAGCTGTGACTTTTAGTTTATAAATGACTGTTCGGCAAAAGTAACTGGAAGCTTTTAAAATATGTAAAATTACATAAAAGGACATCTGCGTAATTATTGGTTATAGTTTTAAGGGTATTCTAGTAATTAATGATATAATTTTTAGAGCTTTTTGTTAAACGCTACTTCAACTAGTTTTTAAAATAGTAGCGTTTAGTTTAAAATAAAAGCTTCAAGCTCGTGTCGCCGAACGAAGCTTTTGGTTTTTATTAGAGCTATTTCCTAAACGCTATAAGCTAGAAGCTCTCAAACGCTCCCAAAAGCTCCGTGCCAAACACGCACTTAATATGAGTAGTTATTTTACTTTTAAAACTTTTACTACTTAAAAAATATAACTATTTATAAGTAATGTACTTGATTCACAAGTGGATTTACTCATATTTACACGAAAATTTATTCATATTCATATGTCAATATCTTATAGTATTGATAATTTACTTAGAAGTTTTTACTACTTCAACATTTTAATCATTTATAATGAACTTACTCTAATTCACAATTGAATTTACTTACATTCACACAACAATTTACTCAGATTCACATATCAATATCATATGGTATTTTAAATATACTTTGAAATCTGAGTATGATTTATTTATTTAGAATTTTTTAACACTTCAATATTTTAAGCATTTATAATGAATTTACTATGATTTATAAGTTAATTCTATTCACATTCACACAAAAATTTATTCAGATTCGTATGGCAATATCATTTGCCATTTGTAAATGCTAACAGTGAATAACAGTTCAGATTCACATGTGAATCTCAACTAGCGAAAAATTTCAAAAAAAATCATTTTTGTATATCAATATGGATGTCTAATTATAGATGACAAAAAATTATAAATTTCTATACATTCAGTTTTTTTTTCGATAAAAAATAAGCCTAAAAATTAAAAAAACGAAAAAACGAAGTAAATTTTTTTATCATCCGATAGATGCATGTCTACCGTAAGATATATAATCGTGTCGGTCTTAAGACCGCACTCAATAACGGAATAATTTGCTTTCGAACTTAAAAGTAATCATTACGTTTCAAAATTTGAAAAAGTTGATGTACTTACAGGCTCTCATATCTATTCACAGACATAGTGGATTTTTGTTTTAGACTTTAATTAAAAGAATTATAAACATCCAGCTTTTTTTATGCGCCACTTATAGTTTCATTTGTAATTTTCGTTATAATTATTATTTTTTTCTATATATCGAATTGTTTGCCAAATCTTGATAAGTAATATATAATATATTATTAATTTTACTTTATTCTACATGGACTATTTTACAAAATAAATTTGTAATTTTTTTATTTTTCTATGCGTCATTTAGAGATTTTTGTACAAATAATAAGGTAGCAAACTTTGATTTCTTTATTGATTAATATTTTAGAAAACAAAAACATGAACACAATTTCTACAATTTCTAAAAAGTTGATACGATTTATTTAATTTTCTATTTCAAGAAACAAAGAGTCCATTTTACTATATTCGTTTGTTGTAACATTTTTTTTCGAATACCTTTATTATGTATGTAATTAGTTATTAATAAATATAAAAAATTAATTGATATTAACCTGTTTAAATTATGAATTTCATAATATGTACTCGTGTATGTCACATGTCCACGTAATATGAAATTCATATTATATGAATTTCATAAGAGAGAGCGCTGGCGACGACAACGGTGACGTTGGTGTTGTTGGTGGTAGAGTTGGTTGAGGTAGTGTTGGTGGTGGAAATGGTATCAGCGATGGTGGTGGTTGGTGGCGAAGGTGGTGGTGATGGCAGTGGCGGCGACGACAATGGTGGTGGTGACAGTGGTATTGGTAGTGGTGATGAAGGTGGTGCAACTGGTGGGAGAAATAACAATTATATATGAATCATGATACATCAAACCCGTCGTTAAAAAGTCAACACTCCGACAATGTTGGAGCATTAGAACAACATGAAAACAAATAGCCGGCAGAGATCAAATGTGCCACGGATCGCTACCGATGACAATTGCGACACCGGGTATAACCATGTTGTAACGCCCCAACTTTTTCAAACCATTTATATTACATAAAAACAAGTTTTACAAATACGGTTCAACAAAAACCATTGTACTTGTTTAAATACAACAAAAGGGGCGTTACAATTACATATCATACAACCATAAGTTTAAGGGAAATGGATTCAATCAAATACCAATACATGGAAGTTGTATCCAGCTCCACTCCTTAGCACCCTAGGGCTTATTTCGCAACTCCAAACTATCTTACAAACTTGTACCTGAACCTGGAATACATGGCATTAAAATAAAATACGTAAGACAAATTGTCTCGTGAGTTACATGAGTTTTGGACTCAAACATTTAATCTCCTTTTATAAAACTTTATAAAGTAAACATTCGCTGAAATTTTATAGTATTAATATACTATAACTTTTTATCTTTCAAAATCATTTTATATCTTTCAAAACTAGCTTATGTCTTACTTTCTTTGACTGGTTTTATAAACTTGCTGGATTTTTATACTTAGGGCTTTAATCACTATGTGTGATACCCCAAGTCTCTACAGCTAGAAAGAACGGATCAATTCTTACTGTAGAAGTGCTGAGGCAGCCAACTTCGCGAAGGGGTATTCCCCAGTAGACTCCTTACCTAACCCGGGTAGGTTGAAACATAGTTCCCTTACTAACGAATGCTAGCTACAATACCAGTCAAATATAAAAAAAAATACTTTCTGGAAACTGAAACAATACTTGTACTCAAAATGGCTAATTGCCAAGCTTGTGACTCAAACATGTTTCTAACATAAACTAAGCTATTGCCAGGAATCATACTTTCAAATATAGCAACTAACTCTCCATTAAGCTAGAAAATGTACCATTTTTGCAAATATTTTCACACATAAAAGTATATATAAAATCTGAAAAATATTTACTTGTTTGCCATGTATCCCCAAAATGGGTGAAAATGCTACATGTACTCACCTTATAACTCTTGAAAAGTCGTTTAGATGTCCCTCGGTTCTTTACCCTTTCGGTGTCCGATTACTTGGCTTGCACCTATATATGGTATATGATACATTAATTTACATTTTAATTGACTCTAATACATGTTAGAGTCCTTATTATACCATTACTGGTCAAAACAAGTATATAACTCTTGAATGACCAACTTTAGTAAAATTGTATTTTATACGTATTTTACTACAGTACCCTCGGAGGGTCGTATTTCAATTCCGATAATTTTTTGTGAAGTTTTGGACCATATTAGACCTATGTTTAAAATTTGAGGTCAATTGGATAAGTTTTGGATCATTTCTTGAAAATGAGAATCACTTGGCAGGAGACTTGAAGCAAATCTGCACATTCAGTCTGCCGCTAGGGCGCACCGCGCCAGTGTAAGGGGCGCACCGCGCCTAGCGTGCAGAAGCCCAGAATCTCCCGATTTTCATGCTACAATTTCTCATTTTCTCATATTAAGTGCTTAATACCCCACTTAATCGATAGGGGTTTGTTCCAAGACTAAAACCCTTAAATTTCTTCAAGTTTTAAACCATTAGAATCAAATTAATCACAAGAACTCACAATCTAGGGTTCTTGATCAAAATCTCAATTCTTGCAAAATAGCAACCTACTTCCATTTTCTTGAATTAAGTTCTTTTAGCATGACTTATTGGAAGTGTTAAACCATTTAAACTACTTAATTTATGACTGAAATTGCAGAATTTCAGTTTCCTTAAAGAAATCATCAAGAGCTTAAACTAGGGTTTTGATTTCTTACCTTGGAAGTTTGGAATCACCAATTCCAACTATAATTCTTAAATTCCCGCTTCAAATTCCTTGCTTCTCTTCTTGATCCCTTGGTCTCGTTTCGTTCCAAGGATTTCTCCCGTACTCTAGACTCTTCTCTGAATTTGTGGATTTAGGAGATATTTTTCTCCATTTATATTTTCATATTTTCAGTTTTGGTCCCTCTAGTTCACTTTCTTGAACTTTGGCCACCAAAACCAATTATCTTTTCATAGGATCAAATCTTTCACATTTTTAGTCCTAACTATAATAAATTTTAATTTTTTTTTAATAATAATTTCTGCATATGGTCAAATGACCAATTTACCCTTTTTATGGTAAAAGGACTAAATTACCCTCACAACCATAATTTCTCATAATATTACATATAAAACTTTAAATTTCTCACATCTTATATTACATATTTATATTGTAAATTTTTGGTCGTTTCACATGTTTTCGGTGTCGCCGCTAATACCCGATATCCCCGCTAAAGGCGTCGCAGTATTGCGACTATTTCATGTATGCGTATGTGTATAAGTATAATAAAAGTTGATTATTTTGAGTTTTTTTTTGAAATCTCTTAGTTGCACAATTTAAAAAATATGGGTATAATTTTTTTGAAAAATATTGTGTAGAACAAAAAAGTTTCAAAGTAATTTTTCGGGTTATTTGTTATAATCCTCTACATACGCGTTAAAATAAGAAATATACAAAATTATATTCGGCCGTCGATAATTTACATTTTGATGCTGACATTTGATTTTTTAGTTGGTTTTTTATTTTGGTTGTAGGTTTAATTTTCATATATATATATATATATATATATATATATATATATATATATATATATATATATATATATATATATATATATATATATATATATATATTGATACTTAGAATAAAAAAATTGGTAGACGCAGCCTTAAAAAGAATTAAAAATAACAAAAAGAAGTAAAAGGTCATATCTTTTGTGATGTGGCTTGTGTAATAATGGTGTCAGACTTATATATACTAGGGTGCGATTAAAATTTCCCGAATCTCTATTGGTTGCCCAAAAGTTCTGCCACAACATAATTTCAATCATATATTCATGCAATCATACTACCTATGACAATATCACTGTTTTCGCATTGTTTTATAAGATATATAATATTGTCAACACATAATAATTTGGTTTTCAAAACTATAATAAAACATGTTTTTTTTTTATACAAATAGAACTATTTACTTTGCAGAATGTTAAAAGTTTAATCCAATAAGCTCCGAAAGCAATCAAATCAGGACCGCCTATTTGGTCTGGAATTATTGCAATTTAGTTTTAGTTTGTAAATAGAGCCGATAAATAGTAAGGCCGTTCGGTGTGCCCGAGCTCGGGCTAGTGCGACGACCGCGACGAGTGCGGTGAACACCGCCCAGCCCGTGTGAGCCTCTCGCAATTTGACCCCGCGCGAGCCTGAGACGTCGTGCGACGTTGGGTTTGAGCCGTTGGCCAACGGCTATAAAAATGGCCGTTGAAATTAAATTTTTTTTTTAAAAAAACACACACACACACACACACACACACACACACACACATATATATATATATATATATATATATATATATATATATATATATATATATATATATATATATAGAGTTAGTATTAAATGAAATTAATATATATTGTGCAAATGTAGGACTTAATATGGACCATCAGATTCAAATAATCAATGGCTGTGATGAGAATGACATTTTTGTAATAAAGATAAAGAATGTACGCGTGTTTAATGAAAATCAAACGACGGAGGGCAAATCGGTCAAATTGAATTAGAAAATCAGAACTGAACATATTTGTAATCGGTTACAATAACACACAATCATCAGAATCCAATTACACGATCAAAAAATTTACAATCCGATATTCCGATTCAACTCCGACAAGAACAATTCTTCCGCGTCTGCATTCTTCAAGAGGTGCATGCATCAGAAATCAACAATGGCAGGAAGACGCAGCAGTTCATGACTTCGAGATTGAGGATTTTTCAGGATGCGAGATTGAGAATATGTACAGAGAATATGTAAAAAAAAAGAAACTGGTTATTATGAACCATTCTCTGAGAATATGTACAGAGAATATGTAAAAAAAATAAGAAACTGGGTTAATATGAACCATTCTCTGAGAATATGTACAGAGAATACGTAAAAAAATATAAGAAACTGGGTTAATATGAACCATTCTCTGAGAATATGTAAAAAAAAAATATAAGAAACTAGGTTAATGTGAACTATTCTCATAGAATGGTTTGTAAAATGGTTGTTGACGTAAAAAAAATAGTTACGTAAGAAATATTTATACCATTCTCGGAGAATGAAGTGATTATATATGTTTACAAAGGGTTGGGAAATACTATATGGAAAGCCTCATTCTCTGAGAATGACATATTCTCTGAGAATGCCCCATTCTCTAAGAATGAACGTGAACCATTCTGTGAAGGAATGCTACTGCATTCTCATAGATGTTCATCCCCATTCTCTGAGAATGCCTTTCCATAACCCAGAAGAAAAAAAAGCAGAGATCGATTTTTTTAAAACCTGCAAATTAGACCGATTGCTTCAAAACCGACTTGATCGTGCTTCAATTTGCTTCAATCCACAGACTACCGTTCTTAAAACGTGCAGTGGTCACTGTTTCGTCTACGTTTGCATGGCCGAAGGACGGGTGGTCCGTCTGCGTGGTCGGAGAAGGAACGGCCGACATCTGCTATGACCGGAGGTGATGAAGTCGACCGGTGAGGTGTTGTCGTTGCGTAGAGTCAGGGCTGCTGATTTTGTTCTTGCGTGGAAGACCGCCGCCGTCGGCGGTGGTGAGCACCGGCCTGTAATTGGGCATCGGCTTTGCGTCGGCTTTGCGCAGGGTTCCAGTGTTCGATTTGGGGTTAGGGTTTTGAGAGAGAGAGAGAGAGAGAATAATGGTGGAGGGTATATTAACTGTGCGTATAATAAGGTTTTATTTTACTAAAGTGCCCCTCACAAATGATTGGTCCAGAATCAGTCCTACAATCACACAATATTTAGAAAATGTATTTGAACCTATATATATATATATATATATATATATATATATATATATATATATATATATATATATATATATATATATATATATATATATATATATATATACATCCAACACAATTTTTTCACACTTTACATCTCAAAACATTCTCCAAAAAAAAATTCAAATGGCTCCCAAACAATTATCCCAACGAAAATCAAAAACCGCGAAAAATATTTTTCCGCAATCGTCACCGGAACCCGCTCCATACATTCCGCAAATGGAGCGTGCGTTTTTTCCCCACCTCAATTCCAATACCAATCGATGCCCCCACAATTCCAATACCCGCAATCGCCTTTCAACCCGTTTTTCGGTACACCTACCGGGGCACCTTCCGGGGCTTTTATGGAGCCACAACCACAACATATCGACACTTCTGATTCGAGCGACGAGGCGGTGCCGGAGACACAATCGGAGGATTTCGAAGAATCCGAGCCCGAAGAAATCCCACTACAACGAAAAAGCCGAAAGAAACCCACCGGTCCCGCTCCCGCTCAAACGGGAACCCAATAAGAAGAGGTTATGCTAGCCCGTGCTTGGGTTGCCATTTTCGAGGATTGCGAGTCCGGAAACGCTCAATCAAAAGCACATTTTTGGGAGACAATTCGCGTATTATTTTACAAAAATTTGGGACGCGAATTTTATCGTTCCAAAGATACGTTGACGATTAAATTTCGTGTCGTTAACGGTTACGCGAATAAATTTAACGGCTTGTTTGTTAACCTTATGGTGCAACGCGAATCCGGCGAGAGCGATCAAGATATCCTCAAAAAAGCTCTTGCGGTTTACCAACACGACAACAAGGGTAAATCATTTCGACATATGGCTTTTTGGGAGGTGGTCCGCCAATATCCGAGGTGGAAGGGGATTGGCACCGATCCGGCACCGACACATGGGTCAAAACGTTCAAAAACATCCGAGACGCAATACACGACGTCTTCGGATGCACATATCGGGGCCGACTTCGACGAAATTCCTGATGATTTTGAAAGGCCGATGGGCCGTAATCGGGCTAAGGCGAAAGGAAAGGCCGCGACGTCGTCGAGTTCGGTGAACGACGGAAAAATGGATGACGTTAACGAAAAATTTGATCAACTTTTGTCAACCATTTTAACGCACGTCAAATCCACCGAAGAGGAAAGATTGACGAGAAAAACGTCCCGCGAGAACAAGGACCAGATGCTCGACATGCTAGTCTTGATGCAACCCACCGAGCATCTCACCGGCGCCGCTCTCGAGTTGGTGTTAAAATTGAAAAACGACATCGTCAAAAATACGGGATGTAGTTTTAGTTTAACGTAATGTTTGTCGTTTTTTATTTTTGGTTTAACGTAACTTGTCGTTTATTTTTAGTTGTAATTTTAAATTTAAGTTTAATTTAGTTTATGAAATTATTTATTGTGTTTTTATTCTATTTTTAATTTATTTTTTAAATTAAAAAGTGAGAGGTAGTGAGAGGTGACCATTTCCGGGGGTAAAGCGAGGAGAGATAAATGCTGACTGGATGCTGTGGTGGCAGGCAAAAAGTAAGAGAAGGAGAAAGGGCATGAGGGCCTAACAATTGAGGCTAGATTTTTTTTTTTTTTTTTTGGTTCGAATTAAAATATAACATAGAAGCGGTCAAACATAAAAATTCTATGGTTTGCCAGAAAAAAAACTAGTCGAGCATTGTTCTGATTCTACCGAAATTTCTACCAAGCATTCATTCTCTCAAATCTCCATGGATAACATCCCGATTCAACTCAAATCTCCGGTTGCTGTGCACTATACTAGTGATGCTCTCTTATTCCTACACTAATGATCGATTAAACATATCTCCAACTTCATACACCACCAATTGGTACCCGAAGTTGCTATACAAAAGAGAAAGAAACTTCCAGTCACAATGATGATCCTGAATTTGAATTGTTTGGACGGAAATTAAAGACAATAATTCCAACAACCAAGAAAGGAATTAAAAAGGAGTTACATTAATGATTTTCTTCCGGTTGAATCCAAGCTAGATTACTCATTCCAGTCCTTGGTATTATACTTCTGGTTATCAAAGAGGAGCTCAGCATTTTGGAAAGCAATAAATTCTTTGTAGCACACCAGGGGTTTGTTAAAACGCCAAATACAAATACAAATTTACATTGGATGTCCCTTTTTTTTTTTTTTATTATCAAAACCGAGTTCTTAAAAGAGTAAAAGGTCTCGGTTTGAAAATTAGTTTATATTTCATTTTTCGTGCAAGACTCGCCGGACATAAAACCCGGTTCAAAACCGGGTTATTTAATTTGATTTAACCGGGTCCTATAACGTGTTTTGTGGTAGTACGAAGATTATATGCTGTCTATATCTATATTTATTTAATTCAAACAGGTTATTTAATTGATTTAACCAGGTTTATACTAGTACGAATATTATATGCTGTCTATATCTATATTTATTTATTTTTATAATTGGAATATTTATTCCGACGACTTATTTGTAGCAAAATCTAATCTATGGTGGTAATATTTTCTGCTACTACAATGTCGGAACTACAATGACTATATTTATAGAGAGACACACCGTTGCTGATCATAAGATACAACAACGCCTTTTATTGTCAATGATGTAGAATGTTATTATGTTCCTTTGACGGTATTTAATTTCAAGCAAATATCAAACATTATCATCAATAGAGAATAAGGTTTTCTATTATATTTTACAACCAATCAATGCATTAAAAAAAAAAAAAAAAAAAACTCGAACAGTTTCTTGACAACTCAATGACGTTTTGAGTATAGTTAAATGATCCCATTATCCCTAATAAGTAATAACTAATAAGACGTCTTTGGTAAAACTTTTTTGTTGTAAAGCACTTCCTATTTGTTCCGTCGCAACGCCACGGTGGCGGCTTGCCACAAAGATATGCCAACACAAACTAAGGGCATATGTATCTTTTACAATATCAAGTTTGTGTCAGGTCATTTTGCATGGGAAGAAAGGGTATACACACCCCGTTGGATATTTTTTTTATTCTTTTACAAAAGAAATCGACAATACAGTGATACACTACTGTTATCAATATTTTATTACTATTTTTACTTTTACAGTAAATGTATGGACGATTATATATAAACATAATTTGGATACATATCACAATATATTTTCAATTTAATATTAAAAAAAATCCATTTTTATATACGTACATACAATAAATCCTTTACAGATTCGTCATCCGTCTATGCTAATGCACTTTAATCGAATAAATTATTTATTTAAAAAGTGAGAGAAACCACAACAAATGGATATATAAAGCCGTATAGCGGAGCTTCTCCTTTGTCACAATGGAAGGTCATCAAAAGGAATTACAACTCCTCCCTACACCTTACATCAAACCCTCCTACTCACGTGCCTCAAAATGGCCGTCCGATCTCCTGACTTTCCGATCAGACGACCTCCAATGTTCCTTAGATGGTGGTGCAGGTCCTTCCCTGGACCTTCAGCTATCCATCAGTCTCCGGCCAATCAAACCGCAGTTTGCGGCGGAGACGGTGAAATGGCGTGTAGCGGATCAAATTCAGAGCGCCGCCATGGAGAAGGCGTATGCCGAGCGCGTGAGGGAGATGACACGGCGGGAAATAGAGCTGGCGCAGTCGGAATTTGCACGTGCGAGGCACATGTGGGAGCGGGCACGTGAGGAGGTTGAACGAGTGGAGAAGATGAAGGAGAGGGCCACGCGCCATAGAGATTCTTGTATGGAAATCACTTGTCAAGCTTGTATGAAAAAGTTTAAACGTTAAATATCATGAATTAATATTTCCTGTTAATTTTGTTAGTGTATCTCACATTGGTGCGACACGGTCTTATGAGTTTGTATATATGTTGGAGTCTCCTCTCTCTCCACAAGGGCTCTTTTGGAGAGACACTCTTGGGCTCCACATATATTTACATGGTATCAGAGCCAGTGTCCCGCACCCTGTAACCTCATCGAGCCTACGTCTCTGAGGGGGAGTGTTAGTGTATCCCACATTGGTGCGACACGGTCTTATGAGTTTGTATATATGTTGGAGTCTCCCCTCTCTCCACAAGGGCTCTTTTGGAGAGACACTCTTGGGCTCCACATATATTTACAAATTTATCTGTGATAAATTAATGAACCATCGTTCGTTAACAGTAGTTTTAAATTAAATAACTTATTAAAATTTCATAGTTTTCAAAAAGTTTATAAAAGGATCTTTCTACTAAGGATTGTTAGCAATCAAAGTATTTACCCGGCTATTCTAGATCGAGAGGAGCCCAAATTTCATATTAAGGCTGTAAGACATGCTTTTCTCACATCTCAACATTCCACACGAGTGCCAAATCAATTCTACTCTTATCTAGACACTTAATATTTCATATCGGTGCCGCATCCGTATCCTAACACTTAATATTTCATATCGGTGCCGCATCTGTATCCCTACACTTTTTCACTTTAGATGACATATATTCCCAACACCACCACACCAAAAAAGTACAATTTCGAATGCATTGAGAGCGAGAAAAGGAGAGAAAGAAAGAAAGAAGGGGGGAGGGGAGAAAGGCGACCATAGGCATGGTGCTGTGTGCCTGAGATGTGTCCGAGCTCCACGTAGATCATCGAGCAAGTTCGAGCCTTGTATGCCTAGCAGCCTAATCAACTCTGCCTGCATGTTAGTAAACTACAATCATAATGGACATGTTTTTATTAAATCGTCCAACACTATGCATAGGGTTGTAAACGAAACAAATGAACACAACAAATGCTTGTTCATGTTTGTTCACTTAAGTTAATCGAACAAACAAACAAACATGAGCAGATAAACATACATATTTTCTTGTTCATGTTCGTTCTTTTAACAAGTTCTCTTGTTCGTGTTCATATGTTTATGTTCATTAAGATGCTAAATAAACATAGTTAAATGACCATAAACGGATGAACATAAACAAACGTAAATGAACATAAACAAACATAAACGAATAAAATGAACACAAGCATCCAAATCAAGAACCGTAAAACTTGATCGTCAACACTTCTTATATATTGATCGTACTTTGTAGTGTAACTTTTGATATTTTTTACCAAATTTAGAAGTTGTAAAGCTCCAACCATACTTAGAAGCTCTATTTTCACTGTCATTGTTTTATAAAGAAGATTTGTTTTCAGTATTTGGAGTATTTATATAGATTAACTTAGTGGTTTTGTGTATACCAACCGAAAATGGAAGTGTTAAGTATGAGTCATATTGATTTGATGTGTAACGAAATGAAGATGGAAAGAAATGAGGAAGAATCATGTAAAACAAAAAAAGAAGTAGAAGTGATATGAACGATGACAACGTGTTCCGTTTGAAACCTTTTCATGTGCAAGTTGAATATCGGTGGAATGGAATCATTGTACCTATGTTGGTGGTTAATTCATGTGGCAAGTAGTGAGATATTTAGTTTGAAATCAGAATCAAAATTGAGTTAGAATAAGAATAAGAATGTATCCAATTTTTATAACAAACATCCCTAACAATTTTATCAGTGAGAAATCTCCAAAAAAATGTTTATATATTGGACATATTAACAATTAAGTTATGAGTTTATTTTTTGAATTAAAACAGACAAAACATTACAATTATCTATACCTTTGAGATTTAAACAGGTAAATAAATCATCAACCGGTATTTTTTATAAATAGAAAACAATTGTTTTATACAAATATGATCAAAATTGAAGGGGTTTTCTAAAAGTGATTTTTTTTTGTAATTTTATTTTAAGTTAATTTTGTTATTTTGCTATAATCTTAGAGGAAAATAATATTATAATAATTTTACTGTATTATTTCCGTATGATACATTTAATCTGAATCAAGACATAAAATATTATCAAAATTTAATATTATTATATTCTGTCAGTTTGACAGAATGTATTGTCTTACTATAATTTTATTGTATTTTTTATTTAGCATATGATATTATCTTACCATAATTTTACTGTCATTGTCTGACAGATGTATTATCTTATTGTAAGATTCAAGTAAACAATAATAAAAACAATATATAGATTTTACAAAATACAATTATTTTTAGAAAATAATCAAATGATATCCTCTATTAAAAAGTTACATAAGAAGCCATCTCAAATGGACCTCCAAAACATAAAAATAGAGGCCAAAAGAGTTCAAATAGACCTCTATACCTCACACCAATTTTGTGGTAATAAAAAGTAAGTCACCGTTTTAGTGTTGCACTATTCATGACAACTATTTTTACTTTAATAATATAATAATAGTTGATGGGGTTAAATAAAATTATATATTGATAAAGAAAATATTATTGTATTATTATAATATCAAAATATACTTTTAGTATATGGTCGGAGTTGAGAACAATTTTAGTGTAGGTTTTAAACAAAAATATAAAATATAGTGTCAAGGCTGGAATTGGCCTTAGACAAAGTAAACACAGTAAGATAATATCATCTAAAAAAAGTGAAAGTACTTTATAATATGTTATAGTATTTTATTGGGAATCTGTAGATATCTTATATTTTTCTTAAAAAATCAACCACAATGATCAATATTTTTCTTAAATAGGGATTGTATTCAAACTGTAAACCAATGGGCCTTTTTTTATTGCAAGCCTTTAACTTAAGTTTATAATTTGATATTATTATTAGTTGTGAGACCCGTGTATTACACGGGATAACATTGATATGTGGTTTATTTAGGGAACGTGCTTCCTATACTTCAAGTATACTGATGTTGTAATATGTACTAACCAAACTTATGTCTTACATCTCTTTTGTGTGAATTGTTTATGACATGTATCCAAGTATTGTAGACTAGGTGTAGTGGAAGTAAGGAATGGATTGGAAGACCTTCAAGGGACATTGTACCTAAAGGGATGCTTGTCATGACTCTCGTATATTTGTTGTAACACTCGATTGGACGCCGAACTATGTATATGTTTTTTTAAAAATGGGATAGTATTTCACTGATCTCGCATTTTCTATGTAAATGAACGTTGTATAATTTGGGTCGTTACACTTATATATGAAACCTTTTTCATTTAACTAAGCAATTAATGGATAAAGTTGAAAATGTGGGAGTTTCAAATGAATATGGTGCAAGATAGATGGTCTCTCTTGAATCACATTGATTTAGATGACCTCTATTATAAGATTTATAAAGATATAAATCACCATATGTGAAATACATACTTGAATAAAAAGCTAGTTTGATTGCAAACACAACAATTCATAAGGTTTGAGGAGTAATGCCCCAATGAGGTTAAATGGTAGAGCCCTTTGCAAATAGTACGCCCAAGTATAAAGGGCATTGGAAAATATGTTTAAAAGTAGCAAATAAGCATAATGGGATGGAATTTGACAAAGGAAAAATCAGCCTTAGTGAAGCTTGTAAGAACCTTATAAACTCCTTTTTAGAAATTTTCAAAAGCTCCAATATGCTTTTAAAGCTGGTTTCCCTTCTAAGATAACTTTTAGACTTCTGCAGTTAAGGTCCTTAAGGGACATGTTCGAGCACCTTTTGAATATTTGACAACGTGGGAGCGTGAAGAGTTGAGAATGTATGGTTATTGAATCGTGGAAGCAGATCTACCCTTTGACCTCATTGCCACTAATAAAACTTAACAATGGGGTCTTACTCAACACAAGGTCCACTATGCTCGATTATAAGGTTTGTGGTGCATAACAAGTGTACTGTACGAGATGACGACGTTTTGGACTTGTACACCTGGCTCGTAAGCAGTCCTAGGTTAACGTTTGTCATTGTAGATACATATTATTGTATGTATGTAACCCTGAAGCAGAAAACATGTGTGATAACTGTTTTTTACAAGTCTAATATAATCTCTCTAGTTCACCCGTGGATTAACATAATTACTCTGATCAAGTGAACCATGTTAACTCTGTATGTTTATATTTTTATTCACATCTTTATTGCGTGTTTATCACATCTTTAATCCTAACATGGCCGCCTTCTTAACTGATCAAATTTGACCAGCTCAATTCTAATTGTCAAGTAACTATCTGTAACTTCTGAATAGTTGTCATTTTATCATCATTATCCATTTATGGATATAATAAATATATACTAAGTATATATCACAAATTTGCTTCTCTTAACAAATTTGAACATTCCTTACACTCAGGGGCGGACTCAGTAAGGAGCCCGGGGGTGCACGTGCCCTCCCTGAAATTTTACCCCATAGAGTAATTTTTTTTATATATAGGTGCTTCCCGTCTAAAAAAAAGGTGTTACCCGTTTTAGAAAAATGGTGCCCCCGGTGTCCATTTTTTTATATATAGTTGTCAAAAAACAAATGGTGCCCCGGTGCCTATTTTTGCTGGATCCGCCCCTGCTTACACTATTTCATTATGCTGCTTCAGTTTTCATGCCTAATAACTCGAAGTGCCTATTGTGAATTATGTTAAGTTGGGAAGTATGATTTTTCTTTGACCTTATTGTTGCTACTATGCTTAATAATAGAGTCTCACTTGTGCGAACCTCAATAAACATCGCTAGTTCGCATATGGATGTATCACCATTACCTTTATCGTGTTAACCACCCAAATCTTTTGTGCTCTTAATATTTTTTTATTTACTTTTTTCGCATTATTTTGTATCAAATCAAAAATGATAATTTGATTATATATATATATATATATATATATATATATATATATATATATATATATATATATATATATATATATATATATATATATATATATATATATATATATATATATATATATATATATATATATATATATAATCAAATTATCATTTTTGAAAAGTGAACCATACACGATGTATAAAAGAAACACGATTATCAATTCGTGTTTCCTCTCCAGTTTCTAACAAATGAATATTGAACAATATTTAATGAGTAATTGTATTAATTCTTACTTTTTATTCCTACCATTATTCCTACTCATATGAAATTATGACAATTGTCACAATTAATAAAACTAATAATATTTTAATACACATATCATAATTTAACTTGGATAGAAAAATTAGTAAGAATAAAATGTAGTAACAAAAACAATTTCTCATATTTAATATAGAGAAAGTGGTTACTTTATACTTATATTATTTTGTTTGTATATAAAATAATTTATATATCGTATACATTCTTAAATTATTTCTATCAAATCGCATATTATATATTGAAAACACAGAATCCATATCGGGAAAAATCAACATATGTGATAGCTAGGAGCCATAATGATTAACCATTTGACTGACTTGTATCTTGTCACTGCCATCCAAAACCTTGAGTTCCACCACATTCATTATTGTACTTTCTATCTGTTTCTTAATTATGATATCTAACATTTGGTTTATTAAGTCTATTTAGAATCTACAATTATATACACATTGTTTGAACGAAAATTTCCCTCAAGAAAAACTGTTAACATCCTCACTGTGACTGATAGTATTATTAGGGTTTCGAACATCAGTTTCTGCTTCAATATGATGAAAATACAAAGCATGATAACCAACTTGACCACCCGTTGGAGTTTGTTACGAATCTACTTCCTTCAACAAATGAATAACACCAATTATGGTGCCTTTTCAGTTTTCTTTTGTATATGGTGCTTAAAGACAATCAAACAAATGAATAACATCAATTATATATAGTGCATTTTTTTTTTTCATTTTTCTATAGTTGGGGCTTAAAAACAGCTTAGACAAACAATAACACGAATAGTCACTATTTCAGAAAAAAAAAAGAGAAAGTTTGCGGGATTTAAAACAACGAAACATGAATAATTAAGCTGGGTGTAAAATGAGTTGAACCATGTTAAATTAAGTATAGTTCCTCTAATGCGCTTGGTATAAAGAACAACATTAAAACATATGCTTATTTTGGCATATTCATTGAGCATTCCCTCTTCATGACTAGAGGTGGCAAAACCTGACACGACACGACAACCCGACACGAACTCGACACGAAATAAACGAGTTTGGGTAAGAGATTTAAACCCGTTTAATTAAACGGGTTGACACGACACGGCACGATAATTAAACGGGTAAGGTCAGGGTTGAAACTTTCAACTCGAAACTGACTCGAAAATGACCCGTTTATTTATATTCAAGTGTTTCTAATTCTTATGTAAATTGGACAGATCAAAAACCAATACCATATTTAAAAGAAAAACTTCTGATTGACGTGTTTTATAATGCGGAAGTCGCTTAGCCACCTAGGTCATGAATTCATTTTCACTTTTATACTTTATCACTCATACTCCTCAGTTTCACTCGGCCTCTCTCTCCTCCTCGCAACCTCGTCATTCATCTCCCCGACTCCTAATCTTTTAACGTTGCTCTATAAACTTAGTGTGAATGCTTCTACTACTAGTCTTTCATGTTTTCCTTTTTTCCTCAAACTCATATTCTTTCAACATACTTAGTGTTTCAACTCGAAAAGTGACATGATATATTTACAAGGTCTAAACCCCAAACCCGAAACTCGACACGAAAATAAACGGGTTGACACAACACAACACGATTATTAAACGGGTTGGGTTAGGGTCGAGCACTTTCAACCCGTTTAATGTTTTGACACGACAAGAAATCGACACAACACGACACGTTTGCCAGGTCTATTCATGACTCATGAGTCTGGTTAAAACTCAAAACATGCAAACACAAGGGAGATGCTAATGTGCTAGATGTAATATATCATAAGAATGCTGGAAGATAGGCATGATGCAATTTAAACGATGGTTTAACTATAATTAAAAACTTAGGTTTTTTTTTGTCTAACTTATCGAGTTGAAACTCAGACAGATCAACCCACGAGTCATAACAAAGGGTGATGGGGTTTAGATTTATCATATCACAACTAAAAGCATACACAATCCTCTTCTCTCCCGATACACTTTTTGTTTACACCTCGTTAGCTTTTAGCACCACCCATCAGTTCAACCAAACACCCACTACCCTTGTCTCCTTGGGTTTAATTCCAAACACTAAAAGATACCATCCATTGAACATTTTTTTTCATTATCTCGGTCTATAAATCTGAAGACATCTCCAACCATCATCAAAATTCAATTTTTTATATCATATCTGATGTGAAATCTCTCCAACCCAACATTATTTTGGTGTACGTAAATAATAAAACACAAAATTCGGTGATTTAATTTATTATTCATTTGCACCAAATTTGCTGTATTTTTGTACTTACGATTTTGGTCCTCCAAGTTTGATTTCATATTAGCTATAATTTTTTATTTGAAATATCATATCATATATCAAACTGATATTAGTTGTCCTACATATTAAATTCAATGTTTCGAATTCATATACTTTTCAATGTTGCCTTACAAATTATATCATGTGTTATTTTTATTTAATTAGATGTGTCTTTATATATATATATATATATATATATATATATATATATATATATATATATATATATATATATATATATATATATATATATATATATATATATATATATATATATATATATATATATATAAAAGTTACTTATTTGACCATATTAATTTTTTTTAAAAGTTACTTATTTTGATCTTGGCAAAAATTATGTAATATCAACATTTTATGATTTGGTCATACTATAATATGTATTTTGGACTAGGTGTTAAAGTTTCAGGTCCAACGGTCCAGTAACTTTGGAGTACATAATCTAGTTGGGACATAAACTTTCTAACCGTTTCTTAGTGACGCTACCATATACGGTTAGCGGCGCTATCAAAAATATATTGCTATTCTATGTGTGATTTTTAGAAGCAAGTTGTCCTACACTTGGTGCACAGGATATATACAATATTATTGAATAATATACACAACATTGTATACTATAACACACGAAATATATACAATATTATTGAAGGATATACACAACATTCTATACTGCATTATTTAATAATCTATTTGTAATATATACTACTTTCTTAGTAATTTATACGACATTATTGAAAAATATACACAACATTCTGTATTAGACTTCTGACAGAAAGAGATTATATCATAATGTATTCAAACATTCTTAAGGAATATGTAGAATCTCTGCAGATATTCTTAAAGAATATATAAGTATGACTGGACTGAAATAGAACACTAGGTCTTCTAGTTCAAAGGGTACCATTTATCGTCTTCTCCAAGTGCTATTGATGAATATGGTTGTGTTTTGATGATGACATTGACCAATACCTTAATGATGACGTATAAATGATAATAAGAAGAATGGATCTGTGAGAAAGTGGCTTTGAAACGACTTGGCGGCTATTTCTGTGTCTAAACAAGAAGTTGTCAATGGTGGATGGCGATCGAGATATAGAGCTGCTGGCTGGTGTCGATGAAGATAAAGGATGAATGATGGTTGTGTAGGGTGGTGACGTAGTTGATTTGCAAGAAAGATGAAGATAGTGGGGATAGTATGAATGTGGTGGTTGGTGGCGATAATGGCTAGCGGCAAAGGTGATGATTGTCGAAGACAGAGAGATGGAGAAGAAAGCATGACCACTTAAAAGTGATTTGAGTAAATTTTATAATTACAGGAATTAATCAAGGTTAATTCATATATATATATATATATATATATATATATATATATATATATATATATATATATATATATATATATATATATGTATATATATATATCAGTGTTGCAGAAATCGGCATTGGCGGCCGATTAATCGGCGATTAGTCGCTTGACAGTCTTCAACCGATTATGATTAGATCTAATCGGTCAGCTTGACGGTTTGCTGCAAAAATTGGTCAAATATCGGCCTTCACGGCCGATTAATCGGTCTTGACAGTCATTTTTTATTTTTTATTTTTTATTTTTTTTAATTTGATATTTTTATTTTTATTTTTAAATGACAACACAAATACTCTTTAATAACTCAAGTAAATTGGAAAAAAAAATCAATATTACAGCATAAAAATAAACAAATGTGTAATCTTAGATGTGTATATCGGAATAAAACGAATCAAACTTTGCTACTTTTTATATTTATATATTTTTAAATGAATTTTTTTTATAATTTAGGGTCTCTGATTAATCCCCAACTAATCCTCGATTAATCCGATTAATCACTTAACCCCACTCGACCGCCAAGCGATTTTTACAACCTTTACTAGAAAAAAAATTTC
The DNA here is from genome assembly GCA_023525715.1 of Cichorium intybus. Taxonomy (NCBI): domain Eukaryota; kingdom Viridiplantae; phylum Streptophyta; class Magnoliopsida; order Asterales; family Asteraceae; genus Cichorium; species Cichorium intybus. Next base: position 5,980,108 of record CM042017.1, on the reverse strand, counting down.
AAAAAATGACTTGATGCACTAAGTCGCTTAAAGTTAAGACCTGTTGTCAATTTTTTTAAATGTTGATTATTTTGAATGTGCACATGTGCACAAAAAGTGTGTATGCACATTTGTATAAAAATGCACATATTCATATTTAAAAAAAACTTGAAAAATGTCTTAAATACGAGCGACTGAGTGCATTAAGTCATTTAAAAAAAAGTTTTAGTCTAAGAGTTCTCAAGAATATATATGAATTTTCAAAATGATCCTTGACTCTCTCTCTCTATATATATATATATATATATATATATATATATATATATATATATATATATATATATATATATATATATATATATATACTAGGTTAGAAACTCGTGTAATACACAGGATGATTAAAAAATATATAAAATAATATGAAAAATATCAATTTTGTAGATGATAAAATTGTCATTTGTGAATTTTGTTTATTTTGATATTTTATATGATATGATAAATTTTGGTGGTTTTAGATAGGAATTACGAACGCTATGTTCAAATAAAATATGATTAAAATGAAGAATAAGTACCAAAAGTAATAAAAGAGTAATACTGAAAATGAAAGACGAAATAATAATTCAAAATGCTCGAAATACTTCTTTTTATACATCATTTGATGTCCTATTTGTAATGGTTATATACATGAATTAGTGTTAAAAAACATGTACTTCCAAAGGGTGAAAATGCAAATAATATGTTTCTATTTTCCACAATCAAGATTCAATGTTGGGTTTCATCAACTTCTAAATCTTTCGTGGCATCGAGTCGATAGATGGTTTGACAAACATGTTCTACAACAACCAAAAGAACTTGATGCCATTTGGTATATATGCAAATATACAACAAAACAACTTGTCACCAAACAAAAAATCCTAGACAAAATACCAACAAAAAATGATGTTCACTGGCCGTCTTGCTTCTAAGTGCTCTTAATCCCGCTAATATGCGTCCCTTCCTACTGAAAAAGTCCATTTGGTTGCATACTGAAATGCTCCGCAAGTGCACCACGAATGTCCATCTAAGTCAAAAAAATGACAATTTATTACACAACTTCATAGTTGCTTCAGATGAAAAGATAAAACTAAAAAACAATTTGGGTTTTAAAATTTAACTACTCATAACATACAAGCTTGGTAACACATTACATTGACAGTAATTACATAAATTGAATGGTATAATGGTCACTGACATTCAGATAGTTAACTTTCTAAGAGTTTATCATGGTACTCACTTTTTTTTCACATGTTCTGATTGAATCACTTGTGGAACTATAAGATCCTTGTTATAAACTGAGGTAGCTAGGTCTAAATGCCTAATAGAAATAAGACCATGTAAAAAGAATTAGAAAAACTTGAAAAAACTACGGTAAGAAACTAATAATTCATATCTATCTGATTTGATTAATACATTACCTGAAGTCTCATATCCTTTGAGGGTAAAAAAGAATTAGACTATGAGGGCACAACCAATACAATAGTGAAACATATGGCAAACTGCTGAGGTACTGAATGATTCCAGTGACTTGTTTGTGAAGTCGGAAAAATCAATAAAAATTTGACTACCCATATAATTGATTGGTAGAAGAACACAAAGACAGACTATCCTAGCAAAACAAAATACTTTCAAAATGTAATGAAGGATAAAAGATTAGATACCTTATAATCTGATCAAAAGGACAACAAAATTACAAAATTTGACAAGTTGCATAGTTTCAAAGTTATCTGAAAAGAAAATTGTGCATAAAGACAACACCATCTAAACCTGTACACGCATAAGGAGTTCTTCTTCAGTGGGATGCCAGGCCCTGTTCACCCAACTGGTAGAAGGGAGTAATCTTTCCAAGTTGAAATCACTTATTTGATCATATTTTCCTTCAGCAACTACCCTTGGTGCATAAACATCAGCATTAACTGGTTGCTTCCTCAATATGAAGTATAAAGTGAAGAATAGTAAACATAAACCAAGATTTATGCCAACAAAAGTCAAAAGAGCAGAAAGAATCATCCTTTATTAGTGGTGAAATTAGAAGAGATTAAGAAAATCTCACAAGAACAAAAAAAATAGAGATTGTATTTCAATTTCTCTCATGAAATCAGAGATTGATGAAGCATTAATTTTAGAAACAATGAGTAGAAGATAAGAAACTGAAGGAGGAGAAAGAGGAAGAAACCTTCTTCTAGTTCAACTGTTGAACAAATTCTTAATTAATAAGAATTGTAAACATATTTGCCGATTCATGCTCTGCAAGTTAGAGAGACGGTATAGAAAATAGATTTAGGGGTTTAGTTTTGGATATGAATAAGAACCAAAGAGGGCATACCTGATCTGAAATAAACCAAGAAGAGGTCGTTCACTCTAGTGGGATGTTCGAGGGTTGTCACGGTCATGGTTCCTTCGTAATGGTTGCAGCAAAGCTGCTTCCCTTCCCTTATTAATACAATTACCTCGACCTCGAGGAGATCAATTAAACTGGACTATTGAGTTTTGATTAGAAGTTGATTACAGATCAAAGATAAGTCTTCAGATTCTTGTTGGGTTAAATGATACTCGAATTGCCATTGATACCTACAACTTTGGAGCTTGATCTTTCTTCAAGATACTGAGATTCGTGTATCTCCAACAAAAATCAAACAAAACCTAATAATATATTCATCTTTTTATTATAAGTCAAGAGAAATCAAACAGGCAAAACCTTTCATGGAGAAAGGCAGAATATAGCTCTGAGAAATGAGGAGGGGGCTTCGTTTCAATTATTCAAACCGTTGATTTGAGGGAGCGACTGTAACGCCAAGATACTTTATTATATAATTATAATAAAAGGGTAAATTGGTCATTTTACCTTGGAAGGGTAAAATGGTCTTTTGGACAGAAAAGTATTTGTTTTGAAATAATATTTTGAGTTTTGGACTTAAAATGTTATAAAAACTGATTTTTGGTCGTTTTACCGAAAAAGGGTATTTTGGTCATTTGACCAAGTCAACGACCAATTATGTAAAAATATTATTGGTTGTGGCCAAAATGTAAGAAATGGAAGTTTTATTGTAATAAAACTTGGTTATTGTGGTCAAAGTTCAAGAAATGGAACTTTAGGACCAAAAATGTAAATTTTTGGAGTATAAATATAGAGAGTTTGACTCTCCTCTTTGACCAGCTCATTGTGCAGCAACGGGAGAAGGTTTCAAGGTGCGATTTCTGCAGGAGATCATGAAATTGAAGCAAGAACTAGGAACAATTGTTGGAATGGGTGATTTCCAAGCAATTAAGGTTAGTTTTAACCAAGTTCTTGATGGTGTTCTATAAAGGTTTTATAGAAACTGAAATTTATGAATTTCAGTTGTGATTATGTGGTTAAATTGGTTTATTACTTCCATTGAGTCATGCTAGAAAGGACTTAACTCAAGAAAATGGAAGTAGGTTGTTATTAGTGATGAATTTGAAGTTTGGGGTTGTTAGAACTAAGAACCCTAATTCTTCATTTTGATTGATTTGGTTGTTTTAGATGGTTGAAAACCTTGTTAAAGTATAAGGTTTTAGTCCTAGAACAAACCCCAATCGATTAAGGACCTGATTAAGGACTTAATGAGCCAAAACAGCATGCTACAGTGCAAAATCGCGACTGGACAGGAGGCACCTGCAGGCGCTGGGCGCGGTGCGCCCCTATCTAGGCGCGGCGCGCCTATAGACTATTTCCGGACAGAAACTTTGAAACGCTATCTTTTGCGTTGCTTGTCCGATTAAGCCCAAATTTGAACCATAGGTGTATTATGGTCTGAAAAGTTTGGGAAAATTTTTAGATTGAGTTTTCGACCCCTCGGGGGCACTGTAGACCGATCCGAATGTCCCGGTGAATAGTAAAATTCATATAAAGTTAGTAAACGGAAAGTTTATTAACTAGGCGTTGTTTATAACAATGTTTTATTGAACTCTAGTGTATTAGAGTTAGTTGAAATGGGTATTAACCAATAATCATGTTGAAAATGATTTAATTATAGGTGCGGGACAAAATTCTACGGATCGTATCGGAAAGCAAGGAACAACAAATTAGTTGTAATAATCCTTCAGGTGAGTAATCTCACTGATACCATATGTGATATATGATGATGGAGTTGTTACAGGTTGAAACTGATTGTGGGACGAAAAAGATACGTTTGAAGAGACAAGATCGGATAAGCCGTGAGTCATTGCGATGACAAGAACGGAACCGTGAGTCTAGGCAATAACGGCTAATCCGTGAGCCATAACTAATTCTGGATTTTATATCCAATGGGTGCGGCCTACGGGCAATGATTTCTGGATTTTAATATCCAATGGGTACAGCCTATATGGCTACGATTTTTGGATTGTATATCCAACCGGTGCGGCCTTCGGGCTATGTCTCCGATGCGGCCTTCGGGCTATGATTTGTTGCGGCCTGTTGGCTATGACTCCGGTGCGGCCTTCGGGCTATGTCTCCGATGTGGCCTTCGGGCGAGGACTCCGGTGCGGCCTACGGGCTATGTCTCCGATGCGGCCTTCGGGCTATGATGTTTAGTGCAGCCTGTTTGGCTATGATTTTGTTACAGGTACACGGTACAGCCTATTTGGCTATGATATTGTTACAGGTACATGGTGCAGCCTTTTGGCTATGATATCGGGTTATCAAACCTAGCTGGTGCAGCCTGCGGGCTATGAATTGTATATTGATAATGTTTTGATGCAACTTATATAGCTGTGATACAGTGTGCGGCTTAAATAGCCAGGGTATACGGTGCGGTCCGATGTGACTAAGAGATATGGGACAGAAATAGTTGTATATGATTATACGTGCAAATAACTGACGTGGATTGATAAATGCAGGTTATTATGTTATAGTCTGTAAGACTATAATTTAGGATGTGAAATCCTAAGAGATATTCGGTCAGCCAGTAAGGCTAGGAGTTTGGATTTGATATCCAGACAAATACATGATTGTATTTAATACGTGTTATTTGTAGATTTGATTACTCACTGAGCTTTGTAGCTCATACCGTTTGTTACTGTCCCTGCAGGTTAGCATGATACTGGTAGGGGACAAGATAAAGTCCGTGACTCGTGAAGTAGGACTTTTAGATGCTGTTAGTAGCAGCCCGGCTTTAAAGGAGACTACGGTATTTTATACTCTCCTTGATACACTTGTACCCGTTTTTAGTAAAATATACCCCTTGTTATGGTTTTATGTGTTGAAACCTGTGTTTTAAATGAAAAATTTTTCAGGGGTGTTTTTGTTTAAAAAGCCGGGTGTTACAGCGACTGAGTTAGAGGGGTTGATTAGGGTTTCTTCAACAAAACCTTAATGGAGACTAATCAATTAAAGGAGGCAGGAGAGGGTTTAACGATAAAATTGTTTATGGTTTTGTCAAGATTTAAGGAACCAAATTAATGGCATATCAATTAGATTTGAATCGCCTAATATGTTCCTCGTACGGTTCCTAATTTATAGCCTTGATAGTTGGAAGTCACTCAATTTGAAATGCATTCGTTTCAACAAATGTTTTGTTAAACCGTGACTTGTATACCTTGTTTCATCTACGATTGATTCATTGAACTTCAAATAATTAATGGCGGTGATTCCTTCAACTGATAGATCATTAGAATTCACTTTAAAACTCCCAAAATCCAGGATTTGGGCGTATAGAAAATACGACATAAGGAGGAACAACGGAAGCTTCCTGTGAGAGATTAGAAATTCGATATTAATTTCTGGTTAAAGAATGTTTCGATTTATAATAAGAATTGATTGATAGAAACCTGAGTCGTGCACAAGATGTAGCCGAGTAAACCTTCAAGGACGTGAGTTTTTTCGTCTTTGTCTTCAATGACGGTTTCCATTTCTTGCATCAAATGATGAAGTTTCATCATTCGTTTCCCCTTTTCTAAGTATTTTAGAAAGCGTGTCGACTACTAATTTCGATCGTTTCATGATTGAACTTGAAGAAGCCATTGATAAATTTTTGAGATATTTGAAGAGTGTAGAGAAGCGACAGAAGGAAACTCTTGGTGTTATTGAATCGTGAAGAGTTTGTGGAATTTATAGAGGAAGGACTGCAAAGAGGGAATTCAAAACCCTAAAGGGGATGTGCCGAGATTTAAGCAAAGCGGATTTCAAGATTTGAATGTATAGAATCCATATCGGAGTTGAAGCTGCAAAGTTGGGTGGAGAGTTAGGTTAAGGCTGCGGAATACATGGAAGAAAAAGCGGGGATGGAGAGGAAAGCGGAAAAGAACAATTAATTGTGAAATTCACATTTTTATTAGGAGAAAGCCACGTGTCAGCTGGAGGATACTTATTATAAAAAAGACACGTGACAAAAGTTATTTTTATTTATTAGGTATAGTATATATATATATATATATATATATATATATATATATATATATATATATATATATATACACACACACACACTAATGTAACAGCTATATATGGTGCCACCTAAAATTTCCACAACGACATCACATAACCGTATCAAAACTAGGGACGGAGAGAATCCATAATATCATCAATGTTCAAGGAGAAGCTTTCCTTCGAAGGAATGGGCAACTAACATGTTAAAATGGCTCACTCACAAGTCACATCAATCTACAATACATGTGCTCTCCATCACATCATTTCATGGTCAAAATCAAACTCCTTGATTATTAGCTTCAAAAATTAAAAAATAATCAGTTAGACTTTTTAACTTATATTTAGATATAGCGTTTGAGTAGTTAGACCCTTTCGAAAAATAAAATTATTCTTCATGATTACACTTCAAAATTTCTATAAATAAGTATAATTATTATAAGGTTTATATGTAATTATTAAGTAATAGTTAGGTAATTATTAAGTAATAATTAGGTAATCATTTTAAAATTATAATTTTTTTTCAATGAATTTAATTATAACTAATAATAATTATGTAATCATAAAGTATTTATAAAAGAAGGTTAAAATTATTTATAAAAAAAGTTCAAATTTTATTGAAATAAAATTTCGATGAAACAAATAATAAAATAGTTCAAATACATTCGTACTTAATCATTGATATGTATGAATAACATTGCACAACTGCGATACCTAAGTTGATTGTATAATTCGAAACGCGACCAATATATAGTTTGTCAAGTAAATGCAAACGAGCTTCAATGGTAATTACAATACATTGTGGTAGAAGGCATTGAGTAATTTTCTTTTAAACGTATCGCCATGTAGTGGTTGCCATTTACATATGCGAATATACTGGTTTGTTGGGATTGAAACTCTTTGGGACCTCTCCAAAAAGTGCTCAGGTCATAGACTAAAGGTAGTTAAAAAAAGAGGTCTAGTTATATATATATATATATATATATATATATATATATATATATATATATATATATATATATATATATATATATATATATATATATATATATATATATATATATATATATTAAATATTATTTGTGGTTATGAATTACCTTAAATATCCCGACCCATATGATTGGGATTTTTCTCTCTTTGAAATGTCAATAAGCTAACATGCTCTTGTTTCTAAGGGACTTTATAATTTTAAAATTTTGCATTATAGACGTATACGAACGTCGTTGTAACGTCCCAAATTCAATAATAAATATTTTCTTTTAAAAACAATACAATTTCGTAAAAACAGGTTATCAAATAAAAATCATCTCAATTAAAACTTAATATTTTAAACATAATAAATCGTACTTAACAAAACATTTGTAAACATTATCCAGCGGAAGACTTGATTAATAAAAACCTCAGATGCGGTACAGTCGTGCCTTGCTCCAAGCTCAAGCCAGCAAATACATGAAAGACAGTTAGGGTGAAAGAGTAAGCACAAAACTTAGTGAGTTCCCCAAAATACCACATGATTCATCACATAAAATCATTGTTTAACAAATCATCGGTTGGCTCTCGGGCTTGCCTCGATCCGCCAGAATCATCGGTTGACTCACGGGTTGCCCTAATACGTCAGAATCATCGGTTGACTCACGGCTTTCCCCGATACGTCAGAATCATCGTAAGGCACATACAACACAATATTACACAAAGTAATAAGGCTATCAATGCATGTAATATTACCCATAGTATAGTGAGAAGACTCACCTGATCTGCAAAGCCAGACATCACTCCTCACGCGTGTCTACAGATTCGACAACGCGAACTTCCTAACAAAGATAACTCCACTCAGAACTTCCTAAATCCCAAACAATATAATCCCATAAGACCGACATCCCGAACCCTCAAGTTTGACCTAAAGTCAAACTGGTGAAAAAGTCAACGGTTAACGGTCAAAGTCAACAAAAGTCAACAACACAGTTAGCGCCGCTAAGTTCCCAAGTTAGCGTCGCTAACTATGAACATATTCAAAAGTTCATTAAGTTCTTAATCCATTCATCCAAGGTCTTAATTCATCTAGGGACCTTCTAAACAGTTCTAAATCCATAAAGATCCTAACTTAATCCTTCCAAACATCACCATACAAGATCAAGAACAAGATTCAAGTCCAAAGTGGTCCAAAACTAACCAAAATCATCATAGCGAGTTTGGCTTACTCTCTAACCCATCCAAAGGTTCTAAATCATGGCTTTAAGGCATATAGTTCATGACTTTATCCTTTACAATTATGGACCATCACCAAAAGGGACCATTACACTAAATCAATCCATAAGAACATACTTAAATCATAATAAAAACCATAAAAGTGCATAAAGGTGAGAACTTGACTCACAATGGTCCAGAATGTGCAGATATTTGAAGTTTTACCCAAGGAAAGCAACTTGTAGCATCAACACCTTCCTTCTAGCATCATAAATCTTCAAGAACACCTTCCAAAACCTTCAAATCTTCAAGAATGAACCAAGAACACTCAAAATGGCTAGAAAGAGAGATTTAGGTGACTTTGGGGGCTGAGAAAAGGCAAATGATGGCTGCCCTAGGGTTCCCCACCCTTAACTATGGCTCAATCATCAAAATATAGGGTTTTGGCCCAAAGTTAGACATTGGCGACGCTAACCTTATGGTTAGGGTCGCTAACCATGATCGTGCAAACCCACCCAGACAGCTGGCAAGTTAGCGTCACGAAAAACCACATTAACGACCCAGGCAACATTAGCGTCGCTAACCTTCCAGTTAGCGGCGTTAATGCCTTCTTCACATTTTTCCATAATTTTTGTTTCCTTATTTCGCAAACTTTGACTCTTTAAAACCGAACATTCGACTTCTCGGGATTAGGGTCTTACAGTCGTGGTTTTTGAAATTATATGCAATTATTTTTCAAAAGATACACACACACGCACACATATACCCGAAAGTTCAATAGAAAACCAAAATAAATCAAGTAACCAATTGTGAGCGTCGGATGTAAATTATCGACGACATAATTTAATGTTGTATATTTCTTAATTGCACACGTATGTAGCGGATTATAGCAAAAACGGACATCACTTTGTTTTGTTTGAGCTCATTTTTATCGAAATAAAAAACCAAATGTATCAAAATTCATAATTCATAATTCTCTTTCTATAGGCATCTGTATGAATATGTAAAAAAAGAACTTTTTAAAAAAATTGTTTAGATTCACTACAACGAATCAATATGAATCTGAATTATACGATATTTTATAGAAGATAATTTACATGTGAGTGATCATTGAAATAAATTTTTTCAACAATAATTGATTATTCAATAACAAATCATGAATTTAAATAAATGTTTTCACATGTGAATCTAACTAAATTTACATTGAATTCAAGTAAAATCACTTATATATATTTTTTTACAATTTCAACATTTTGATAATACACAATTAAACTAACTGATGTTCATAAATTAATTTATTTAAAATTACATATGAAAGATTAAATATTGTTGAAAAAAATCTGGTACAATTAACATTTTTATGTTAATCAATATGTCTAAAGTAGATGCATACCAGTTCAACCTTTTTATCATACACAAATGAATTAATGACATGTGAATGATTAAAAATTATTTGTAAAAATCGGGTACAATTATAATTTATATGTGAATAAATATGTCTAAAACTAGAAGCAATTTAAATTCACAACGTGAATATGAATTTTAATGGTATTTTTAGGGAAGATAATTCACATGTGAATGATCATTGAACTAATTTTTTCTATAATTGTTAACCATTCAATAACAAATTATGTATTGTTTCAAATATATTCATTCACATATAAATGATAATTCTATCAGATTTTTCAATAATTTTGTATCATTCACATGTTAATTTTAAGTAATGTGAGAGTGGACACCCATTTATCCGCCATTTTATAGGCAGCTTCCTTATACCCCCTTATAGATCAGCTTCGTGAATGAGGCATACTAGCGATTTGACTGACCAGTTCTTATACATATAAATATTAACTTTTAATAATAATAATATATATAAGATGTATTTTAAATCTTTTAAAATGTTTTGGTTTATCAATTTAAATTTTCGAATTAAACATTTTAAATTAAATTTAAATTTAAACATGAATTGATTTAATGTTTATCTTTTAATTAACAATTAATTAAATAAATTAAATTAGATAAGGATTAACAAATTAATCAAATTAATTTAATACTACCCTTTGCCCAGTAATTTCGAAAAACACAAAAGGGTATAGGGGTTTCCATTTATTAATTAATCATAATTACCAAAAATAGAAAAACTATAAGAAGCCTAATGAAAATCGAAAATAAAGGGGAGAGGCTAGGGTTTTTGAAACCCTAGCCTAAAAATCGAAATTAAGGCCATTAGGGTTTAATTTCTATAAACCCTAATCCAAAAAAGTTTAACAGTTATAGCAAATTCAAAAGAAAACAAGCCAAATAGCTCTGATACCACTGATGGGAAATAGACAAACAGATAAACTTAAACTCTTAAGTTCACATGCGACCTAAAGGATCTATGTTTTCTCTATTTGAATCTATAACTAAAACCCTATAGGCATTTTGATTTCTATTAAAATGATAATTAAGAAATTACTAACCTTTGTTGATCTTTTGGAAGCGAGCACCACAAGCGTCGTGCCTCTAATGGTTCACACCCAAAGCTAGCAACAAGAAAAACCAAAGAGAGGGAGAGAAACCCTTAAATTTTTGTGGCCTTTAGGGGGTACTGGGCTCCCTATTTATAGCCTCAAGGGTTTAGCAGATAAGCCTTATTTGAATTCAAACCGGATAAACATTTTATCTTTAAATTCAAACCCTTATTTATCTAATATATATTTCGAAAATTATAAGGATAAAGATCCTTAAAATTTCGTTCACTATATATATATATATATATATATATATATATATATATATATATATATATATATATATATATATATATATATATATATATATATATATATATATATACTATAATTATCTGTTGCTCAACTATTGAACAATTACAATTCAGTCCCTACACTTTTAATTAATCCAATTAATCCCAAAATTAATTCTAATTAATTTCTGATTAATTATTAATTAAATAATACTATTTCTAATTAATATATTATCCTCATAATATGTTAACAAATTATTTGTATTGATTTATTAATCATATAATAAATCAATCTCTCTCTCTAAAAGTTATTATGTCAAATTGCCAGCTATGAGGGCAACCCAAAAGGACTTTGCTACTATGAATCAATTATATATCAATTATAGTCATGACTTAGACACCTAATCCAACATGATTTTCGTCAGAACCATGAGAATAATTGTTATCCATCAGTTTGCTGAAATCTCTTTAAAGACATGGTGGTACTTTCGTAAACGTGTACACACGTCTTTTTTTCTTTGATTATAGTTTTGTGATTTTACTCTATTTAAAAAAAAAAAGGAGCTAAAATTATCAAAATTTATCATTTAATTCTCAACAAGTGTCTCTGTGTGTGTGTATATATATATATATATATATGTGACAATTGCAAATTTTGGTCAACAAAAGTCAACTGTAGTCAAACGAAGCGTACGTTAATCTATATGTTGAAAAGTTATTTTCCATAACTTTTGCAATGAATTATTAATATTATAGTATTACGTATGCTAAATCAAACAAATATCGATTAAAAGTCGAAAATACGGACAGCAAACTACTGTAGCGTAAAAATTCGATAATCATACAATTATTATTTTGAGAATAATAATATTCATAAAGTGATCTACTCGTAAACACGAATCCATTGATATAAACAACGTTTAAAACGGAGCTCGTATGCAATAGATATGACTATTATAAGAAAACAAGCCAGTGTTACACTGGTTTTCTTTAAGTACATAAACCGTTTCGATCCGTTGAGGCACTTGCACACCTCGGATGGAAATTCCGAGAACATTTTTGGACTCAGCCTATAGTCTATTATTTGATTTCATACTCGAAATACTTTTTAGTAAAAATATTTATAAAAGTCGAAAAATCGGATGTGTCGGATAAAGAACGCATATTTAAACGTGATTTCCCAGAGTTCTACAAATCGAAAAATAAATTCGTTTGGGTTTCTGAAACCGGTGCACTCGACTCGACAATTCTCCGGTCTCGAAAAAAATATTAGACATCGGGATCTTGCGCACGAATTATGTCATTCATGACATCACCTTCACCAAACCCCTTTCACCAACCCCATTCACCAACCCCAACTACTCCATGAGACTATAAATAAGAGGCTTTGCATCTCATTTTTCTTCACCAATTCACCAAAGCTTCTAGCTTTTTCTTTCTTTCTCAAATTGCTCTCCTTTTGGCTAAGAACACCACCACCATTGGCCATCGCTCCACCACCGTCACACCATCACTTCGCCGCACAAAACCTTGTTGTTTTGTGGTGTTATTTCGCGGTGCTTATCAAACACGATCGTTCTTATATCTAAACCGAAATTACGCTTCAAAGGTGAGTTCATACCCCTCATTTTCATCTTTTCAAACCTTTTGGGGGAGAATACAAGTTCTTTTACTATAAATGTTGTTTTATTCAAGTTTATATGTGTTTTATTATTATACATGTTGATTTACACAAGTTTATAAAGTTAATATTTGTGTAAAAATGCTCTTGACATAAAATATGAATAGATCCATGTATTATGAACACTATGGCATATTAAGTTGGGCAAGAATTACAAAAACCACAAATAAACCATACAAAAATACTAGATCTTGGACAAAATATTATAAAGATGAACTTGACATAAAATATGAATAGATCCATGTATTATGAACACTTGGACATATTAAGTTATGTAAGAAATTACAAAACCACAAATAAAGCGTACAAAAATACTAGATCTTGGGTAAAAACGTTATAAAAATGAAGACTAGTAAAAACTACGTTTTTATAAACAAAAATATTATTTTCCAACAAAAATGGTTATAACCAAGTTATTACACCATTTTTGTGAGAAATATCTTAAAAGATGATATTTATAAACATTTGAACAAGTTACTTTGTTATTATTCGCAAAATACGATTGTTACGACGGAATTACTAAAAATAGACTATTATTGGAATAGTTTACGAACATAAGGTTATATTGACGCTTAAACATGACAAAAATAATTATATAAAATTATATAATTATTAAATAATACTATATTATCATGGGAAAAATGATAATAGATGATTACAAGAGTTTTTATATACAAATCGTACGTAAACAAGTTGATTGAAATACATACATTTCGTGAGATGAATATTCACAGTACTTTTATAAGTACCTACTATAAGTCCTGTATATTTATAACTAGAGTCTCGGTAAGAGAGCGCGATATTTGAGTATAGATCTATACGGGGCTTGACAACCCCGCACCTGAGCTGCTCGCTACAGCTAGACCAGCAGGTCTGAGGTGTCCAAATGTCTACCATTTCGACGCTTGAAGAACGTAGCAACAGGCCAACTAGTCACAGTATGGTTATAGGGTATCTCACGGGGAAAAATATCAACTTAATAATTTCTTTTATAAATTATTTACGTAAAATTATACACTTCAAAGGAATTTACACTACAATTATACATATTACATTTTAGTCTTTGGGAGTTAAAGACTTGGTCATTTTTATAAGAAAATATAGGATTTTCTTGGTTCTCAATTACTACCGTTTACAAACAAAGGGCTTTTCTATTACAAAATCTTATGAACTCACCAACTTAATTGTTGACACTTTTTCAACTATTTGTATTCTCAGGAAACTAACAAGGTAAATGCAAGCGCTACAAGATATGACGTTACGACGTCATTTTTATCTATCTTGATATCATTTCAATTGTATTTGAGACTTGAAATAAGTAAACTTTGTAACATTTGTAATTGATTTAAACGATGGTTGTGTGCTTGGAATTCACTACTATTCAACTTTGTTATGATATTGTTCATGAAGTCATCCACTCTCGAACTATTCCGCCAATACGGTTTGAGGGTGTGACAATATATATATATATATATATATATATATATATATATATATATATATATATATATATATATATATATATATACAAATTTCAAAAAAAAATCTTTGAAATTTTTTAGTTTTAAATGTTAATATTTTAGTAATTTAATTTGTTAGAAAATTTTAAATAAAGACACCAAGGTTTTTCATTTTTAATGCTCTAAAAACAAGTGGACATATTGACTTTATTTTATTCAAAAACATGACACTCTAATGTAAAAACTAAAATTTTTTATACAACCATCAGTTATAGTTTTAACTTAAAAAGCATCGATACATCCATATACATGTATGCATATCGACTTACACTTATTCAAAAAATGATGTTTTGATATAAAAACAATTTTTTTTTGCATGCATCAGTGAATAGTTACGAATGTATCTATGCTACCATATGCATCGATGTGCATCAAATTTTTTTACTCAAAAAATGATGTTCATACAATAGGCTTTCCACCTTAACCCTAGAAGATCTTAATACAAGAAGATCTGAATTGATTAGTATATGATTCCTAAACAAAAAAAAAGTTGTCATAAAATAACAGAAAACTGTGTTTTTTAGGCCTAATTACAAAAGTGTCACTACCTCTTTTTGAAGTCTTTTACAAAATTTGTTGCTGATAATTGTCCTCACGATTCTCACGAAAAGTTGTGTTCTCCAACGATATATATATATATATATATATATATATATATATATATATATATATATATATATATATATATATATATATATATATATATATATATAAAATTGGGTGTTACAATATATATATATATATATATATATATATATATATATATATATATATATATATATATATATATATATATATATATATATATATATATATATATATATAAATTGTAACACCCAATTTTTTTACATCTAAAAAGGTATAAAATTTTTCATAAAATTTCATGTTGTAAAAAACTTGTATTTCAAGAAGCCTTTGTTTATGACAATAGGCCATATCTTTTCAAATTTTGGTCACAACAAAAACAAATAAGTTTTAAAATGTTTAAACAATTTTAGGGGTTAAAACTTCATATAAAAATTAAAACATAGAAAGCAAAGGTAATTACAGGCATACATGCCCCCCCCCCCCCAATATTTAACAATTTTATCGAAATTTTGACATGACTTTTGGGCGACTAGATAAAATTCATACTGACTCCATTTCAGTACAAGAGCCCAAGGCAAAATTCGGGGTATAGCAAGAACCATTCAATACAACTACAAGGTAATTCTAAACGATTAATCAATTCACTTTCAACATAAAATTATTACCATATCAACTAAGGGAATAACTATCAACCATTCATCAGTTTTATCTATGATGACCCAGTTGACTTCTATAGCCTTCCATATTTTTATCAGTGCTAGACCATTTATTCCTGAGATACATGACACTGAAACAAACAAACGTAAGAAAAACTTATCTCAAGAGTTATATGGGTTTGGACACACAAGTCATTCGTAAATAATGTAATCATTTTTCAACAACGTTAGTCATCAAATCATGTAATGACACTTTACTTTCAAAATGCATCTAATGATATTTTGCTTTCCAAAACCTATCATGACAATTATTATATTAACTCTTTTTACTTCCAAGGCGTTTCATAATGAATCATGTAAAACATTTTGCATTCAAAAGCCTTTAATACATTCTAGTACTTCGTAATTCACAATCATTGAACATTTCTCTTATCAGACATAAAACCTTTTTGGAACTTCATAAATTTGTACTATACATAATTTATTCCTATCATGGTAATTTATTTCCCCTTGTGGGAAATAACACCCAACAAAACATAACTTGCACATCACATAATATTTAAAGAAAACATAAGTTTCTACACCAAAAGAAGTGCAAGCATGAGCATAGATACATGTTAGATCATGATCATGAGAATTAGTTACAAAATACTCAAAAGAAAATATATGATCCAACAGGTTTATAATCTACATATATAGGTCCTAAAAGTGAAAAAATGTGAATAGTGACCGGGGATCTCTCACTTTTCCATGACGACTTTACCCTTAGCTCTATTAGGTCCTGAAACACCAAGAAAGAACAACTAGGTAAGCCTAAGCTTAATGAGTAACTTGAATACTTTTTCAAGAACTAAAACGGTATCACAATAATTGTTCACCAAGTTATGTAACACCTAAGTGTTAATCCCAATTAAGGGTCACCAATAATATGGCTTTACACCAGCCGATAGAGACTATACACCAGTTTCATAATCAACCATAAGTAGTGTAAGACACGTTCCGCCGAGTCGCGGCCAGGAGGAATCCGTGGCGCGGCTTTAGGAAGAATCTAGAATCGCGTAGGATTTGTACGCGCGGCGCGGTTCGAAAGAAACCGCGGCGCGGTGCGCCGCAGTCATGAAAAACCCTAATTCGGATTTAAACGCCTATATAAAGGACCCCAGCCCTAGGGTTCGTGTTTTTGGGGAAAGGCTTGTAGCCGATCGGGTGCATTCCTCTGTTTCCCAGAAACAAGGTAAGAGGATCTACCTTCTGATATTTCATTCTATTCCGTCTTTATGGTGTTATCCCTTGATTAGTAGTCTTAGATGACTTGTAACACTTAGGGTTTGGACCAAGGACATGCATGGACTTGCATGTCCATAAGAGAGTGACCTTAGGGTAGTTTCTGATCCCAGGAAGGGTGTAGAATGGAACCCTAATCGATGGCTGTACTGGTTAAGAGCAAAAAGAGGATTTCGGACTATTACGAGTCCGCGACGCGGACAGGCTATGTCGGCGACGCGGGTTCGAGTAAAACCCCGTAAGTGTAATGATAGTCCGCGACGCGTAAGGGAAAGGTCGCGCCGCGGCAAGTTCATAGGAGTTTTGGTCAGTGACTAATATGTTGTGTATGTGGGATTTAGGTGATCGGACGCGCATAGTTTGGGATATTAGCAAATTATCCGGATGGTTGAGATTCAGGTGAGTATCCTCACCTTACTATATGATGTTGCATGTTAGGCATCTTGCGTGTTATTTACAGTTATATGATTTGCTCTATATCTGTGGTTATTTGTTGTTGGGCTCAATACTGATGCGTGTCCCCTCGTAGCTGTTGTATGGCGAGTTGGACTATTGCCTTGTCCCATGGCTGTTGTATGATGGGCTGGGCCATAACCGGGAACCCATAGCTGTTGTATGATGGGTAGAACCTTCCCGTGTCCATAGCTGTTGTATGATGGACGCCCGTAGCTGTTGTATGGCGGGTAGGGTCGGGTCGTTCTCGAGGACGGGTTGTTTAATGTGTGGGCATGTATGGTAATTTGTGGAACTCACTAAGCTTTATGCTTACCCGTTGATTTTAAAACATTTTCAGGTACTTCAGTTGATAAAGGGGTGAGCTCGGCGTGACGGCGGCGCATCGCACATTTATGATTTGCAGTTATATTATTAAATAAGATTTATATAATTATGGGACGTATACACTCTGATAATAGTTTTGATGAACACCGCTTGAGCATGTTAATAAGATTATCTATGTTTTTACTTACACTTTTAAAGAAAATTTTTGATTGAAAATTGGGGCGTTACAAATTGGTATCAGAGCCTTGGTTTGAGGGATTTGGATGAACTGTATTGGGAATCCAAACTCAAACTTAGGACTGAGAGCTTTTCGTTAAAGAAATAATGTTTTCTCTATAAAAGTTTTAAGTAGTTGGGTTGAATAACATGTGGAAGATTCCCTTGCATGTTCTTGTTTGATTGTTGCTTGGGGGTTTGAAACATGGTATGCACACCTGACTTATGTTTTTTTAACGGATAATGAGTTTCGAAAAGAATGAGATGCGATGCGAACCGTCAACCGAGCTCAAGTAAGTTTTGTGAGTCCCAATTACCCATGCCAAGTTTGTGTTATGTGATGATATATGTATGCCAGAAAGTAGGCGTGGAATTTAGTCAGGAAATGCATGCTAGAAATGCTTGGATTAGGATGCCTTCTGCCTGTTGTTTGTTATTTGTGCTGCTTTAGAATCTATGTTAACATTATTAGGTTGCTTAGTGAATGCTATTGGGTTATATACAATTAGGATAAGATAGCCTAAGAATTCTTGGTCTAGCCTTACTGGCTGTTCCTTGTTTGGTTGTGACTTTAGGGTAGGATCATTTATTTTAATGTCTATCTTATTCTCGATTGTGTACGACTGTGTGTCCGTGAGACGACTCGATGGTGTTAGCAGAAGTTCTTTTAGGCACGGGTGGGGTGTGAGATCCTAGGTAGCCTAGGATAAGTGTTAGGCACTTGGGTGCGAGACCGTATGAATACCAATGTCGAATAGATGAGTGGGTGGTGAATTAGAGTATTGGGGGAAAAATTCTGGAACAAGTAAGAATAGGTGTGGAAGGTAGTACCGGGCCCGTACTACCGAAAGCACAGGATTCATACATGAGTCAGGAAGAGTTACCCAAAATTCTAAGGAACCAGGTAGGGTAGAGAATCAGGTATGATTCACATTATGGGTTAGTGGCGAAAAGGAAGCACACGTCTTCATTGTGGCGATGTTCGGTAACGAAGAGTGGATTGGGAGTAGTTTCGGGTGTAACCGATTGAGGTAGATCGTGATGGATCATAGGTGCAGAAATTTATCACAGTTGAGGTATCAACGAGGGTTATGATTGATAGCAATGGGTTAGGCGATGTATCCGGGTTGCTAGCCGATGCATCTGGGTTTTGCATGTCAATGTTTCGAAGGTCTATGGATGTGAATCCTGATAGACCTTATTCCTGTTTAATGGACTAACGGCATGGTATGAGGATTGGATTTGTTACAAAGGTTCGAGGTGCTTATCGATCGCGATCAGCACTAGGTATTGGCACAGATTCCAAGTAGGGGAGAGTTGGTGTTCTAAGAGAATAAATGAAGCTTAATGCGTGTATAGCTCAGCTACTGGAATATGGGAGTACTTGCATTACGAATTATCAAGCGTTAGCTTGGGTTATGATGATAGAGAGAGAAGGGATTGGCAGCTTGTTGGAAACTGTGACCTGGGAATCTACAGATAGGTTCCAGAGGATTACTAGGTACTCCTTTAGGGAATGGACTAGAATCCAGATTGATTTAAGTGTCGACATTACGTCGACTTGTGTCACTCAAAGAGCAGGAAGGGCCCGTCCAGCTGCTGAAGCTGATGGACCTTGACTCCTGCTACCTAACTGAAGTTAGAGTAGTTGGAAACTACGTACAATGTATGGTGAAGAGTGCGTGTAGTGACGTTTGAGGCGAAGACCCACAGAAGAGGGCTTCTTGGACGGTTCACTACAAGTAGAAGGGTTGAAGCAAAAGGGGAAGAAGGGTTCCCTGTGTGACATAACCGACCACTGAGGATGGAAGTCTCATGGCAATGAGGGAGACGGCGTGGGGATGGATACCCGCGATCTAACAAGGCAGGAAGCTCGTCGGCAGGGGCTAAGGCCTTGAAAAGGGAAAGTTGTAGCTTGGAGGAGGAAGATGGGAGTGTCATTGTGTGCTGGAGCTAGCAAGTGGTTATTGGTGCATCGAGTAGCTTTTCACCTTAGGGTAAAGGTGTTTGGAATAGCTTTGAGTAAAGGGAATTCTGCAAATTCAAGGAAGCGATTGGAGGTTGTATGCATTGCCAAGAGGCAAGGATCTTGGCCATGCTAGGGATGCGTGGTCACTTCCATGGGAGTTTTGATTATTTCCATTAACGCACGGAGAACGATGGACGATTGTATTTCGTTTCAACTCAGGACCTGGATGGCAGTAGGAGCGAGAGAGTCAAGTTTGGTATAAAAAGGGGCAGAGCATGGAAGTTGGGACGCCGGACTAAGGAGACAACGCGACCTGTTGGTTCGACTGCAAGATTGCGCAAGCTATGGTGACGTTGGACACCAGGGGTTTTGCTTGCATGGACTGATACTCAGAAGGATTAATGCAGAAAAATTATTCAGAGACCGGGAATCTACTTCAGGCTTCAGCAAGAGTTATGCATGTAGGACAAACGTTTTCGAAATAAGGAATGTGTCATATGTGACAGCTCATATCAGGAGCGCTAGTCAATAGTTTCAAGGAATGAAAGTATCGCAAGCCGAGAATCCTTCCCAGGCAGGAGAGGCTGGGCGAAGTTAGGAAGGGGTCGGAGCGAGGTTTTAAGGAAACGTTTTGGTGAGATTGTGTATCGATCGGGAAGGGTCAGCGCGGAAGCAATATATTGAGCAACGATAATATGAAGACAGGTCGAGGGTTATGCTAAGCGATGCTAGGAACAAGGATAAGCGTTGGCCAGGAGCATTGGGTCGTATTAGTGTAGTGATCGATTAAGGATTTTACGTCCTGGAGGATTGGTATCTCATGTGGGTACCGGGGTACTGTACCTTGTTCGAGGTTGTGCCCCCTCGTGCCTCGGTGAGAGATAAGGTGTTGTCGGATGGAGTGTGCTATGTTGAGGTGGTACTCTGCTGTGTTCTGGTGAATACTTTGTGCTGATTGGGAGTGCCGGGTGCTTTATTGTAGCAATAATGTGTCGTGTTCCCTCGAGTACGAGATACGGTTTTAGCAGGCTGATTGGCCAGATTGGGTTGTGGGGCAGATGATTTCTATGCAGGATGAGATAATGGTTATCTGGGTGCCGAGGATTGGTACTCTTAGGATTGTTCAGTGGGATGAAAGATGATTATGGATCCTTCCATGATCGCATTTGCCGGAGTAGTTGAGGTGAAGACTACCTTGGTTTTGCTGATGGCTGTTTAGCTGGTGAGAATGAAAACCAAGGGCGGATCAGGGCGACATGAAGACTGGGCGGATTGGATTCAAGATAAGGATTTAGATGGGAAACCGTGGAAGGGAACGCCTTTAGGTGAGACAGTTCGGGTAAATGAAGGTTGTGAGGTAGGGTTAGCGGAGGATGGCTAACCCATTATGGTCGCCTTGGATGTTAGATATAGACAGAGCTGTTGTACGGTGATGAACGAAGAAGTTTGTGTCAAGTTTTTTTTCGTTTCCCGAGGGGAAACACGGATGTGTATGATATTGGAGAGGATTACTGGTGATCTGGCCGGTAAGGAAGCGGGGAATGGTTAAGAGGAAGAGAGGTTTGATCGGTGGAAAGGTCAAGGCCAATCATCAAGAGATAGGTAGCTGATTTGGTCTCCGAGGAATTCTGAGGTAGAATTTGGAGGTATGCCTGTATGGGTTCATCGTGGAAGTACCAAGGAACCCCTCAGTGTGTTGATAAAATCAAGGATGTCGTAGACCGATGGAGTAGGAGTGCTCGCTTTAAGTCTATTATAGTATGCTGGTCTATGAAGGGTGGATGATGTTAAGGCTCGGGAGAAGGTACCCTGATATGGTGCTCTGGATGGTGATATCAGGTAAGGAGGTACAACTCACCCAGGAGTTTAGGAGAAGGTTCGTAAAGTTGCGACACTCAACTTTGTTTCAGTATTGTGCATCACCCTTAGAAGGATGGCTGTATGGGGAGATCAATGTAGACGCTTGAAGGAGTTCCTTCGGGATTACGTTTTTAGTTTGGTGGGAGTTGTAGTTTCTTATGTAACGTTGGTAGAGTCCTTTATGATAATGGTTAGCACACGAGAAATGGTCTCTTGTGCAAGAAGTCGTACGAGAGAGGGTGTCAGGATTTCTATGTGTTCAGGAAGAGATTGTAGACTGATTTGAGCCGGAAGAAGAATCATGATAATATGCAGTGATAGGACCTGAGTTTATCGGTCGGAGTTTTGTCGTTAAGGTACCGATGTACTGGAAAGTTGGACCCCGGGTATACCGGATCGTTGTTAGTGTAGTAGATAGAATCTATGGCTCAGTCAGGCTTGTAGTAACTTCTAGATTTCTTAGTTGAGGCTGTGCAATGCGACGCATTCTGTAGCGTGCAATTGGGAGAGAAATTGCGAAACGATGGTTCGATCTTGAGTTCCAGGTTGGAAGTTTTGTTCTTCTTAAGGTGTCGCTTTGGAAGGGGGTTATTCGTTTCAGGAATCGAGGAAAGCCTGGCTCTAGGTACATTGGACCATATCGAATCATCGCACAAGTAGGTAAGGTAGCCTACCGATTGAAGCTGCCCGAGCAGCTTAGCCAGATTCACGACACGTTCCACGTTTCCCGACTCAGGAAGTGTATTACCGATGAAACTTCAATTGTGCCCTTGGAGGGTATCCAAATTGACGAACGCTTGAACTATGTGGAGCGACCGGTTGCTACCAAAGAAAGGAAAATAAAGACTTTACGAAATAAGATGATAGGGGTAGTTAAGGTGCTGTGGCAGCATTGTAAGGGGTCTGAATGGACTTGGGAATCCGGGGAAGAAATACGAAGGCATTACCCCGAGTTGTTTACAGGCACAGATTTCGGGGACGAAATCCTTTCAAGTGGGGGAGAATTGTAAGACCCGTTCCGCCGAGTCGCGGCCAGGAGGAATCCGTGGCGCGGCTTTAGGAAGAATCTAGAATCGCGTAGGATTTGTACGCGCGGCGCGGTTCGAAAGAAACCGCGGCGCGGTGCGCCGCAGTCATGAAAAACCCTAATTCGGATTTAAACGCCTATATAAAGGACCCCAGCCCTAGGGTTCGTGTTTTTGGGGAAAGGCTTGTAGCCGATCGGGTGCATTCCTCTGTTTCCCAGAAACAAGGTAAGAGGATCTACCTTCTGATATTTCATTCTATTCCGTCTTTATGGTGTTATCCCTTGATTAGTAGTCTTAGATGACTTGTAACACTTAGGGTTTGGACCAAGGACATGCATGGACTTGTATGTCCATAAGAGAGTGACCTTAGGGTAGTTTCTGATCCCAGGAAGGGTGTAGAATGGAACCCTAATCGATGGCTGTACTGGTTAAGAGCAAAAAGAGGATTTCAGACTATTACGAGTCCGCGACGCGGACAGGCTATGTCGGCGACGCGGGTTCGAGTAAAACCCCGTAAGTGTAATGATAGTCCGCGACGCGTAAGGGAAAGGTCGCGCCGCGGCAAGTTCATAGGAGTTTTGGTCAGTGACTAATATGTTGTGTATGTGGGATTTAGGTGATCGGACGCGCCTAGTTTGGGATATTAGCAAATTATCCGGATGGTTGAGATTCAGGTGAGTATCCTCACCTTACTATATGATGTTGCATGTTAGGCATCTTGCGTGTTATTTACAGTTATATGATTTGCTCTATATCTGTGGTTATTTGTTGTTGGGCTCAATACTGATGCGTGTCCCCTCGTAGCTGTTGTATGGCGAGTTGGACTATTGCCTTGTCCCATGGCTGTTGTATGATGGGCTGGGCCATAACCGGGAACCCATAGCTGTTGTATGATGGGTAGAACCTTCCCGTGTCCATAGCTGTTGTATGATGGACGCCCGTAGCTGTTGTATGGCGGGTAGGGTCGGGTCGTTCTCGAGGACGGGTTGTTTAATGTGTGGGCATGTATGGTAATTTGTGGAACTCACTAAGCTTTATGCTTACCCGTTGATTTTAAAACATTTTCAGGTACTTCAGTTGATAAAGGGGTGAGCTCGGCGTGACGGCGGCGCATCGCACATTTATGATTTGCAGTTATATTATTAAATAAGATTTATATAATTATGGGACGTATACACTCTGATAATAGTTTTGATGAACACCGCTTGAGCATGTTAATAAGATTATCTATGTTTTTACTTACACTTTTAAAGAAAATTTTTGATTGAAAATTGGGGCGTTACAAGTAGTGACTAAGATTTAGCCTAAAACACCAAGTATAAAATACAAGGGATTTCACACCCATCCCAATGTATATCACCATAAGTTGTATATTCAAAATATTCATAATAATAACATGTGAGGTACCTGCAATACGAACATAATAGAACATACATTCTACATCAACCACAATGAGAGTGAAGCTACAAGTCACTGACCTTGTGTCCAATATAAAACATAAGCTAGATTTGATGGTGTAGGCTTCCTTATATCTTCTTGTCTACATAAGAACAAAGTTTGAACTTTCCTTAGTCATAACTTAACACCATTTCAACTTACATAGTAAATATTCTGTGGTTTTTCTTTCATAGACTAGATAGAGGCACTATCTTTACAGATAAAGTCTCTATCTATGAACATTAACAAGGTTCAACTCAAAAACCCATTTCTTTTAGCTCCCAATCACTTCAGAAACTAAGATATACCACATGCAAACTGATTACATAACCAAACCCTAAATTTCCAAACCTCCATGTACTCCAACATTCAACAATTAACCTAGAATCAACTAGAAATTTCACATATATTAGGTTACTAACCTTAATCCTTGAACTTGGAGTAAAAATCCCTTTGATTCCCACCTTCTATAGTTAGAATTGACCCAAAAAGGCTCCTGGAACCCTTTTCTCGCGTTTCTCCTATTTCTGTGTGTACATTTCCCCAAATAACCGACATAGTGGTTTTTAAATGGATTGTTGTCAGACAGGATTAGCGTCGCTATCATGGAAGATAGCCTTGCTATCTGTCAGCTTGAGGAATTATTTGATCAGCTCGACATTTTCCCACTCAGCTTGAATCATAATAGCATCCTACTTTCAGTTAGTGTAATTAATACACATAGTTAGCGTCGCAATCTATGCTGGAGCTGAGTTTTAGCTCAGTTTTGCTACTACAACACTTCCAAAAGAATTTCCAACCACACTCTACTCAGTTTCAATACTCACTTTTATGTAACTAAGATTTCAACTATCTTATACATTTATCAATGACCAAAATACCCTTTAAGTCACTTACAAAAAAGGGACGCGGTGTTACACCTCGTGGGAATTGTATTTCCCTTTGTGCGAATCGTATTTTCCTTCATGAGAATTGTATTTCCCCTCATGAGAAGTTTTGACCATAACTAATAGAAACAGACGTGAACTCATACATTGCTAACAATTTACCAAACATCCATAACGTATTGAAATTGTAAAAATTTCCAAACAATCATTTGAATGCGTAACGAGTAAATATTCATATCACAATGTCGTGTACCACATAGTGGAAAAAAGCCACATATATGTCAAACTTTTGTACATTTCTTGCATCAAATACCAGTCATTCATAAACATACTACGACTTGATGCCAAAACATTCTTTTATAAACATAGTAGGCTACCATTGAACATGACATGAGTAGTAAAACTTGCATATCAATTCACATCTGAAAGTCACATAAATACATTAAAAATATTTTTTCGTGTATCCTATAGTGGGAAAATGTCATATGTACTCACCTCAGTAACTAGGTATATATAGCTACACAAATCCACCTAACTCTTGACTTCCATTGCTTCCAAGTATTCTTCAATCTGTATTTATTTGATAAGATATTAGAACATATTACACAACTAAACATACAACATTCATCTAATCATTTTTAAATTCATTCTAACTATCATTAAAATTCCATCCCAATAGTTACTTATACTTCATAAAACCATAATAATCATCTTTACCCCTTTTTGTCCCATTTTGACAATTTATGGTATTTTCGGTTTCTACAAGGTTATTTTGGCAACATTCTAAATTTTACCTCTTTATAAGTTCATTTCAATGGCTAGAGGTTTTTTCATTTTACTCATTTTATGCTATTTTGGTAAATTTCAACCGATAAAGTTTCTAAAATAGAAACTGTCAAAACATTGATACTTTCCTTCAAATTATCATCAATGTATTCCCAACATTTCATAAGTTTCATTTTAGTTCAATTCTATGTTCATGGGTCTCCATTTAGGCTAATATAGAAACTTTTAGTTTCAACCACGACTATTTTAGTCGTTATACTCTTTAGTATCTACCACTTTTCTTAACTAGCTTTGGTTGTACTTTTGTTTAAGCATAATTGTATACTAGAAATTTCTTGGTCGTGTAGGCAGCTTAAAATCGCTAGAAGCTTAAATACACGGGTCCACAAGTCAACACCTCATTTAGGACATGTGGACAACTTAAAACTGAAAGGTTTTGCACAAACAATGAACTAGAAACCCTAAGTTCACATGCAACCTAATGAAGGATCTATGTTTTTCTATCTTATGAACATATAACAAAATCCTAAGGCCAACAATTATTTCTAAAGATCAAAACAAGAATTACCAACCTTTGAATCTTGTTCTTGAAGCTAGCAGCAAAGAGATCCTGCCTCAAATGAAGTCACACCCAAGCTATGGAGGAGAGAAAGCAGCAGAGTCTCTGGAGAGTCTTGAAGTTGGCGCAGGTTTTAGGGTGCCCAGGGGGTTCCTTTTATAGCCTCCAAGAGTTACAGTCAAAACCCTAGAGGAGCCCCTTAATGGACAAGCCTGTTGACCATTTGGACCAAGTCTTCTAAACCATAACTAGGGTTTTCACCAACTAGGAGGAACCCTCCTCATTTGGCGCCAACTTGGCCCCTGGCAACTGGCTTGCCAGTTATTTAACTATTGAATAAATACAAACCAGTCCCTGCACTTTTAATTAATTAATTTAATCACTAAATTAAATTCAACTAATTCCAGATTAAATTCTAATTAACTAATATAGTTTCTAATTAATATATTAACACTTAAATATATTAATAAACTATTTTTTTATTTTCTATTGATTTATTAAACAATTAATAAATCAACATTTATCTCTACTGAACTCTACATCAATCCTCCATCTATGAGGGCAACCCAAATAAACTTTGCTTCAGTTAACAAGATAAATACAATTTATAGTCATGGCTTAGACACCTAATCCAACAAAAACCGCAACATGTGGGCATCGCATAGCTCAGCCTTTGGCCCGAGTAGATTTCTGACTTGGAAAATATTTTGCAGTTCTCATTAATTTTTCTATTCTTTGAACTATCATAACTTCTACGTATGATATCCAATTTCTGCAAACTTTATATCTCTGGAAAGGTAGGAATGAGTTTTACAACTTTATTCTATTGACCCAAGTCTGAATCTATTGAGACTTTCCGATACAGACCCGTAAACATGAGCATTTAGCCATTTTTGTTATATTTTGGTCATTTTTAAGCCTTCATAACTTCTTCGTTATAACTCTAAATGAAATTGATTTTTTTTCCTATATATTCGCCATATGAAGTATTACAAAAGTCACATTCATTACATTTCCACAATTCCATTTAGATTTTAAGATACCC